>CM039618.1:22010302-22453342 GCA_022457205.1 Saccharum spontaneum | reverse complement strand
TCGTAGGTAGACCACAGAATTAGAAAAGGATTGCAAAGAAATTAAAGCAACAAGGGTTCCTTTTCAATCAAGGAACAAGGAGCTTAAATCCCAAGGCGGATTTAAATCAAGGGGATTCAAGTGTTCTACTGTGACATCCACAATTAGTTGATACAGTGTCCCCTGTCATTCAATCGTGGCTGATCCGTTGTATCTGAATAACTGTTCCTCTTGAAACCTGCTTGTGGTCGTCTCTAGAACCCTAAGCAAGCCTAACGAGGACTAAAGGTAAATTGACGTAACACCACAACGGATAAGGCAATTACTCATTCCAACAATCGTACATGGGTGCAACCCACAGTCATTCACTCTCCCATCCCTGACACAACACTAGCATCCCACGACCTACAGAAGGAACACAACGGAATGATTTCAACACTAGGAGACAACGATGAAGAACGCTATCAACTACAAATACATCTCCTCCTAGGACGACTAATCCACTTTGTCAGGGCGAACGACTACATTCTTGGGCTCTTGGGGCTCTTCTGCTGCACTAGGCTGTGGATCTGCTTCTTCTCTTAGTAGTGGCTGGGTGAGGGGAAGGAAAGGCTCTATCTCTGAGGCTTCCGTGGGTGGAGGTGCTGGCGGTACCGCAACACTAATCCTCCTCCTCTCCAGCGGATGGACAGGAATTCCCTCCAAGATCAAGGGTTCCCGCCTTTCCATGGTGAGCGTCCTACGCTTGGGTCTTGTGGCAAGATAGGCGTCCTCCAGCTCCTGGGCATGTCTGTCTTGGTCCACCTTGATGGCTTCTGCCATGGCAGTCTCTCGGCTCTCAGCTGGGCTAGATTGGCATGGGCTTCAGCAAGTTGCACTTCGAGCATCCTGGAGAAGATCTCGGCTTCCTCAACCCGGTGGAGACACTCCCGTAGCTCCAAGGCCTATCGGTAGTACTGCTCATCTAGGGCCAGCAAGTATGAGGTTAGGTGCACCAAGGTCGGGTTGTCCTCTTGCACATCCTGACCCAGCAAGGACTCCATGCAAGCCTTCCATACCCGCTGATTCTTGTCCCAAAGTGGGAAGAACCGCATGGGGGTACGAGCAATGGGCCCTTCATAGATCTGGCAGAGATGTCGTAGGGCTTTGCGGGCCGCAACTTGGTAGGTGTCGCCGAAGTGAAACCCGGTTGTGGTCATATTCTAGGCTTCAGTGACGTCGGGAAACTCCTCACTCTTGCCAATGTAGACGGTGACCTTGCATCGCTTAGTACCATGCTTCATGTACTCACGGCCCTCATACTCGGGATGCTCCCGAATGCCGAGTTCTTGTAGGGTGGCATACATGTTTTTGGGAAAACCCTCGGTGTTCAGGCAGTAGCTGCTAACCCAAACTCCTGCCATCCTTGGTGGGTGGTGGTTACAAGGAAGGCTTGAAGAGAAGTTGGATCAAGGGAGAAGGGCTAAGTGAGCTGGGATGCACTGAATGGTGGTTCCAAATGGCTAGGCCTGCCCTTAAATAAGGCAGAGCAGACCATGGTCTTGCCGCAGTCCACCCTCGAACCATGCACGGAGCCAGTAAAAGTGAAACAGCAAGATCTTCACACGGATGCGACGAGCGGTGACCGAGGTCATAAAGGGTTAGTACGACTGTAAGACTGAGGTTCCACAAGAGCGCACAAGGGGGTACGATAATGTATGGGCTAGGCAGGCGTGAACCAACAGGCGTGCGCGACGCATGAGACTACAGTACCATCGTGGCTACACGAACAAAGACCGGTCGACCTCAACAACTATTGCACAACAGCGTATGCATGAATGCACGTCCTATCTGTCCTCACATTGTTGCCGACATATAAGGCAAACGTTCTCAGATTTTTGGCACGTCGTGCTCTCCCTGTAGCTAGTTGATGCTAGCGAACTAGGCACAGGGTTAGGGTACCTGCAGAAACTTGATTAAGCCAACCTAGGTCAGCAGAGTGCTATCTACCCTGGATACATAACCATAGTAATAGGGCTACTTATATAACTTCGAATGCAAACGCCCTAACTTTTTGAAAAGAATTTGTTATCAAATTTTAATTTAGAAATGGTTTTGAAGCTTTATTGTCTCATTTATGCTCTGATACCACCAGTGGCAGAACCGTCTAATCTAATGTCCTTCCAAGAGTACTCGTCTTCCATTAGACACTAAGTACCCAGGGGAGAACACTAAACTACGCGATTCCATCGAGCACACCGCAAGGGAGAATTCGAAGATCCACATTTTTACATCAGGATCGCAAATGAGAGAGTAAAGCTTACAACATCCTTACCATTTCTTACGTCACTTTTACTACAACATCAGAGTAATTCATTATTTGATTATAACAGCGGAATATAAAATGTTATCAGAGTTCAGCGGAAATGAAACCATTTAATGCAAATTTAAACATTAGCATGATGAACGATTATAAGCATGAAATTATAACAAGTTGCCGGTACTTTCTTGGTAATGCTTTTGGTGAGAGTTCGAATAAATAAACTCTACTCCGTATTGAGCCCACCAGGAGGTTTCCACACACAAGTGTTAGCTTATCAGCACCTGTCACCTGCAACAGGGTAGATCAAACCCTGAGTACTCAATTGTACTCCGTAAGACTTACCCGTCAGGAGGAAAGAAAAAGACTCCAAAAATTATACAAGACTTTTTGGCTTGTGGGTTTTTTGTTTGCGAAAAGCAGCACTAAGAGTGTGTCCTTAATTCTTACTTTTAATAGCCGTATTTTATTTCTTATCAACCTTCTGTGTAAGCACCTAGGCTATAATCAAGCAAGGGTTGAGCAATCAGAACCAAATTTTCATCCTTCACCTTTCAATTCTTACTACAGTGCTAGAGTGCGGTCAAGCCGTACCGTCACGCAGAAATGGCGATTCGCGAATCAATGTGCCTAACTGGGTACCCCGAAAACACACGCCTCACTTGCACCCCAAGCAAAAGTAAGACCAACCCGTTGTAACACCTTGGTGTTACGAGCTCGCTTAGCGCCTTGGTTAGGGCCTAAAAGAAATTAACAAAATAAGTTCTCGGGTTTTAAAAATTATAATCACGCATGAAATGATACCGAATCTCATGTGGCTCACCTCTGTAGTTAAAAAAATGGAATAAATATGGTAAGAGAATTCGTGGTATGTAAGAACATGTTAATGGGGTCCTAATAGGAGTAATCGAATTAGTAGTTGTAATGGTGTGATTTGAAAAGCAATCCCTATAAGCAAAAATAATGTAGAGCTTGTGTTTGAGGTTTAAATGATAATCTAGAGCAAGGTTAACGTAGAAAAGAATAAATCTATATAGATATCATTAAATAGATAAACGTAGCTTTTGAATCTAATTTAAATTTGAGCTTTTGAGAAGTTATGTGCCGAATTGTTTAATTGCTAGCTCAGCGGTTTTTGAGGTAGTCGGTATCTTAGAGGTGTTTATTTATACGTGTCTATATTTTGCTAATTGGCTAATTTAGTAAACAAAGAGTACGCGTATACTCACGCATTTTTC
Organism: Saccharum spontaneum; assembly: GCA_022457205.1. Lineage (NCBI taxonomy): Eukaryota > Viridiplantae > Streptophyta > Magnoliopsida > Poales > Poaceae > Saccharum > Saccharum spontaneum. Next base: position 22,449,826 of record CM039618.1, on the reverse strand, counting down.
TTTGTTATGAACGTGGTTATATTAATTAAAGTAGTGTACAAAACTTACTTCCGTCCGAGTGTATCTCTACGGGTAAATATAGGTATATAAGTATATAGTAGATATATTGTTGGTGTGATGTAGATTTTTGTAGCAAAGAAATAATGACCCGTTTTCTGATTTTATAATTAACTGTATGGTTTTGATAAAAACAAATAAAAGAAAATAGAATGGGAAAACTCACGCACACCAGGCTCGACGTCGCTTTCTGCTGCCGCTTGATTGCGTGACTGCCCGGCCACTACCCAACGTGCGCACCAAGCCAAGCTTGGCCCAGTTGCTTTGCGTCAAGTCGCTGCGGCATGTGCTGTTGTCTCCCGCTGCCCAGTGCACCTTCATTGCGATGTGATCGCGCGGCTGTCAAACTGTAGACCTTGACTTCTTCCTGCGTCGCCGTCCTCGCTGCGCTGCGTCTCTGCCGCTCCGTGTGCGCCGTCTGCTGCGTTCTTGCCGCGCTGCTGCCTTGCTCCATTCTTATCTCGAGGTACTCCAGCTTGAGCTCACCCTCTCTCCCTGCTCCCTCCCTCGCGTAGCCGCATCCATGACTGAACCGAGCTCTGCGCTTACGACCGCGACCGCGCTGCATCCCACCCGTAACTAGCGCCCCTCGTTGTCGCTGCCACACTGGCCGTGCGGCTCTGCACCGACCCCCTTCCCGCGCGGTCACCTTGGGCGTGCCACGCACCCATGTGTAGAGGCCCGCCACCGCCCAGGCCACCGGAATCGGCGAGCCGCCGCCGCGGCTTGCACGGCCAGGTTGCAGCTGGTCGTCTCCGGTCGTGTTGTGGCCATCCCTTGGTCCGCGGTGGTCCCTCGTAGCTCATCAGCCGGCCACCCGCCGCTGCCGTGGTCGTCTCTGGCCGAGTCGGTCGGCGCACCGCCTCCCCTGCTGCGGCCACGTGCGGCCAGGCCGCTGTGAGCCATCTCTGGTAGGTCTGAGTGCCCCCTCGGGTGCGGCCCAGCCCCTCGGCTCACCGGCGCCACCTCCCCGCCACTCGCTCCACTTCCGGCCGGCCGAATCAGCTTCGCCTTGTCCGCCTCCGCTCTGCCTCGACGAGCAGAGAGGAAGAGGGGGTAAGAAACGTAAATGGAAATTTGTTTTGGGTCCAGTTGCGGAACGTTAGACTCATAGGAATAGTAGCTTGCGGACTGCGTGTCGGTTTAGATGAAACTGGGGGTCTTTTCTGCAAGAGTGTGTAGTCGTCCGGATCGGGCCCGGTTGGGCCGGCCTGCTGGCACGGTTGTGCCATGTGGGCCGCGGTTGTTGCGGGGCTGACTCGCCTGGGCGAAGGTCGTAACCGGGCCACTGCGCCTTGCGCTCTCGCACGGGATGCGGGGTGTCACTGGGCCGTTGGTGGCCGCTGGCCTTTTCGTTCTTAAGTTTTTTTCTAATTAGTTTCTGAAGTAAACTTGTAAGATTAATATAAAATAGTGTAGAAGTCCAAAAATTGTGAAACCAATTTTGTTAGCTTCCTAAAATCAAGATCTAACTGTTAGTATGCTTTTATCCACATAGTTGTATAATATTTTTAGGGGTTCCCTAATTATTCTAAAATGTTTAATATTGCTAAGGATAAACTTGTGAGAATTTTTTGTAAGAAAATGGTAAAAGTGTTGACTCTAAAAATGTTACAGTAAACTCCTAATATCATTATCTGCTCTCTGTAATTTTTATAGCTTCAAAATAATTAGTTTGCTAAGGTAGCTAATGAGCCCTAGTTTAGATATCTATTGACTCGATAAAATGGAAAAGCAATGTATTAGGTCCGAGTAACTAAAACACGTGTTAGGAAATAACACTATACTTGTCGACGGGGTTACTAGGCTAGTGCGTTAGCCATTAGAGTAAGCTCGTTAGCTTGAGAGCACGATCGTATTTTAAGTGTTGCAAGTTCCGTTGATTATTTATGTCTCTACGATTGTACTCGCGCATATCATAATAGGAACGATGATGGATCAAGAAGTCATCTGGAGTAGCCGAAAGGATGGTGTCCGGAGGATCGTGCCACCTTGACGAAATGCTAACTTGGTTAAATTCTGCCCAGGCAAGCCTCGGTGCATAACCCCTATTATTCTGCACTTTATTTTCTGCTTGTGCATTAAGTTTAAAGGAGTTGAATGAAACCCACTTGCATATATATCCTTATCCTATGAGTCTTACTAGTATGATAGGATCGTGTAGTGTGCTATGCTATAGGATTTCGGTAGAAGTCGAGTGATTGCCTGTCACTCGCGAGAGATAGAAAATATATTATTATTACTACTGTCATGTTACTCTCACATGGAATGTAAATACGACTGGATAATAATTGGAGACCGGGCGAGACTGTTCTTGGATTGGATTTGGACCTGGTTGGCAACTGAGCGAGGCTCAGGTTGCATTTGTCCTGCCTGTGTCGATTAAGGACCGTTCGTTGAACTGGATCCCCGGTCAAGTCACAAATATATTGTCCCAAGCATATACTTGCTTATGGGAGCGGGAAGACCTATTGCTCTCTTGTCATGGGTTTCGGCTCTTTCCGGACCGACTGTTAGGGGTGGGTTTTAGGTGGAGGTCTAAGCACCACACTGAGGCCAGGCCTATAGTGTTGGAGGCTTGGAGTTCCAGTTTGGACGGGGACCTGGACCCCTTAACAGGAGTGGAATGGGTTGGTCTTACTTGTGATTGGGGTGCAAGTGAGGCGTGTGTTTTCGGGGCACCCAGCTGGGCACATTGATTCGCGAATCGCCGTTTCTGCGTGACGGTATGGCTTGACCGCACTCTGGCACCGTAGTAAGAATTGAAAGGTGAAGGATGGAAAAATGGTTCTGATTGCTCAACCCTTGCTTGATTATAGCCTAGGTGCTTACATAAAAGGTTGGATAAGAAATAAAATACGGCTATTAAAAGTAAGAAATTAAGGACACACTCTTCGTGCTGCTTCTCGCAAACAAGAAACCCACAAGCCAAAAAGTCTTGCATAATCCTTGGAGTCTTTTTCTTTCCTCCTGACGGGTAAGTCTTGCGGAGTACAATTGAGTACTCAGGGTTTGATCTACCCTGTTGCAGGTGATAGGTGCTGATAAGCTAACACTTGTGTGTGGAAACCTCCAGGTGGGCTCAGCGAGGATTTCCTTTACGATGCGGAGTAGAGTTTATTTATTCAAACTCTCACCAAAAGCATTACAAAGAAAGTACCGGCAACTTGTTATAATTTCATGCTTATAATTGTTCATCATGCTAATGTTTAAATTTGCATTAAATGGTTTCATTTCCGCTGAACTCGGATAACATTTTATATTCCGCTGTTATAATCAAATAATGAATTACTCTGATGTTGTACTAAAAGTGATGTAAGAAATGGTAAGGATGTCATAAGCTTTACTCTCTCATTTGTGATCCTGATGTAAAAATGTGGATCTTTGAGTTCTCCCTTGCGGTGTGCTCGACGGAATCGCATAGTTTAGTGTTTTCCCCTAGGTACTTAGTGTCTAATGGAAGACGAGTACTCTTGGAAGGGCATTAGATTAGGCGGTTCTGCCACAGCATGTTAGACAACGCCCAACAATGGCAATATACTAAACACACACTCAAACACATGAATACACCCACTCACAGAGACATGGGACCCATCCCTCTCTCGACCAGCTTGTATCCTCCTACTACAAGCACTTCGGTGCAAAGCAACACGAGCAACAGTGAGCACTAGACGTAAGGACGTTCGGCCCAAACTAGTATACATCTTGTGTCTGCCTTGCACACCATCAGAGGCTCCGACACACAGCTTCATTCACTTATCCCGTTCTAGGCACCCCCGGTTCTAGAACATCGACATGTACTAAGGTCATTAGTCACATGGATTAAGAGATAAACAACACCAAAAATTTCAATGTCAGCAAGAACATAGCACTTAGCAATTCTCTAAGTTCCTTTGCAAAACTAAGTTTGATTCAAACTTTGAGCAATTAATTAGGGGTTAAAAGTTGATCAAACCTCATAACCAACAGTTCATTATCAAAGTACAAACTTCATGCCAAATCATAGAAGAAAGGTTACACAAATTTATTTATGAAAATTGATTAGATAAATTCTCAACTTTTGAATTTGATAACTGCTATTTCCAGACTTAGAAATATTTTTAAAGCCTTAAACAGCATCACATTCAAACTTGGAGCTACTATTAGGACATGTTAGAAATTGATTTAGCCCTGGGTCCTTAAACAAAGTTTGTAACACACGAATTGAACTACACTTTCTATTTAAGGCCAAACCTCAGAACTAGAACAGAAACCAAAGTTCTATATTGATCAAAGTAGCAAAATGAAAAGTTTTAAACTAGGGTTTTAGCTATTTTAAAGCATTTTCTTCACACTTTTCCAAAAGAAACCCTAAACAACTTTTGTTCAATAGTTAAAATAGAGCTGTTTGAACATGATAGCAAGGTTTAGTTGACATCACATGTTTCCACTCTATTAACAAAAGTGTTTTTAAGCAAAGCAGAAATTATCCTTTCATATTACTTTTTGATCTAAAACAACAAGAAACTTATCATGTGCCTAGAATATGTTCATGATTAGGTGATGCACATGAAGAAACATGATTAAAACTACTCATGCACATTTTGAAATATAATTTACTTTTAAACAAAAGAGTTTTGTCTTTGCCTTTGAAAAGTTAAGTTAGGTTTCATTTGAAAGAGTTCGAGTCCACCTTTGTCACCACTTGTCAAGTGTTAAGCTCTTAATCATTCTCTGACTTGTTTGGTTTAGACTTAATCCACTGCTTAACTTGAAATTGACACCTGGGGTGTCACAATTGTCATCGATCATTTCAACGGTGAACACCTGCACATCACAAGACAGGTGACATGTTGTACACACCACTTATCACGCCATGGTTAGTCTCAACACTAAACCAAAGCTCGATCATCTCTTAACAATTAGTCTCAACACTAAACCAAAGCTCGATCATCTCTTAACAATAACTTATCATTCTCACACATGGGCACATATCCACCATGTGCTAGCACCTTTATTTTCATGTGGATGATGTTGCGCCAAGGTGTTCCTAAGGTGCTTAGGAGTCCATCCAACAAGGTGCATGCATGTGCCCATTGTGCAAGTGAAATGCTTATAGTCTTAGGTTCAATATGTGTGGCTTAAAAATGTACGCCCAATTCACACATGCAATGAGGTGATGCACAAAACATGTCTCCTAGATAGCACATGCTCAATGGAAACTAACATAACTAGTTTCATGAATTTTGAAGTCCTAGAGAAGTAGTTATGTGCTTAACAAGCCATAACGCATCCATAATTTTGATCAACATTAAAAATATTGTTTTTGGAGTCAAACTCATGTTTAGATGACAGAGAATTGCATAATGAAACTAGAAAATTTTGTTTTATAATTTTAGAGTAAAAATGCATTTTCTATGAATTTTACAAGTTCATGCATGTATATGTTGTGCTCTGGCGGACCGTTCAGAGTAACAAGGCGGACTGTCTGCTAGAACATGCAAAAACAATGTGTTTCTTTGTGTTTTCTAGGACTATCTAGCCATGGGGATTAGACTATCCTCTGAAACACATCCAACATGCAAAAGTCATGCCGAAGATGATTCCGGGTGCATCTGGACACCGGTTCGTTGCAGTGGTCTTCTAGTGATGTGAGGAACTCATTCTAAGTATTGGATTCAACATGCATGGTTGTGTGTGGAGCTCAAGCTCATCCGTAGTGGTAGTGGCCATGGATGGGGCAAGAGCCAAGGGGATGGCCATGGGAGATGGGGAAGATGGAGAGGGGGCTTCGGGGGAGTGCTTACCACGTCAAAGGGGACTTCTACCTGTAGCAGCTCGGTCAGGGATGCTTCGTGGAGGGAGATCAGCATGAGGGGCTCCTCCATGGCTTGAGAAAGAAGATAATAACTTGGCCTCTTCTTCTTGAACTTTGGTGAGTTCGAGGATGATGTGGTGGAGTAGCGCACGGGCGTGCATCTCAGTAGGGCTCTGACAAAGGGCGTCCTCCTTCCTCTCTTCTTTCATCCCCTCCTTCTCTTTGTTGTTTTCTATGAAGAGAGGGAGTGGGGCTAGTGTGTAGTGTGATGGGAGGGCTGACGTGTGGGGACAAATGTGGTGTGTTACACACCTCATGTTCTGCATGTAACAGGTGTCACATGGTCTACTAGACTGTCTCGCTGTGCCACCGGATCGTCCAGTAGGTCATGTGAGATGCAAAAATTCTATAGACTTGTCAACTTGACATACATGTTTTTGAAAATAGGATTTTTTTTAAATGTAGATTATGCTCATGATGCTTGTGAAAAACAATTATCACGACTGGGTCATTGACATTTTCTGTCATCAACAGTTTGGTCTATATTGGGATTCGTAGGTCCGCATGAAGGGGAACCAACAGAGGTGGGAAAGGGAAACAGTTGTGTCGGGTATCGATATTAGGGATACCCAGAGGAAGGGCGCTAACGGCTAGGAACATTAATTCACCTAGACTATTAAGGGTGTAATTACCGTCTCGCTTAACACCTCAAGGAGGGCCCTACCTCTTCCAACCCCAAGGGCACGGACTCCGCCTTGCCCGGCCCTAAGGGCGTGGGCTCTATCTCGTCTAACCCCGAGGGTGCTGATTTAGTCTTGGATAGGAGCGCAGGCCCCATGGGGCCCGCACTATCTCCGACCACTACAGATGTGAAAGCATGAGCCCGAGGTCAAACTTCTAACACTGGGAAGGGAGTGGGCATGCCATGACGCGATTCATGGCCACGACAGGCCATGCCTGGGACTCATGACAACCACAGCATCAGGCAGGCCAACACTATATCACCTAACACCTGTATAGTTTTCATCAAGGGCGCCTGTTGCCCATACTACATGCCAGGATAGGACAGGGCATCACAACCGGCTAACGATGCCCGCGTGTGGCGATATTGGCTAATAGGGCCACAATGTGGAGCCATTCCCATCATCATCTACTCCATGACATGGAGCCATCCCTATCATCATCCACATGGAGCCATCCCCATCATCATCTATAGGACCGATGGGACCCACACAAGGAGGCGAATGACGATGCGACCCTGGAAGCCCTTTTCCTCCTCGCTCTCTCACTTGTAACATGTACCTTCTCCTTGACCAATAAAAGGGGAGGGAGGACACCCCACAGGGAGGGAAAAAAGAAAAACCCAATCTAACTGAATCCAACTCCACTCCATTCGACTCTTCAAAGACTTGGGATCTTCTCCCTCTCTCGCCCGTTTGTAACCCCTACTGCAAACATGTGCCGGTAACACGAGAAGCACAAACTAGAGTAGGGACATTCTGCCTAAACCAGTATAAATCCTTATGTCCTCTAAGTACACTATCCAGGCTAGATGCGCAAACACAAATTTACTAGTCGGCGGTTTGAAACGCCAACATTTTGCGTGCCATGTAGGGGCTTTTGCGTGTCTCATCATCTTCAGCAGGCCGCGGATGACTAGCCACGGCGAAAGCTAGGTCCTGGGCGCACACATGCACTTTGTGAGCCTAGACTATTTTGTCACCGTGGAGAAAGGACTGGCGTAGGCTCGTGCCCCCATCCGCCTCCTGCGCTCAGCCGACCTTGACTTTGCCATCGAGGCTCTTGAGGAATTGCAGCTGCACGCCTCGAAGGTCCATGCCTCTAGGAGTGACTAGCTCCTCGACTTCGATTATGAGAGGCTAGAGCGCCAGGTTGACGCCTTCCTGGGACCCTGACCATCACAGGAGCATCTACATTACCTCTCTTTCTCGTTCGCCAACATCATGGCGTAGCTTGCCGGAGGAGAACTGCTCTCCCTAGGAACCCTTACCTAGAATGCCCCGATAGCATTTCCATTCGATCTGCGCAACACTATGAGGACCATTGATCACCTCGTAGCATAGCGCATGCATCCATCCTTCACGAATGATGAGTTCATGGGTATGACGAATTACGTTGCAAAATCTTTTCATGACCTCCTCATCGGAGATTTTGAGGCGATCTCTAACTTTGATTCTAGTGGGGTGTTGATGATAATTAACTCCTATTATAAACTGTCAACTAATGTCCAACAATAACTAAAATGAACCAAAGTGCCCTGTGATTTGATTTAAATCTAACGAGTTCAATGAGTTTTGGTGATCTCAGTTGTTTTGCAGACATTGAATATTTCTACATATAAAAGCATCCTAAATGATGAATTAGAGCACACCATTGCAAAGATCTCGTCGAGACAATCGAAACGGATATATCATTCACTATAATTGGGGTCCCGACGACATAGTTCCCGATGAATACGCTTTGGAACACTCTAGAAGACACCGGAACTGTTACCAAGCAAGAGTTTTATGGACTAACATGACAATTTCCATAACTTTTGGTGAATTGTGATTTTCCAGGGATTAAATTGGAAACAGTTAAGGAAGAGTAGAAGTCAAGGAACCAAATCAAATCACGTCGAAATTCCGCAAGAATTGACTGGAAGGTTCTAGAGGACACCAAAGGACACCAGAGCAAAGGAGAAGGCCACCTGGCTCTAAGCCAGGCCGACTGGCCTACCATGTGGGGCTGGCCGGCCTAGGTGGGGCCCACTTGTCATCCATCTTCGCGTGACAGCCTCCAACCGACCTCTACGATGTATCTTGACCATTATTTCAAGTCGGTTTGATCCAAGGGCTGCGGTTCATCCCACTGGGGTATATAAGCAGAGACAGACCCCCCTGAGGCATACCTTGATACTTCAATTCATTATCTCCAGTCAAGTTCAGGAGAGGGGACCCTTGAATGGATCACCTCTTTAGAGCATAGCAATCAAGAAGAAGACTAGTACACCTCTAGTTAGGTTTAGATCTAGTCTTAGAACTAGAACTAGAAGAGAGAGAGAGGTAGAAGATCTGGAGGAAGCCCCGAGCCTGTCGGTGCTCCTTCTATGGCTTGTACCTACGGATTCAAGTTCTTTAGGAGCTTGGATCAGAGATTTCTTCGATCATCAACTTCTATTAGTCAGTGAGTTTTATTGTTCTTATTGTTCTTCTGGTTTACAACTCTCTTTTTGAGCGCTTTAATCTAATGCATTAGGTTAGAGTATAATTTGTAGTGTAAGTGTGGTGCTTAGGCTCGGGTTACTTGTAGATACACCCTATATTTTGGATCGGTGGTAGATCACAAGGGTGATAGCCTTGTTGAGTCTTCTATAGTCCACCTCCCATCTATAGGCCTAGCAGGAGATTTTGGTTGCGTGGTAGATTCGTACTATGTTTGCGGCCTTCTATAGTAATCCCCTAGTGGACCAGTAATTGCAAAACTCCCTAAAAGTAGAACTAGACAACCCTAGTTTTTCTTCCTCAACCTTCTAGCATCTCATCCTTGATTGTACTCAAGGATTAAGCTAAGATCAAGATCCCTCTATCCGATCCTTTGGGTTCGATATTAAAGCTGGGTCATCCCGATGAAGTGCTACATCGGTATTCTATCTATGCGCTTGTGGATAAACTTAGTGTGCATTAATAAATACCAACACGGGGGGGACCCATCACCCCTCGTGCAAATGCTTCACAATAGGCACCCCCGTGGGGCACATCAAAAGTGTCCACAATGGGAGCGCCACTCCCCTGGTTGACCCCGATGATGAGGACAAGGGAGATGCAAGAGTCCCACCTCGCCTGCGGGTGGAGCAGCTGAGAGCGCGGCAGAAGGAACTAGAGGATGCATGACTCTAGCTAGAGTAGGAGCGCATGGAGCTCGAGCGTGAGATTGAACGCCGCAGAGATGGTGGGCGTGTGCGCGCTATTGCCCATGACATGAATTGGAGGATCATCGAGGATGATGAGGATCTCCCGCACTTTGCCCAGGCAAGCCAGAACATACCACCGTGGCGCCCTTGCTTTGAGGGCTCCTGGAGCCCACAACACCCAAAGATCACTAGGCCCATCATGAGATCCGCAGGCTACTCGAGCGCGCAGTGGTGCAGCAGGCGGAAAGATCGTTGTCTCGGCGATGTGAGCTTGACGCCAGCTAGCGCGTGTCTTCGGGATGACATCGTAGGGATGCATCTGTCCACCAGGCACTGCGTGATGGCGGGAGGCTCGCTATGGTCCTGATACATGAGCGTCTCGGCCCCAGCCATGACGCACGTAACACCCTGGATGCCCATAAGCATAGACAGGGAGACAAGAGAGAGGACACCAGCCATGGCTACCACCCTCGTCATGGCAGACGCTATGACAGTGGCAAGAACTGGAGCCTGAGCCCCAATCCACTGGGACCCTGGGCTTTCGGACGACGCATCCTCATGCGGTGTTCTCATCATGGTATTGACCACCAACGAACATCCTAAAATACTCTGGGGAAACAAACCCTGGCCTGTGGCTAGAGGATTACTGGCTCGCTTTGTCGAGCCGACAGTGTGAATAATGATTACTTCATTATCCGCAACTCCCCTTGTTCCTAGCCGACTTGGTGTGAACATGGCTGGAGCCTCCTGCCTAACCAGATTCAAAGCTGGGCGGTCATGAAGGAGATCTTTGTGGGAAACTTCTAGGGCATCTACACACACCCTGGGAACCCCTGGGATCTAAAGAACTATTGATAGAAGTCAGGGGAGACTCTCTATGAGTACATCCAGTGCTTCTCTAGGCAGTGCAACGAGTCGCCCGACATCACCGACGCAGACGTCATCAGGGTTTTCCTGTCCAGGACCACCTGCGAGTCCCTAGTCCATAAGCTAGGACGTTGGGTCCCTTAGACCACCAAGGAGCTCCTCGACATCGCAAGCAGCCATGCGTCAGGCAAGGAGGCAGTTGGGGCAATTTTCAACCATCCTAGGGGCAAGGCAAAGCGGGACGAGGATGTCAGTGAAGGCACCTCCAACTGTTTGAACAAGAAGAAGAACAAGTAGTGATACGGGGGCTCGCTCGTGGCTACTTCTAAATGAAAGGGCGGTCGGGTGCCCACCGAGGGCACTCCTGACCACTTTGAGAAGCTGCTCAAGGGGCCATGCTTGAACCATGCCTTCCTCGTCAAGCGCCTATACAAGGACTGCGCCTTCATGAAGCGGTTTTTGTTCAGTGGCTCCAAGAAGGGGGACCAGAGAAGGAAGCCCAAGCCGGTGGTGGACGACGCCAAGGAGAACGATTGTAGCTTTTCGATGGCAGATGGCTACTTCATGATCTTTGGTGGGATGGCAGCTTATGACTCCAAGCATCGCTAGAAGCTCACGTGTGGCGAGGTCTACGCGGCTGGCCTAGCCACGCCCTCCTTCCTCCGGTGGTCTGGATTTGTGATCACCTTTGACTGGTTAGACCATCCGGAGAGCATTCCACAACCAAGCAGGTACCTACTCATGGTCGACCCGATCATCAGCATGAAACGACTCACCAAGGTATTGATGGATGGAGGCAGCGGCCTCAACATCATGTACGCCGAGACGCTTGATGCCATGGGTATCGACCGGTCGCACATCTGACCGATAGGAGTGCCTTTCCATGGCATTGTGCCAGGGAAGCAAGCCATACCGCTCGGGCAGATCGACCTACCCATCACCTTCGGGGATCTAACTAGCTATAGGATGGAGACCCTTTCCTTCGAGTGGTCAGATTCCACATGTTCTACCACGCCATCCTGGGATGACTGTGCTACGCGAAGTTTAAGGCCATCCCCTACTACACCTACCTCAAGTTCAAAATGCCAGGCTCGCATGGGGTCATCACCATCGGCACCTCCTTCCGGCGCACTTACGAGTGTGAAGTTGAGTGCTGTGAGCACGCCTCTGCGATTATCGCCTTCGAGGAGCTCGTGGTCATCAAGGAGGGGACCATCAAGGAAGCGCCCAACTCCAAGTGGTCAGCCGGATCTTTTGAACTCATGAAGGATGTCAAGGAGGTCCTCATAGACCCCGGGAACTCTGAGGACAAGGTGGTGCATATCGGCACCATGCTCTCCTCCAAATAGGAAAGCACGCTCATTGACATCCTCCGCGCCAACAGAGATACCTTTGCGTGGAAGCCCTCAGACATGCTAGGTATTTCGAGGGAAGTTGTTGAGCATGCCTTGAAGATTAGGCCAGGCTCCAAGCCAGTCAAGCAGCACTTGCATCGCTTTGACGAGGAGAAGCGCAGGGCCATTGGTGAGGAGATCGCAAAGCTTTTGTTGGCCAGATTCATCAAGGAAGTGTATCACCCCAAGTGGTTAGCCAATCCCATTCTTATATGAAAGAAGAGTGGGAAATGGAGAATGTGTGTTGATTACATGAGTCTCAACAAGGCATGTCCAAAGGATCCATTTCTTTTGCCATGTATAGATCAGGTAATCGACTCAACCTCAGAGTGCGAAACCCTCTGCTTCCTTGATGCATACTCCGAGTACCATTAGATCACGATGAAAAAATCTGACCAACTCGTGACCTCTTTCATCACCCCATTTGGATCGTTCTGCTATGTCATGATGCCATTCGGTCTAAAAAATGTGGGGGCTACATACCAACATTGTATGCTCAAGTGTTTTAGGGACCTCATCGGGTGAACCGTTGAGGCTTACGTGGATGACATCGTGGTCAAGTCCAAGCAGGCCGACCAACTCGTGGTAGATCTAGAGCAATCTTTCATGAAACTCTGAGCAAACGGCATCAAACTCAACCCTAAGAAATGCGTTTTTAGGGTCCCAAGGGTATGCTACTTGGGTTCATCGTCTTCGAGCGCGGCATCGAGGCCAACCCGAAGAAGATCTTGGCAATCATGAGGACGGGCCCGATTCAAAATCTAAAGGGAGTACAACGAGTTATGAAGTGCCTCACGGTGCTCAGCCGTTGTATCTCACGCCTCGGTGAACAAGGCCTTCCCCTTTATCAGCTTCTGAAGAAAGCCGACTAATTTGCGTGGACACCTGAGGCTCAGGATGTGCTCGATAAGGTCAAGGAACTCCTAATGAAGGCCTCGATTCTAGTCCCGCCGACCGACGGGGAACCGCTCCTGCTCTATATTGTGGCCACCATGCAAGTGGTCAGCACTGCCCTGGTAGTAGAACCGAAAGTAGAGGGACACGCCCTCAAGGTGTAGCATTCCATGTACTTTGTTAGCGAAGTCTTATCTGATTCCTAGACTTGCTACCCAAATTCAAAAGCTCTTGTATGCCATCCTGATCACTAAGAGGAGGCTGCGTCACTACTTTGAGTTGCACCCGGTGACAGTCGTGACGTCCTTCCCTCTCGGTGAGGTCATCCAGAATCAAGATGCCACAGGAAGAATCATGAAGTGGGCACTTGAGCTGATGGGTCAGGGCATTTCATATGCCCCTCGGGCGGCCATCAAGTGCCAGGTGCTGGTCAACTTCATTGCAGAATGGACCGAGATGCAAATGCCACCACCAGCCATCGACCAAGAGCACTAGACAATGTACTTCGATGGATCATTGATGAAGAAAGGCACTAGTGTGGGACTGGTCTTTGTTCTCCCCTTGGAGTACACAAGAGGTACATGGTTCACATTCACTTCCCTACCTCTAATAATGTGGCCGAATATGAGGCACTCGTCAACGGCCTATGCATCGCCGTCGAGTTGGGCATCCGATGGCTTGACATCCGGGATGACTTGCAGTTAGTCATTGATCAAGGCATGAAGGAGTCAGGCTGCCGTAGTGCCAAGATAGCTATGTATTGCCAAGGAGTCCGCCAGCTAGAGGACAAGTTGTTGGCATTTCTTAGCATCGCCACCAAGAGTAGGCATGGGGTCTACACTTAGCAATGGTGCTAGAAATGCTTGGGAGTTGGCATTCCCTAGCACCACCGCTAGGACCCAGAGGATCCTAACGATAGCACCAAGGAATGCCAACCTGATATGTCTTTATGTTTATAGATGTTATCTACAAGCGTACGGATCTATCGTTGTAACATTTCACCTAGAAGTATTCAGGGTATCGTTATTTATATTTTCCCAAAGGATGGCAATGGTAACAAATGTTCTGACATGAGTATGAGCAAAGCAGACATACATGCATACTATCCAAACAATCATACAGGGATAAAAATAGTTGTAGTTTCGATAGTGGACACACATACTTTCAGTAAGAGACTCCACACTCAAGAATAAAGAATAAAAGAATATCCTAGTCAGGAGTAGATGGTTCTAATATAGTAAGATTGCTATGAGATATGTTATCATACATGTACACAAAATAGATCTAGGTATGTGTGAGATGGATCGGGTGGCCACCGAGTACTGGTCTGCCAGCAACCTCATGTGACAATTTACGTACTCCTACACCATGACTGAACGTGGGGGAGTTCAAGGGACGGACAGGGCTGTCACCACTTGCCACCTACCCCTCAACCATGGGACATGAAATGCATCCACACTCCACTATATCCCCGGGCACCTCGCCCGCATATATAATGACCACCCAAATCCCCCCGGGTCCCTGACCCTATGGATCGACAGGTAAGAGACTTGGGCATACTCGAAGGCATGATCAACCACCACCCCCTCACACAAATAGTTCTACTCATGAACATGATATGAACATGAAAGCTCTAAGCCAACTTAGCAAATACATGATATGTAAACTATAGACTAGTCTAAATACCACATATAAGCTAAATAGACTACACATAGCCAAGCATGAAATGAACATGATATATGGACTATAGACTAACACACATATCAAGAACATGTCAAAATGACTATACTCAAGTTCATAGCAACAACTATATGAATTGAATAAGAGCATGACTATATGGAAGAATATGATGAAAAGTGGAACACTTTATTCTCACCAAATCCTCCAAGGAGCCAAGCTCTCCTTGTAGCTTCTCTACTCCTCTCTTCTACTTTCCTACTCTAATCCTAAGCTAAAGAAGAGAGGTGGAGCTCCTTGAGCTAAGTGTTGTGTATTGTTGTTGTGTGTGTAGGGGGGTCTCCCCCTTCATATATAGGGCTAGAGGAGATGGTTCTAGAGTGAATATTTGCCAGCATGCCCCCACACCGTCCTCCTATGTTATAAATGTGTCGACACAAGCAAGATGGGGCCAGGCGGCAGAGAGCAGGCCGCGCCCACGCCCATGGCGCACCCTTGCCCAGGGTGGCTCGGCCTAGCCCCGTCTTTGCTTGGTCAGTTATCCTTTGGGCCTCCAATTCGGTGACATGGTGGGCTAGCCCGGTTGTGCTCATTTCTATGGGCTTCTTTCCCTTCTTACAAATGCGCTTTCCTGAATGGCGCCTTTCTATTATGTTTCACCTGTCTCTAGCTTCTGTTTCTGCATTTATATCATTTCTACTGGTACAAGTGGAAACATGTCAGTAGCACAGGTATATGTGTGTATGAATGTATATTTTCCTCCTTTTTGGAATTACGTTGGCGGTATAGATGTGTCGATAACGACTGCCAAACACAAGTTCGATGGCCTCAAACTCAACCACATCCTGAGATGGCCCAATGAGGCGGCTGACATGCTAGCGAAAATGGCATCTGGTCTGGCATCTTTGCCAGCGATCAGTATAAGCCCTCGGTCCACTACGCGAAGCCAGAACAGACCGGTGATGGGTCGCCTGCCCTAGGCTCAGGGGCTGACCGACTATCAGCTCCTTTCGACCTTGAGGTCATGGAGCTTGATGAAGGTCAAGTGGCAGAGCTCGACCGTCTAACCAACTAGAAGACACCTTACCTTGATTACCTCCTCCGTGAGGTGCTCCCGACTAACAAAATAGAGGCCTGACGGGTCACGCACCGCACTAAGTCTTTCGTCATTATTGAGGGGGAAATCTACAAGCGAAGCCACACCAAGATCCTACAGCACTGCATCCCCATCGAATAAGGGAAGCTACTACTGAAGGATATCCACGGCAGGGTCTACGGACATCATGCTGCACCTAGAACCCTGGTCAGAAATATGTTTCGATAGGGCTTCTACTGGCCAACCACGGTGGCCGATGCTGAGCAGATCATGCGCACCTAGGAAGGGTGTCAGTACTACGCTCATCAAACCCACCTATCGGCCCAAGCACTCCAGACGATCCCCATCACGTGGTCATTCGTGGTCTAGCGGCTTGATTTGGTTAGGCCACTTAAAAGGGCGCTCGGGGGCTACACACATTTACTTGTCGTGGACAAGTTCACAAAGTGGATAGAGGCTCGGCCGATTTCTGTGATCAAATCCGAGCAGGCTATGGAATTCTTCCTCGACATCATCCATCGCTTTGGAGTCCCAAACTCCATCATCATGG
The DNA here is from genome assembly GCA_022457205.1 of Saccharum spontaneum. NCBI lineage: Eukaryota > Viridiplantae > Streptophyta > Magnoliopsida > Poales > Poaceae > Saccharum > Saccharum spontaneum. Next base: position 22,433,581 of record CM039618.1, on the reverse strand, counting down.
ACAATGGCACACAGTTCACAGGGAAGAAATTCCTCAAATTCTATGATGACTACCACATCCACATCGATTGGGCCACTGTGGCTCACCCCAGTACAAATAGGTAGGTCAAGCGTGCGAATGGCATGGTCCTGTAGGGCCTGAAGCCTAGAATCTTCAACCAACTAAACAAATTCGGTGAATGATGGGCTGTGGAGCTTCCCGCGATACTTTGGACCTTGAGGATGACCCCTAGCTAGGTGACCGGCTACATGCCTTTCTTCATGGTCTACGGTTCTGAAGCAGTCCTCCCAACTGACATCGACTACAGAGCGCCAAGGGCCAGGGCATACAATGAGCAGGGAGCCGAAGCGTCCCTCGAGAATGCCATGGATCAGCATGATGAAGCACGCGACATTGTCCTCCTCCATTGGGCCAAATACCAGCAAGCGTTACGTTAATACCATGGCCGATGAGTGCGGTGTCAGGCCTTCAATGTCGGTGACCTGGTGCTCTGCCTCGTCAAAAGCAATCATTTCCTCGATCTTTAGTGACACCTGACCCCAGCAACGACAAGGGGTTGGGCCTCACTCGGGGGCTGATAAGAGTATAGCTACATGAAAACACTTTTTGCACCCAACCCCTTCTTATGTTAAGATCAAGAAGCAAGATTTGTAGAAACAAACACCGAGTAAAACTGGTTGGAGCGCAAGAAACCTATGCCCCAATGGCTATGGCATTTTGGTTCAACAGCGTGATCACAGTTTTTTCGCTCGCACCTCAAGCTTTACAACCTTAACGTTAGAAAGGGTGGGATCGCATCAACCTTTTTATACATAAAAAAGAGAAGGGCCAAAAGTTTGTTCGGCCAAGGCAAAAACTAAAAACTTGTTCAATTATTACAAGTCACTGCCCGATTCATCCAAACTAACTAACCCTTCAGGGGGATGACTTCATCCTCAATTTTTCCAGCTAGGTCCTGCACTAGGGGGGCCACCGTCTCCTCGATCTCCTCCAACTCGGCCTGAGTATAGCTGGGCACGAAGCCATGGCTCATCGTTGGCAAATCGATGTTCTCATAATGAGAGTGAGCGATTGTGAATGACCGCTGAACACCGAAGTACAGCACGTGCCTCATGATCTCACACGCCTAATCTATAATTCAGATAGCCTGGGTCACAAGTGAGCTCATCTTTTGCTGTGGGGTGAGCTCGAGATCATCGCAGACCAGCTGGACGGCGATGCACAGGGCATCGTGCTCATCGCTCTCCTATAAGAGGGAGGCCTTCACTTAGCTGAGCTCCCTCTCCAGGCCTTGGCACTTCACCACCTCCTCCACAAGCCTACCATCAAGACCTATCCGAGTCACACATCAACCGTGTCAGAGAGCCAACTGTGGATTCTAGGAAGAGGGGCAACAAGGAAAATGGAGTCTTACCGTCCACGTCCGCATGGAGCTTGCTCACCTCATCGCACTGCTGGGCCACCTAAACTTCAAGGCCCTAGATCTTTTCCTGATGCTGACCAACCTCCACGGTGAGCTTGGTAGTCACGCCCTCGGCCAGGATATATAGATCCCTCTTGTCATCATGCTCGCCCTCGAGAAGGGTGATTCGATGTTAGGCATCAGTGCACTCCTGGCGAGCCACGTCACGCTCCGCGCAGAGCCCCTCTGTGGCCCAGAGCAACTCGTCCCGCTACCCCCGCAGCCGCTCAAACTCTGCGACGTCCGCTCACACCCTCTTAATCAGGGCCATGAGCTTCTACTCGGCCTCGCGGGCATCCTCACGAGCGTCTGCCTCCTTGACTCAGAGGTCGGCCAACTCCCAGCTGGTGGGGACAAGCTTAGCCACCTCCCAATGAGCGGCAGCGCGCTGCCCGGCCAGCCCCTCATGCAGCTACGTCTCTTTGGCGAGGCGGTCCCAAACGCCCTTCTCGTGATGAAGGAACAAGGACTTCTCCCGGCTGTGAACCATGAGGGACTACGGGGAGGATACAAGTTAGAGGTGCATGGAGGAGAAATAGAAGTCAAAAGCGTAGGTGTATCATACCAGATTGACTGGGGTAATGTTGACGGTCCTTAAGTACCAAATATAGTTATCAAATAAATAACGAAAAGGATCCAAATGCAACCAACACCTAGACTTAGGGTTTTATCTGATAGAATTCCATGAGTTTTGGTGTTTGTCTGTTTCTGCAGGGGGTTATCAGAAAATACGGAGGAAAGGCCCACACGTCGGGTTTACATAGAGATAATAATGTGTTCACCGATTTTCTATCATCTAGAAGACTCCAGAAGCCACGAGATCGAACGGGAGGCCGAACGGGCCCAGAGGCAGGGTGCCCGCCCTGCTCCCTAGGGCGCCCACCCTGGCCTGAGAGCCAATCAGGCTCCGTCTCGCGGATTATGCTCCACCGACCTAAGGGATCAAGGAAAACCGTGCGATTAATGTCGGTTTGATCCGACGGCCCACGTTCACTTGAGGGGGCTATATAAGCAGGACCCCTGGCCCCTGGAGGAGGCACTCCCTCATTCTCAATTCTTCAAACCCTAATCTCAGGAGGAGAGTCTCTGATCAAGCCCTAGAGCCACCACATCAACTAGATCTCTAGCATAGCATAGCTACATAGGATTAGAACTAGAAGGAGTCAATCTTCGATTGGTTTCCGGATCTGTCAAGAGGATTCTTGGTAATTCCTTTACTGTTCTTCATTGTTCATCTTTGTTCTTCAATATTATGAATACAACTTTGTTCTATTTCAATATATTGATTATGACTATGCTCTACTTGTTTATGTTTGCGATTATATTGTTCTTAGTTTATCGTAGTTATACGCTTGGCTTAGTTAGATTGGAATTATATACATGTTTAGGATCGTATAGCGTTTATCCATCGGATCCATGGGTAAATGATAAATATTGTGTAGGCGTGGTGCTTAGACCATATTTATCTGTGATTGCACCTTATATGCCGGATCGTGGGGTGGTCCGCGATGGTGACAGCTTCGTTGGTTCTTATATAGTCCCCCTCCCGTGTGTAAGGCAGGCAGAGCAACATTATTACGGGGGAGTGATTGCTATGTTTCTCATCTTCCTTTATAATATCACTATGCATGGGCGTAGTCCTTTCTCGCAATGATTGCCAAGTGTACTTGCACTAACTATGATATGCTAGACTTTATAGTTAAGAATAACTTAGGAAATATCCTTGTAGTTCGTCCTAATACCATGCTAATGACTTGCTAGAATATCTGTTGAGGTGCTTATCATTATTATATGTGGCTAGCTGATCAGATTAATTATCTTTGTCACCATTCATACTTTATCTATATTTTATGTGACACTTACCCCTGTATGCAAGAGATAGATGAATGCTCTCACTTATACATGCAATGATTGATACTCATTCCTATATTCCATTCCATAATCAACATTGATGTTAGTAATCCCTTCCCAGTGGTAAAAATATAAATAACGATACCTGGAATACTTCCCGGTTAAAATGCTACATCGGTATTAATCTGTGCGCTTGCAGATCTTATTTATTATTTATTTAGAAGAGCAGTTGCATATTTCAATACCGCGTCTCTCATGTCATGCTAGGGATGACAACTTGGCTTAAGTGGCATGAGGGATAGGTTCGGCATTTTTGGCGCCGTTATCAGAATTAGAAAACTAAGTCTACTTTTGGTAATGATGTTAAGAATGCCCAACAGGTAACAATGTCATGTAGCGAGCGTAGCATAGCGGTCAGAGCGTGAGCCGCACTCCCGACCTCTGGGTGGATGCTCTCCCAATCCTTCGCCTCTGCGCCATCATCAAGGGCGGCCTCTAGATCTCACCGGTTGGCCCACCGGATCCGGGTCCTCCCCACGCATGCGAGTTGTTGCCCACTTAGACCAGGGGCTAGGATGATGTTGACGGTAGATAAGTGTCATTTTTAAACCATCAATGAAACATGAGAAAGGACTTAAATATAATTATCACCTAGATATAAGGGTTACACTGACAGAATTCCATAAGTTTTAGTGAATGTCTATTTCTATAGGGGGTTATCAGAAAATATCCAAAGGAGGTCCACATGTAAGGTTTACATAGAGATAAACACCAACGCATACACAAGAAAACTCTAGAAGACACGAGAAGAAGGGCCACCAGAGGGGAGGCCCACCTGCCATAGAGACAAGGCGGGTGCCCTGCCCTCTAGGGTGGCCATCCTCCCCCCTCAACCAATCAGGTTGAGTCTCGTGGATCCATCTTCCACCGCCTTTGAGGATCAATATTAATCGTTCATTAAGGTTGGTTTGATCCGACGGTCGAGGCTCCTCAGAGCGGGCTATATAAACAGGCATAGACCCCAGGGTCTGGAGGAACCCTAATTCATTATTCATTCATCCAAGAGAGAAGCCATCTGATCAAGCCAGAGAGCCACCATTTCAATTAGAGCTCCATAGTTTAGAGCATAGCTATATAGGATTAGAACTAGAAGGAGGCGGGCACCTGCTCAGTTTTCGGATCTGTCAAGAGTTTGCTTGGTAATTCCTCATGATCTCTCCTATTTTATATTCATTCTTCTATTATTCATATTGTTCATCTGCTACTATGAATATGACTTTGGTCTATTCTACTATATTGGATATGACTTTGCTCTATTTGTTTATATTCTCAATTATAGTGTTCTTAGTTTACTTTGATTATATGCTTGGCATAGCTAGATTAGAATTATATTCAAACATAGGATCATATAGCGCTCGCTCATTGAATTCGTGGGTGAGTGGTAAATATTGTGTAGGTGTGGTGCTTATACCATATTTTTCTGCGATTGCACCCTATATTCCCGATCGTGTGGTAGTTTGCAGGAGTGACAGTCCTGTTGAGTCTTATATAGTCCACCTCCCGAATGTAGACCGTGTAGAACACAACTATTATAAGGAAAGGCTGGCTATGTTCATGATCTTTTTGCATAATATCTCTGTGCGTAGATATAAGCTTGTCTTGCCATGATTGCCAAGTGTAATTGCACTAATCATCGTATACTTTGACTTATAGTTAGAATAACATAGGATTTATCCTTGTAGATCGTCCTAATACCTTGCTTCATTTATTATATGGTTATGCTTATCATTTATCACTTATATATATATATATTCTTGTGACACTTACCCTGTATGAGAAGATAGATAAAGACATGGTTACACTCTCCATTATCACATGCAAGTGATGCTCATTGCTCATTATTCTTAGCTTTCCCTTCCCTTGAGTAAAAATATAAATAACGATACCTGGATTACTTCTGGTTAAAATGCTACATCAGTATTATTTGTGCGCTTGCGGATTTCATATTTATTTTAGAGGAGCATTTGCATTTATTAATACCAACACTTCTGGCGCCATGCTGGGGATGACAACCTGGTATGTAAAGTGGTGTTAGAAGTGTCAACAGATGTCTCCGTGCCATAGGAAACATCAGCCATCACAAACACGGACACCTGACCATCGAGAGCCAACGACGTCCATCGGTCAGCTGTCCCGACCCTGAGCGGTGCTAACCCATCCTGCAGCGGCACCGCTTCTCGAACAGCCCCTTCAGCGGTAGAGGAAGCCAATGGCATAGGCACAAAGGCCTGCCCCATTGACACGTCTACCGAGGACACCTCAGGTGTGTCCTCTTCCATTCACCCTATCGTAGACACTACCACCTGCGCAGATGATGGCTCCGGTTGCGTTGTTTCCACCTGTGACGTCGCGGCCGCACCCGACCGTACCACGTCCACCATTGGCGCCCCAGATGCACCCTCCTCTGTCTGCTCCCCCATGGACGCCGCCGACGGCGGTACCTCCCCAACCAGAGCGTGGCCATCCAAGCGCTACTCCCACTCGCCTCCGGTTGACTCCCGGCGTGTCCGCTGAAGTGCGAGGCTCTTCTTTAGCACCACCCTCAGGGGAGTCCCACCTCCGCCAACGCTACAAAGGGCATGACGATCAGCTTATGATAAAATTCATTGAAGCAAATGAGTGAAGAGTTTCTCGACTCACCTCAGCGCCACCAGACGGTAATGTTTTGGGGCCGGCCTACCTGACCCCGGCCGCGCCTTGTCGGCACATTGCCGTTTTGGGCCTCCCCTCTACTCAGAAGGCCTAGACGGAGGAAGGAAGCTAATGGCTACAAACATTAATTCGCCCTGGGCGGTTAAGGGCGTAATTACTGTCTCGCTTGACCCCTCGAGGGGGACCGCCTCTTTCGACCCCAAGGGCACGGACTCCGCCTTGCCCAACCCAGAGGGCGCGGACTCTGTCTCGTCCGACCTCGGGGGCGCAGGCTCCGTCTCGTCTGACCCCGAGGGTGCGGATTCGGTCTCAGGCGAGAGCGCAGGCCCCCACGGTGGCCCACACTGTCTCCAACCACTTCAATTGTGAAAGCATAAGCCCAGGGTCAAATTTCTGACACCAGGAAGGGAGCGGGCATGCCTCAACGTGATTCGTGGCCGCGACAAGCCATGCCTGGGGACTCACGACACCCACAGCGTTAGGCAGGCCAACACCATGCCACCTAACTCCTGTATGGTTTTCGTCAAGGGTGCCCATTGCCCATACTACCCATCGGGACGGGACAGGGCGCCACGACTGGCTGACGACGCCCGCGTGTGGCACCAGTGGCTAATAGAGCCACGACGTGGAGCCGTCCCCATCGTCATCTACGCCACGCGTGGAGCCATCCCCGTCGTCATCTATGCCACGACGTGGAGTCATCCCCGTCATCATCTATAGGACCGGCGGGACCCACGCAAGGAGGGAAAGGACGATGCGAGCTCGGAAACCCTTTTCCTCCTCGTTCTCTCTCTCATGTAACCTGTACCTTCCCCTTGACCTATAAAAGGAGAGGCAGGACGCCCCACAGGGAGGGAAAAAAGAAAAACCCAATCCAACTGAATCTAACTCCACTCCATTCGTCTCTTCAGAGACTTGGGATCTTCTCCCTCTCTCGCCCATTTGTAACCCCTAATGCAAACAAGTGTCGGTAACACGAGCAGCCCCAAACTGGAGTAGGGACATTTTGCCCGAGCCAGTATAAATCCTTGTGTCCTCCAAGCATACCATCCGGGCTAGACACACAAACAAAAATTTACTAGTCGGTGGTTCAAAACACCGATAAGTTGTCATAAATTTGCCCGGAGAAGCAGCATACCGGAGGTAAAAGGGGCACGGGAGGGAAGGAGGTAAAGCACGAGGAGATGGAAAACGACCAACCACCAACCGACAGATGTAGACTGTGGTGGACACGGCTGGTGATGGGGAGGAGGGACTCCGATTTGAGAGATTATCTTTTGTTGTGACCTGAATACAAACCCTGCTGGAGCAATGATTTTTAGCTAGACCTTTAAATAATTTTGGTTCATGACTTGTTAATGTCTAGAGGTCTTACTCGAGTTTCTCTTAATTAAGAAGTTGGTACCGCCATGGCTTTTAAAATTATGCCATCGAGGAGTACTTTCTCCGTCCCAAAATAAATAATTTTTTGAGATTTAAAATTTGCCTAAAAATAATGTTCTAAAAAACATGAACACAATCTTCTAATACAGAAGCTAATCAAGGATGTATACAAACAATAACTGCTAATTCACAAGATGTCCATTGGGAAAGATAAAGAGACGAGGATACATATGTCTTTTTGGCAACCTTCTTAATCTGTCTAAATTTTTTTAGAAAGTTAATATTTAGGAGGGAGAAGGTATGCACGAATATGGCATAAGGAAGAGATATGGTAAGGTACTGTGTAAGGTCCTATTTGACATGACTTCTCCATCTGCTTCAAAAGCCATTTGGAGCTGTTTGCGGTCAAACGGGGTAAAATAAAAGGCTTCAGGAGCCGTTTAGAGCCATTTGGAGCCGCTGGGCAGGGGCGCACCGCCCGCTGGGGGAGGGAGTGAAGCCACTGGGCACGGGTGCGCCAGCCATTGGGGGAGCAGTGCAAGGTCACAGTCTCTTGGAGAGAGAAGAAAGAGAGAAAAAGTAAGAGTATTTGTAGAACTATTTTACTAAATAGATCGTCAAAACAGCCCTAGCTCTACCGGTAGCGCTTTTTTTAAGCTGAAGCAAAAAAAAAAACCGGCTTCACTAGTGGAGTGAAGACCTGTCAAGCGGGACCTAAATGGTCCATAAAAATAGAATAATACAAAATTATATTACTACGTGACCAATGATACACTTATTTTTTTTTGAAACCCACTTATTCTTGTTGCTAGGTGAGTGATTGCACAGGCTACCTCACGTGTCACGTGTAAGCACCTGCTTTGGTTGACGCTGCAACTGCCGCCCGACAACGACGTCGCAACTCACAAGAGCCCCATGAGTCTGGAAGGTACTACCTCGTTAGGAGACAAATTTGTGGAAATAAACGGGCATCACACGAGCCCCGGGAAAGACAGAATCAAGGACCGCAGTGTGCTTAGGTTGCTTTGAGTCTGGAAATGAACTGCTGCATGCTCCGGTAGCTGGTGCCACCCTCTGCGACAGCCTTGGCCGCTTCCTCGCCGGTCCTCGTCGCCCTTGCCCTGACCGCTGCGTCGGACATGACCTCCTTGACTTTCTTCCCGATCTCCTCCCCGGTCACCAGCCAGTCCTCCCCGTCCCAGCTCCAGTGCTCCATCCACACTCCGACGCCGCCGCTTACCACTACCGTGGCGTTCACGCGGTGGTCGCCGCCGCGTGGCCACGCCAGCAGTGGCACGCCGGAGGCAGCAGCCTCCGTCACGGAGTTCCACCCGCTGTGGCTCAGGAACAGCCCCACGGACGGGTGCTTCAGCAGGGCCTCCTGGTCCACCCACGCCTTGGTCACGAGGCCACGCCCCTGCACTCGCTCCAGGAACCCCTTGCCGAGCACGTCCGTCAGCTCGGCGCTGTCATCCCTATCCACCGTCGTGGTCTTGAGCACCCAGAGGAACCGGCAGCCGCTCGCCTCTAGCCCGGCGGCGATCTCCCTAATCTGGTCAAGGCTTACTGCGTTGCGGTTGCCGAACGCGACGTACACCACTGACCTCGCCGGCTGCTCGTCAAGCCAGGCAACGGGGGAGCCCGTTGCTTCTTCCTTGTCAACTTCAGTTGAGTTGTGCTGCGACCTGAGCGGGCCGATGGCGTACACCGGCGGAAACCCGGGGACGACCTTGCCGTCTCTAAGGGCGGCGAGCGCCACCGGCTCCAAGGCGTCGAACGTGTTGACCAGAAAGCCGTCGGCGTTGATGATCTCGCGGCCGTTATCGATGAACTGCTTGGTGAAGAGTTTGTTGAGGTCGAGCAGCGGCTGCGGGAGATAAGACCGCGGGATGCGACGCACGCCGGGGATGTCGACGTCGCCGACGCCAGGCCCCTGCTCCACCTTCTTGTCTAGGTGTACAGGGGTGTACGCAAGAAGTGAGAGCATGGTGGCGCAGGAGACGAAGAGGACATGGCACTTGACACCGAGCTCCTTGGCGATGGGGATGACGTGGGAGGTGAGGGTCACGTCTGTCACGACGGCCGAGACGCGCGGGGCGGCGCCGTTAATGAGCGGGCGGAACAGGTGCGCTGAGCGGCGCAGGGCCTCCCATCGGAGCAAGAACGGGTCGTGGCCTGGGAACTCCGACGCATCGAACGGCAGGAGGTGGAAGTCGACGCGGCGGACGCGGGGGAGGGCAGCAAAGAGGCCGCTGAAGTGGTCGGCCTCGGCGGCAGAGACGGTAGGAAGAACGGTCACCACGGAGATGTCGACGTCGTGCCCTGCGAGAGCCGCGATGACGCGGAAGAATGGGAGGAGATGGCCCATGCCGGCGCTCGGGATGAACATGACATGCGGGCGTGCGCCGCCGTCGAGCTCTCCCAGGCTCTTGGTTGCCTGCGGGGCCATGGCCGAACGCTTGGTTGGGGTGCGGTGGTGTGTCGCGATGAACTATGGAGCGGGGTGATGTGGGGATGGACAGTTGGTAGCCCCCTTTCTAGTCTGGACTATCCACATGTCTTAAGATGTCGCTGTATATATAGTACGAACCACCCTACATTATTGGTAGGACGTTCAAATAAATCAAATCAAATCAAATCATTAACTCTTTTGGAGAAAAAAATAAATCAAATCATTTAAATAAAGGTATGAAAATATCTCGCCACATATTGGCTACCGACAGCAATTGTCGTTTCGTTGCAGAGTCATCCATACCAGTACTACCTCGCTCCGGCCCGCAAAAAGTTTTTATCCGACGAAAATAGATAGCATGGCACTGTTTACCATTGTATTTGGCACTGTTCAGCAATATTTATTACTATTCACTAGTATTTTTTGAGTGGTATCCAATCATTTTGCTTTATTCTTAATTTGTGCACAAATCATACAATGCATATTTAGCACTTTTATAGAGGACATTCTCCCATGGAAAAGTGGCAAGAAAAAATTAGACGGTTATGACAACACCTAAGGGGTGGGGCTAAGAATATAAGTGGGGCGTACAAGTTGAATAGATTGGATGGACTCCACAAAAAAGATGAAACAATAACTTTAGATTCACTCGAGTTAAATATTAAACACGCTCTAAAGAAGTTATTTGGGACTGCTCCGCTTCCGTTTTTCTAGCTCTGCTCCAGTCCCTTTGGATCTAAATACCCTGACTAAAATGGTCTAAAAGGCTCTTTTAAGCCTTGTTCACCGGCTTATAATCCGTCTTTTTCAGCTTGTTTTTTCAGTCGGAATAATGTTTTTCTCTCACAGCAAATCAGCCAACAGCGTTTTTCAGCCGGCTTATTAGCACAGCCGAACGGGGCCTTAGTCCACCAAACTAAACAGAGGTGACTAAAGTTTAGTAACTAGTTTAGCTAACTAAAGTTTAGCAGCATCAATCTAAACATGGCCTTAATGGGGTGTCATAGAGTTGCATGAACATTAAATACGCTGACATGGCACTGCATTGATTAAGAGATATGATGAAAGTTTTATAGGAGTAGAGATAGTTTAATGAGGATAAAACTCTTCAGTACGATTTCCAAAATATGAGTGTGGTGGACCATGAAACATCGACTGTCTAAACACGTGGGGATAAAACTCTCATGCACGATTTTTAAAATATGAGTGCGTTAGACCATGAAACATCCACTGAGACTGCCTAAACTAGGGACGAAAACGGATTAGATATGGACAGATATTACTGATATTATATTTGTTTTCATATTTCTGTTTGGATTTGGATTCGAATACGGATAGTATCAACCATGCCAGATAGGATACGATTGGATATCAACATCATAAATATACGATTTAAATATTCGGATACGAATATGTATCGGATGTTCAATATCCAGACTCCGATACGGAGGGATTAAAATCCCTCTAAACGGATTCGGTCTCGAATACGGTTGAAAAATGTCCGTACTGTTTTCAACCCTAGCCTAAACACCGGGAGGGATAGCTTGGGCCTGGGCAGGAATGTACTAGAAAAGGATGTGTGTGTTTGGTTGGGCGGCCAACCCTGGCCTTGGCTCCCTGGAGTCAATTTTGGTTTGTTTGGTTGGCTGTAAAGGGGCTAGAGCCTGGCTTGGCATGGCCAAAAGTACAGTTGGAGCCTGGCCCAGGTTGAACAACCAAATTGGTGATTCAATCCTGGCCAGGTCCGAGCTAGCCCTATCAGGTAGTTTTCGTCACCTCCTGGCACCTCACCACGTGCTCTGCCTGTGTTCGTCCTCCTCCCGGTCGCCGTCATGGGTCACAAACCATCGGCGCAACGGCACCTAGCTCTTCATCCCATGGCGGATCAAGACGGTCGCGACGCCCTCCCCTGCCTCCGGTCGCCACGACGGCAGCAGCCCCCACCTCTTTCCTCCCTGCATCCGACCTGACGGCGGCAATCACACCGGCACTGGCGTTGGTGGACCCTGGATGATGCGCCGTGCCGCCCTGCCTGCCGTGCTGCCCGCCGTGCTGCCCTGCTCGCTCTGCTCGCGTCATGCCTGCCTCGACCCTCGTCGGTCGTCATTCCTCCCTGCCTCGCCGGAGATCCCATCCACATCTGACAGGGACACATCAACAAGGAGCAGCACGAGGTCGCTACTGGGCGGCACAACCACTGGCGCCGACGAGGGCGAGGGCGGCGTGAACTGCAGCCACATCACGAGCAGGTAGGCGCATCAACGATGGCGGTGTGGATATTGGGAGGTTTCGGCGAATTTGGGGAACTCGTCAGGTTCTTTTCTTAGGTGGTCGGAGGAGAAGATGGAGTGGATGTCCTAGTCGTGTTTGAGAAAATGTCTCAAAGGGGTGAACTCACTGGCTCAAGGAAGAGGTGACTGTATACAAACCAAGTAAACCAACCAAACATAAATTTATCCTAGCCAGGCTTAGCAGCGCACGCAACCAAACAAACAAATCTTGGCTCGCTAGGGGCAGGCCTAGGCTAGCCTGGCTTACTTTTGCTAGCCAGCTAAGAAATGAACCAAACACACCCGATGTGTCCGTGCAGCTTGGAGTTCGGCTTTTCTTTGCATGTGCGTGGGACCACTGCTGCTCTCCTATTTTTCTATAGCACAGAAGGCTTCCGGCTAGAGACCAGTTTTTGGTGCGTGCAATACCGGCCCCTGGGTCTCCTACCGGCTACGGACCATTTCGTAGTTGTGGCACCCAGACGCCATAGCTCAGAATGCGTCCATAGATTCAGCCAATTTTACTTTTGGAAATGCTTGATTTCGAGCGCGCACGCTCACGACACTCGCGTGCACACCCGCGTGGCCGTACAATGCTCAGGGGAATAACAGAGTCCGTCCGATGAGCTCGACGCCAAGGCCGGAGAAGACGCACCAGCCCACACTTGACGCTGCCACCGGAGAAGGAACTGCCCGCACCCACCATGCGCTCGCGACCACTCGCCCGTGCCCGACCACGCTCGCGTCCGCACCAGCGAAGACGACGACGGCGCCTAGTGTTCCGGCTGCCACGCCCCACCCTTCTTTCCCAACCACGGCGGGGTATAGAAGGACTGGTGAGGGGAGGCAGGTAGGCCCAGCGGTGGTGATGGTCGATGGGCGGTTTAGGGGAGTTGGCGATGGTAGGGGCGGATGGGCCAGGTCGGAGCAGGGGCGCCATGGCCGGACTTCGGTGGAGCTCGCTAGAGTTTGCAATGGCTGCATGCGGGAGGGCGGGAGGAGGGGGGAAGGGAAAAATGAGGTCACCGCCGGCGGTAGGGTCTCGCCGGGGCGGTGGGAGGTGGTGGAGGCGGGGGCGGCGTCACTGGATGTGGACGCAGGGGCACAAACTCCGGCAGGAGGTGCTGGTCGCGGCGAGGGGCAGCGAGTGAGGAGGCCCCGAGGAGGTAGAGAAGATGGATTAGCGTGAGAAGAGGAATAGTAGACGACCGGGGTAGGGAGAAAGCGCGCGGTTTCTTATCCTCCTGCGCGCTCCGCCACTAGTAAAGTCCTTTTACTTTACCATTGAGCTAATGGCTATTCTTTTTCGAAGCATGACACCGGGGCTGGGGGGGCTCGAGCCCCCCCCCCCTACCGTGGCCGCACCTGTGGAGCCCCCCCCCTCAGCCCCCCAAGAAATTTTGTGGCAATGGAGGTTGGGAAGGAGGGCTAAAGCCAGTGTCAGAGGTTGAAGTTGACGTCGCGGCTCCCCCCGAATAGGCCCAGCAAGACACTAGATAGACAAGTGGGCCGTGGTCCTTTCTTGTTTCCACGATTTCCTCGACTTCCCTTTGCGTTTGCATGCGGGAGCATCGGAGCCATAGGCAGCGAGGGCAGAGGCTCCTTTAGGGTTCGCGGTGGCAGGCCACGGCTGGCCGGCAGCGCGGGCCAGCCACTTGACGAGCAGCACCGACCACCGGGACTGGCCACGCGATGCACAGTGGCACAGCCGCACAGCAGCAGCCAGCCGCTGGGCGCACCGTGCACATGCCGCTGCAGGGCAGCAACCGCGTTGCGTGCTGGCCGGCTGGCGGCGGGAGGCAGCCAGCTGGCCGCCCTAGGCCCCTAGCCAGCAGGCAGCAGCCCCGCAGCACGCAGGGCAGAGGCAAGAGTCCCAGCCGGCGGCAGCAAAAGACAGAAGGTATATTTCTCATTTTCTGTTCTTTAGATTAATTTGATTTTTTACGCATAATTAATTGATAAAAGATAAATTGCAGATCGTTCAAAATGACCAAAAGCACATTGCGCACATATTTTTCTAGCTATAAAAATTGTATTTTTTTACTTCTTATGAACTATGATACGCTTGCAATTGTTTATCTAAGTTATCGTGTAAAATGCTTAAAACTGCTCTATGTTAGTTTTGTATGGGACATAATTGAGTTAAGGTGGTCATGCTCTATTGAGTCCAGCCCCCCCCCCCCCCCCCCCTCTCCCCTAAATATTTTTTCTGGATCCGCCACCACTCGAGGAGGGAGAGAAGACAGGTCAGCGGGAGAAGAGGAATAGTAGACGACCAGGGCAGGGAGAAAGCCCGCGGTTTCTTATCCTTCTGCGCGCTCCGCCACTAGTAAAGTCCTTTTACTTTACCATTCAGCCAGCGGCTAACTCTTCTTTTTCAAAGCACGAACACTCTCAGGTTGCTTTCTGTTGTCTGGAATACACTGCAACTGAAACCAACGCCGAGTGGCTCGCATTCGTGCTCGCTTCATTTGTTGGCTGATGAATCCGCATATATATGTTTCCTACGTGATTCACGTGCTGTGAACAGACGTCTCTATATTTCATTCATAGCGGACACCGACCCATAAAATGGTTGGCGATGAGTAGTTGTATCGTCCGGCTAGAGCGATAAGTAGTTGGATCGTCCGGCTGGTGTTGTACTACATTTCCTATCAGTTGTTGCTGTATCAATCAAATGCTCTATCAAGAAACAAGCTAAGGGACAGAAAAGAGGAGACCGAACCCAATTGTTCAGGACCTAGTGCTTATTTAGTTGGCGAAAATGTTTGGGTTCGGCTACTGTAGCACTTTTCATTTTATTTGGTAATTTGTATCAAATCATAGACTAATTAGGCTCAAAAGATTTGTCTCATGATTTACAACTAAACTGTGTAATTAGTTTTTTCTTTCGTCTATATTTAATACTTTACGCATATACCGTAAGATTTGATGTGACAGGTATTGTAGCACTTTTTGGGTTCCTTTTTGAGAACTAAACAGGCTCCTAATTATTGCTCCTACATGTACTCTGATGTAGTGATGTGTATCCAGGAGTTGTAGCTGTTGCTTCTAGTAATAAATAAATACGTAGCTGAGGACTGCACATAGCGCAGTTGGCAAAGTCGCAGTGTGCGACCATACCCACCCGCTTTCGAACCTCTCGGCGCGTGTGCTCACCGGGGTTTTTTTCCAGAATAAAATTTCACTGTAGTCTCTCAATGCGTGGGACTGTGACGCGCCCGTCGCCTACAGAGCGATGTCTCTGGTGATCTGTTCAAGGACACGTCTTCGAATCTGTGTATAGTTGTAGGTCTTGTTGTGTACGGGTGGTGTGAGTAAGGTGTGCTTGTGTGGTGTTGGTGTGTGTTCGTATACCGGTACAGCTGTATCCAGATGAGAGGCGTAAAAAAAATTAAATAAATATGTAGCTCTCCTCTTCGTCTATCTCTTTTTTTCATTTACTGACACATCTGAAGTTTCATTTCTTTTTATAAGGGCATTTCCAGCAGCAGCCAAAAACATCAGAGCCTTCATTTTCAATTTGGGTACCCATCCCTATTTTTATTGGCTCAACAAATTCCTTTCACTCTAGCAACAACCCTCGAACAGAACCTCCAAATCCATATCAGCAACCAATGACACAGGGGATCACGCGTCATTGAGACAGACCTTTCTTCCCTCGTCCTCTCCACGCACAGGGTTGGGAGGCGCGACGGGGCAGCACGCTCGCGTGGATAGGGCAGCATCCCGCGCGGTGGAGGGAGGCCTTGTGGGCGAGCTTGGTGTCACGCGCCGCTGGGTTCGTCGTCCACATCATCATCGCGCTCTTCTAGGACCAGGAGACACGGCGAGGAGGCAGGAACTGACAGATTGGGTTGGCATGGCAGTCCAAGCCATCGAATCGATCGATGCGATCTCCGCGCGCTGCGTCACCGTCCGGTGGCCCGGTATCTCGATCAGCGCCTTCTCGTCCACGCTGCTCTTGCTTCACCTGGGCCATGCTACTGTTGTACCAGCGCGGCGATGAGGCCATCCCGCCACACGAGGGCCACACCGTCGCGGACTTCACTTGCCAGATCTTCGATTGGCGCAACCGGATGTCCGGGTGTGGTGCCAAGGACAAGGGGCTCAAGGTCCTAGACATCTTCGGTGAAGCAACCTCGGTAAAAAATCATCATTTCACTGCTGTTCTCTCCCCTCCTAAGCCAAAAGATAAATATTTTAATATGTTCAGTATCCTCCAGCAAATTTTGTATAAAGTAGAGTGGCTATCAGCAAATCAATTTATTTTCGCTATCCGTTGGCAAAACAACCTCACTTTTAATGTCCACAGGCAAATTTAGCTCTAGAGTTTGGCTTTCCGAGCGTCCCCACTAGCAAAATGAAAGAATCCAAAACATTTCGTCACTTCCAAGAAACACAACCACGTGATATGATGCTACATAACAGTCACGTGAGGCCATACCAGTCGTTCCCAATAGAGACGATGATGGCATTACATGCAGTTTACAGGAACCACATACACCAACAACCCATAGAACCTTGTCAAAAAAAAACCCATAGAACAGATGAGTCCAAAGCCATCGCGATTGGAAGGTCATCAAGAACGGGCGCGCGCCCCTGCCTAGTACCGAGGTGGCAGAGTTCTATCTAATTCTGATTTTTTACGGGAGAAAGTGATTCTCTCTGATTATTTAGCATAAACTCTCAAATCACGATGGAAAATCACTTCACAGAAAATAAAAAAGCGACTTTTCAACTCTCAACCTCTTAGTTTATTTCAGAGAATCACTTCACAAAATTAGCAAAGAATCAATTCTCTCTTAAAACTGTTGGCAGAGCTCCTGTTAGATTCAGCAGTGCCAAACATGAACCAAATATACTAACCACTCTGTATAAAAAGAATACAATTCTAAATGTATTTTTATAAGGTAACTAAAGTTTGATCAAATATATAGATAAAATACTAATATTTCTAATACTAAATAAATACTATAAAAACATATGTCTTGGCAAAATCAAACAAACACTTATATAAAATCATAAATATTTATGTTTCTCACAAATAGGTAGTCAAATTTAATACTTTAACTTGATATTCTGATAGAATTGTATTTTTTTATTAACAGAGGGAGTACATCAGGGGCGGATCCATAGGGTATGCCAGGTGGGCTATGGCATACCCTATTGGGCAGCCTTGTATTTACTTAATACTGGATTATATCCTTATTTAGAAAAATTTAAGCCTGTTGCCTTTTACTTAACTGATGAGAGGTCGCGAGTTCAAATCATTGGAGGCGCACTTTTTATTTTTATTTTTGCATACACTACAAGAAATCTGTTAATCTGTGATGAAAAATTTCCGTCACGGATCATCAAAAAACTGTCACTATACAGCATATGTGACGATTTCAGATATCGTCATGGATTAACTCTCGTGACGGTTTGCCCAAAACCGTCACAGATTAACTGAATTAGTGACGGTCTTAAACCGTCACGGTTAAGCCCGAGACCTAGTTAGCCCAGCCCAAGCCCATTTCTTGTGACGAAAAATAACTGTCACAGATTAAACAGCCACCTCATCATTACACTGACATGGATGCTGATGTGGACTTTGAGCCATCAATGACGTGGACGCTGACATCAGCACTGATGTGGATGTTAGTGATGACGTGTACATGGATGCTGACATCATTCAAGACGATTTTTAGAAATCTCATATAATGACATGCACGCATCACAAGCAATAAATCAAGTTTTCATTGAGTGATCAAATACAAAGTCTCGCGTTTTCACCCAACGATAGATCACATAAAAGTTTTCATCCAACAGATCAAATTACAAGAATTGATTAGACAACGTCTTCCACTTCATTGTCCATCCTCCAAACTGTACTAAAATTTCATTTGATTTGTCACCCTACAGCACAGACAGCACAAATGTAAGTACATGTAGAAGCAAATGCTCTAGCAGAGATAGACACATACTGACTTTTATTTAGCTAATAATTACTAAAAAGTGTATTCACTATTTCATGAAAGTGAACCTTCACAAAATTCAGACATGCTGCCTGATTGTCATCTGAACTAAAATTCAAATTATTCAGTAAACTGAGAAACTCTAAATGACTGTTCAGGTATGGCTTACAGTTAATTTAAAGCATGAGAAAGCAGCAAAGTTGCACAATCAAACAGCAGCATTACCATTTATTCTGTGTATTGTACTGAATAGGCAAGCAAACAGCTAAGCTAAAGTTAAAGGTTTTAAACTAAACTGACAGCTAAGCTGATTGTCGAGATGGTCTATAGGTGTACTGACATGCTGCAGAGCACAAATAAGAACCGAGTCTCATTAAAATGCATGGCTGGCAGTTCTGCAACAAAGAAATTTGAGTATTGTTTTTAGACTAACTAAAAATCCCAACAAAGATATTGGTGTTGCTCACTTGAGATAAGAGCCAAGCTGTTGTGCTGCTGTCTAACCTAGTTTTGCACAAGAACCGCAACTTTTTAATCTGGTTCATCCATAGCATTAGCCACTAAACAGAATGTAACTAGCCGCTCTGCAGTAAATCAAGGAACAGTGACACAATTAGGAGTTGGTATAGACATGTATACCATGAATTAGAAGTTACTACAACTGAAAACACACAAAAGTCTGCATTCCTCCAAACAGCTAGTAATCACAACAGAGACTGAATGCTGACGCTTGGTCCCTAAGTTAACACAATTCAGCCGTTCAATAAAAAGTTAACGCAATTCACCCCTAATAATTCAGCACAGGAAATGGAGCAGAGCAAATACATTAAATTTCTTATCTTAATCTCATTTTCTATCCTCTCTGCAAGCAATTGGCACAAGGCACAAAACACTTATCGCACAGCTGCCACATTTTCTATAAGGTGCATTGCCCTGGAAAATTAGAATTTTGTAGTAGCATGTGCATTGCCTAAGGGAATGACTGTGTTCTAACAGGCATTTTGTCAAACGCTTTACCAGTTTACTCATCAATGCCAACTAGTAGAATACATGAAAAAAAGAGTTTAATCCTCCCTACTGTCAGGCCTTTCCTACGAAACCTTGTAATGTTAGTCAATAGTTTCAGTTATAGTTCAATTTCACAGTAAGTATCAAAGCACACACCTAGTAACTGAATTACAGTTCAGTTTCAGTTCAATTTGTATCTGATTGTCTAGATTTATAGCTCAAAGGATAAGGACTACATTTAGGAAGATAAGCAATATGGACAGCATGCCTAAAACAAGGAACTCAACCTGAAGCAATATCTTCAGTATCATGTGAGTGTGTGCTGTCCAAAGATTAATACAAGGTCATAGAATGGGCAAAGGTTCAGAAATACATTGATTCGCAACAAACATTCACAGATATGTATAGGGCTCTAGAGTAGTATTTGAATGCTTACAATGGCAAACTGTATAGCAGAGGTGTATGTGTATCCATATCTTCTTGCTGTAGGAGCACACTAGCTATCCTTGAATAAACTTGGTGCATTTGCTTCATGATCTTTGTACTTGTCTCCTGAAAGTTGCATGCAGCAAGCTTACATACTGTTTCAAGGAGTACTGGTGATCACAAGTAAACAACACAACAACTATATGTAAGGCAAACACTCCATATTTGCATGTATACTGAATACATGTTGTGGTCAGTAAGTCTAGACGAACCAGCACATGGAAAACAATAAAACAATAGAGCTTCATATAAACTGAAAAATGGAATCTGAAAACTGACATTTATATAAAAAGAAATAACTGAATATACTCATATTATTCTCCAAGACATTGCTAGAGAAATTAATTGAGTACTGCAATTCTGCAAGCTCTAAATTGACCATCCTGCAATCACAGAGGAACTAATTCTAATCTGCAATCAGATGCCAGTTACGATGAACAAGACCAATTGATACAATCTTTACTGCCGTTCACCAAAGATGCAACTTAAATACCCAATCAAAAGCATCGCTAGTGAAGATCCAGTAACTCAAATCCCCAATCTTAACTGGTGCGCAGCCTGATGCCAAGAACAAAATGATTGTTCTAAATCTCTGTCAACTCCAAGAACAACCAAGGGTAAGGATGGTGGTCGCTTAAGTTCGTTAGGAACCACTCAATCACAAGGAGCAGAGCCACGCTTGGTTGTTGGTTTCCTTACCGAAGAGGAAGGCGTCAAGGCTGCAATTGGGGAGGTATTCGTACACCAGCAGTTTCCCATCGCGTTCGACACACCATCCGAGGAAGCACAACAGGTTGGGTGCTGCAGCTTGGCGATGAGCTCCACCTCGTTCCAGGACTCCGCCGCACCCTGCCGCTACCGCGCCGACAGCCGCTTCATAGCGATTCGGAGCCGGCACACCCTGTGAAAAAGAGATCGATAAATCAGCCAACACCAGGCCAAATCCACCCCCGCCGAGCTTGTTGACCTTGGAGAAGTTGTCAGTGGCAGCGAGGTCGGAGGCCAGATCCATCCATGATTTGCTGGTTCGAGCTCTCCAGCAGGAATCTCTAGAGTCTGGAATCTGGATGGCAAGGATGGCGCTGAGGAGAAGGAAGGCTGGCTGGTAGGTGTGAGGGTGGCGGCTGGTCGAGTGGGATTAGGTTTTGATGGCTCCTATATATATGCGAACCGTAGTTGGGCCTGGGTTGGATATCCAGTATCGTAGATCAGGCATTTCTTACGGTGGGTCATGTTTCTGTGACGTTTCTTCAATCCGTCATGGATTAACATATTTCTTGTAGTGATATTTATGTCCACTTTAAAAATTAACTATAGATAATACATTTTTTTCTTTAGTTTTACCTATATTTTTATCCTATTTTGTTGGTGGCTAGTTCGATACTTCCAGCCGCATTTTTTGTTTTTATTTTCATTTTTATCCTTTATTTTCTAGTTTTTTACCCCATGTTCTTGTGCCCGGTGAGACACGTCCTGAAATAGAATGGTAGATAAAAGTGATATCACTTTGGCAACATTTCATGATCACTATTGCTATATATGTACAATGCTATGTTAAATTTCTATTTTCTTTTGTCCCCTTTAAAATATCCTATTAAGGAGCCAAGCAGGTGTTCTTCGAGGTACAAGCACAGGGAGACAACGACAAGCCCGGTGCTTCCCTAGTCTCTTCCCTCACATCTCACTTTCTCACTCTAGCTAGATACTAGGGCATAGCCCTTTGGAGTGAAGCTCAAGTGGTGCTCTTCCCTTGGAATGCTGCTCTTTTCTCCCTTGAGTGGTGTGTTCAAATGAGAGAGAGGCCCTATATATATAGGGGAGGAGAGGGGGAATGTGCCATGGAATATTCCCTCACTTACTCCCTCAAATTTATCATTAGCGCATTTATTGTACCGACGCAGCGCGCAATGGCCTTGGACCTATCGGCATGGGCTAGCAGGCCAAAGCTGGGCCTGTTTGGTAGCCACACTAGCATGACCGCGCCCAGGGCGCGCCCGTGCCCTAGCTGGGCCCCCTCAGCCCCATCTTTTGTGAGCGTGTAGGCCTTTTCATTAGCTTTCCATGGACAGGTGGATGGCCCAAAACGGAGTCTGAATGCATCCTGGACGTCAATTTTACCCGGGCCTGCTCCTGCAGCCCGAGATGGATTTGGACTGGGTTTTGGGCCTCCACTTCTTGGGTTCATTGTTGGGCGTTTTTTACCTATGTTTGCGGCCCAGATTGTCTGGTAAGTGGGCCTCTTTCTCTTCCCATGGTTTTCTTGTATTTCTTAGCCCATTTATGTGTATTTCCTCATATGTCCTCCTGTAAATGAGAAATCACCAAAACTTGTGAAATTGATTAGTTGTAAGCCCTAGTTCTAAGTTTTAGTGTTTGTTTTATGTAAATGTTGGTGGTTAAAAGTTTGTGTTAAGGACTGCCAACACTAATACGCTCAAACTATCCTGGTTTTAAACTAATCGGATGAAAGAACTCGACTGATCCATCGCCGGCACTCATCAAGGTTCATGAAGCCACAAAGACAAGAGTACAGCCAAAAGAAGGGATGAAGCTCTAAAGCACCTGGATACGCCTACAATGATTAAGGCTTGCATCCAACACAAAGCAGAAAATGCTAAGGAAAAACTCCACAATCACAAGGAGAAACAACTCAGAAAGAGTAACACAAGAAACAACTACTCAAATAACAAAGAAGTTTTTTACAAGACAAAATTCAAAAAGAGTATCTTTATAAGGAAGAGAAGAGGGCATTTGAGCATCACAGAGCCTAGTTAACAGCTTCATCATCAGAAGGAAGGATCTGAATCTCAAGCTTCTCGGTAATATGGCTGGCCAAAGCCTCAAACTCAGGCTCTACTCTCTCAATGGATTCTAGGTATTTTCATCATCAGTTAGTTCTCCAAGCTTCTCCAAGGGGACCTTCGGATCAAGAACCCAGACATTTGCAAGGACGTTCTTAACGCATGCCTGAACTCCCCTTGACAAAGCCTTGGAGACGTTGAGAGATCAGCAGGATGAAGGCGCCCCAACTACTCCCATCATCTTCAGGAGTCCAGAGAAGCTTGGCGACGGACTTGAAAGATTTCCATAAAGTTGAAAATCTTTGATCAGAGAACGCCAGCTTGCCAGACAAGTCTTCAAGGGTATTCTTGGCCTGCACAAGATTCCTATCAGCTCCACATCTAATCAGCTTGGCAAGAGCAATCTCTTCCTCAGCACGCTAGTTACCTCATCTGCCCAGTTGTACTCAACCTAGAGAGTCGTCTTCATCGTCTCCAGATTCTCTGAGAGCTTTTTGATGCTCTTATGAAGGGCTATTCACAAAGAATACGGATCAAGAAACCTACAAGAAAAGAAACGAAGGAAGCACACAAAAAGTACTTGAAATACCTTCACACTCCCGCTAATCATCAGATTTCCCATATGCCTCCTTCAAGGCAGCCAAGGCGTCCACCTTCCTCTACTCCGACTTACCGATTTGAGCACGGAGGGCCTCTTTAGATGTTCGGTGTCCCTGTGAAAGGTCTTGATGGCTAGAGGGGGGGTGAATAGCCTTTTAAAAATTTCTACAAAGACAAGCTAAACAAGTTTATCAATATAACAAATAGTGAGATGCGAGTTTTGCTTAGCCTACAGGGTGTTTGCAAGCCACCTATTCAATTCACAATTCTAGTATATTTGCATTCAACCGCACAAGTCAAACCGAGAAGGAAACTATAACTCCAACTAGCAAGCTACACAAAAGAGCTACTCTAGCAAAGCTCTAACTAGCTAGCAAAGGTAACTAAGAAGGTAATGCGGAGTTGAGTTAGGAGAGTTTCACCGAGGGGCGAAGTATTGAGCCAACCAATAAGATCAACAATGAATACCAAGACAACCGAACACCGGGATCAATCAATCACAATATGAAACTGATGACATAAGATTTATCCCGAGGTTCACGTGCTTGCCAGCACGCTAGTCCCCGTTGTGTCCCTCTTCACCACGTGGTTCGGTGGCTAATCGGTCTCACACCGAGCCTCTCAAAAGGCGCCACAAGAACCTACCAAATGGCAAAAGGTTGCAAATGACACGAGCAATCCACTAACGTTGCCTTTGGCGCTTCGCCGAGGTAGGCACAAACCCCTCACAATCACCGGAGGTGGCCAAGAACAATCACCAACTCTTGCCAACGCCTCCAAGCTGCTCCAAGCCGTCTAGGTGGCGGCAACCACCAAGAGAAACAAGAATCCCGCAGCAAATCAACCACCAAGTGCCAACTAGATGCAATTTCACAATGCAAATGCACTTGGATCACTCAATCTCACTTCGAATAAGCAAAGAAGGAAGAGAGATGAGTGGGAGGGGAGCTGCTTAGCTCAAAGTGCTCACAAGTATGTCAAAAGTCCAAGAGATGGAGCTTTGAGCCGGCCAACGAGTATATATAGACGTACCCCATCGAATATAGCCGTTAGTCACTTGAAACAGCTGAAGTCGCGCTGACCAGACGCGCTAGTCTAACTGACCGGACGCGCCGATCACACAACGGCTACTTTCGCGAAGCACCGACCGGACGTGCTCCACGCAACGACCGGACGCGCGAAGCTCGACCGGACGCGCTGGTCCCGTAGGACCGGACACGCTGGTCAAGCCTGAGCAGCGGACAACGAAACAGCGACCGGACGCGCTGCAGAACTGACTGGACGCCACAGTACCAGCGTCCGGTTGGAGTCCAGTAAGCTCCCTCAACGACCAGATGCGTCCGGTCGACTGTGATCGGATGCGATGCGCGTCCGATCAAAAAGCTGAAACACGCACAGACGCTGAACACTGACCGGACGCGTCCGGTCAAACAGAGACCACGTCCGGTCCAGCATCCGGTCACCTCTGTGACCTCCGTTCGCCTCCGTTTCTTCTCCGACTTCCGGCGTAGTGAAAAATAGGCGTTTCAATTCCTCGAAAACGCTTGAATCCCGCCGAGCTTGCGAGTGTGTTAGCACCCCAAACCCTCTCTACCGCTCAAACTCCACCGCCTTCGCAAATGTGCTAACACCACTAAGTGATCATGTCATGTGCGAGTGTGTTAGCATTTTCACAATCATTTTTAGAGGCGTTATTAGTTCTATCCAAATGCATATGATTATGAAATGCACACCTAGAGGCACTTAAGAGTTCAATAGCTGCGTCATTCCCCTCTTTATAGTACGGCTATCTATCCTATAATGTAACCACACCCACTAGGTGTCTTGGTTACTAAAACACAACCCATAAGCATATACCTTTGCCTTGATCACGTAGGGTTGCGTCCAAATCCAAGTGTGGCCATCATGATCCACTGTTCGCCTAAACAGCCGTTTAGTCCGTTTAAATACCGTTTAAACGGTAAACAGAAGTCAGCCGTGTTGTTTAGGCCCTAAACGATGAATTAAATGGTTGGACCATTTAAACCCGTTTAAACCGTTCAATCTCGTCTAACCAGTCTAAACAAAATTAGATTAAACGTGATTAAATGAGCTAAGCAACCATTTAATCCATAATTAAGTGAATTAAAGGACTATGTCTATCATAATCAACATGCAATTAATTAACATTGTAATTATATGAAGTGTTGTGGGATTTAGATTTTTTCCAACAAGATTATTTGGTAGAATATTTGATTTTTACATGTGTAAATATGTATGGGTTCTAGCAAATTTTATTTTTACCTACATAAATATGTATATTTTATTGTTATTGTACAAAACCGTTTAGGCCGTTTAACTCCGTTTAAACACCGTATAAACGGTCCAAACGCTAAACGAAGGGTGACCGACTGTTTACCGTTTAGTGTTTAGGAAAACATTGTCATGATCACCATGTCCATCTTGCCACCAACCTTGGAATATACTAATCCTCATATGCTACATACAACTTAGGCATAGGATTAGTACTTAGGCATTGTCACTAATTACCAACACCAAACATAGGACTTTCACCCTGGTGCTCTGATTCCAGCTCAACTTGTTTGCAAGCCAGTTCTTCCTTCAGTTGATTCACTTCAAAGAACAATTTCCTTTCGACTTAACCCGAGCCAAAGAAGCTGGATTGGTCTCGAGAAAAGGCATTGAGAAAAAATAAGAAAGAGAAGGAACAAAAAGAAGCTAGACCACCAAAAAGAACAAAGAAAAAATGCCTACCTAAAGCAGCTCACCAAAAGAAGCCGCCTCAGTCGAAAGGCCCTCCCATGCTATGGTCAGCTTCGAGAGGCAGTGGGTGGCATCAAATTCTAGCACCACATCCTCGGCTAAACATTGGGAGGGCGAGGAAGTTGATGCCAGGACCAAAGTCGTGTCCAACATAGCAGAAGCCCCAGCTATATCCTTGGTCGGGTGCCCCACCATGGTCATGACCTCCGTTGGATGCGTAGACTTAGTGGCAAGTTGCTCAGCCGGGATCACCGTTTCTCCTGCCCTCACCTCACTAACCGTCCACTCCGAGTCTTGCGACACAGTAAGCAGAACAGGCCCAATCGACTGAGAGGAAGTCGATAGGAATAGGAGATTGGAGGAGGAAATCGACGATGATCCTCAAAGCATAAAAGAAGTCATCAAAGAAGGATCAGGGTCAAAAGGCAAAAGAATGGCAAACAAGTCAGAAAAAGCTTACTTGGCGCTCCTCTTCATGCCAATATTCCCAAGCCAACTAGAAGACCTGGGTGGGGGCATGGGGGCTGAAAAATATCAGTACCAGCCTGCTCTAGGGCTGGCAAAACTGGCACTTGAGTTTCTGCAGAACTCTGACTCGACCCCCGCTTACTCTCAAAGACAAAAAGAAGATGAGTCATCAAAAGAACTCGGGACAATACAAGATAATAATGGATAGGCACTCTAACTACTCACCAACAAGTAATGAGGGTCATGCTATCATCCTCATCCTCATCCTCGAGGATCTCCACCGCACAGCCATCTAAAGAGAAAAAAAGTACTCGAGTAAGGAAACATACAAACAATAAAGGAAAATAAAGAACATTGATACGCTCACCTAGGAGCATGCTACCTATGGCTTGAGTACCTGAGCGAGTACTCGAAGGACGAGGCTTCTTAGTAGCAGATGCACTAGTGGAAGTGTCATCTGCCCGCGCCCTCTTGCTGGTGGAATGAGGAGCTCGAGGAACTGGACGAGACACATACTCAACAAATGGATCGAGTTCTCTAAGAGAAACGCCGGGAAGAATAGTAATAGTTCGAGACTTACTAACTCCTGTGGCTCCAGCTTGGCTCCCACTGACCACCGACACAACAAGATTGTCCTCGGTAGGAAGCGGGGGTAAATCATCAAAGTTCCACCCCAAGTGCTACAGATAACCAAACAACAAGATTGAGCTGAAGATACAAAGAAGGAAAATGCACATGAAGAAATAACAAAAACAACTTACAGAAGGGGGCGGATTCATTACAGTGTACTCCTTGACTTGGAGAGGAGCAACACTCACATCCTTTAAGATTTTGCAGAGGCGTCCCAAGACCTCCTCCTCCGTCAGCTCCTGCATAGGAACCATCCGGGATGGGTCCTCTGCTCCGGCATACTCAAAGCCATACCTCTCCCTCGCCTCCAGAGGCTGCACTTGGTGACAGAGAAAACTGGCCATGATACCAAAGCCAATCAAGCCCTACTGCTTCAAGACCTTGATCCGCTCAAGGAAAGGCTTCATCTTCTTGAGGTCTTCTGGTGACAGAGGCAGCTTCTCCCAGCGGTCATTCACAATTGGACCAACATTCGAATGCACTGAGAGGAGAGGGGCCATATTCCTAGCATAAAACCACTTGGATCACCGGTCCTTAACCGAGTCAACCAGGTTGTACTCGAAGAACTCTTTCTGCTTACTTTGGTGAAATTGGATACCACAACCACCTAGGACAGAAGTACTATCACTCCGGGGGTGTGGTTTCAAATGGAAGAGGTAGCGGAATAAGGAGATAGAAGGGAGGATTCCAAGAAAGGTTTCACAAAAATGAACGAACACAGAAAGATTTAGAACTGCGTTCAGGGTCAGATGGTTTAAAGAAATATCAAAGTACCAAAGGAATCGGTGGAGAAAAGGAGACGCTAGGATGTAGAGTCCAGCACGGATGAAGGATACAAAGAGAACGATCTCATCAGGACTGAGAGAAGGAACCCGGTGCTTGCCAGGAGTCTTCCACTCAGCAAAACCCTGATCCTGGATCAAGCCATCACTGACCTACACCCTCAGCTGATCCTCCGTAGTGCTCGGAGCGGGCTAGACCTTCTCAGTGACCCTCATGGAGAAGAATTCTTGGTTCTCGATCACCTGGAGCACCTCCTCCTCGTGCACTAAGACAACCTTTGACTTGCTAGATGAACTTCTCTTCTTGCCCATACACTAGATGGTGCTCTCCTCTCAGAAAACAAGACGGTGATGGTGCGTGAGCAGTGGTAGCACACGAATGGCGGCGACGGCGGCGGCCAAACTCTGAGTGGGGATTAGGGTTGGGAGACCGATGCCGTAAGGCAAATAGCAAGTGAAGAGGAGAAGAAAAAGAAATCGATTTTATAACAGTAAAAACGCAGTCCAAATGGCCCGTTAAGCCAATGGATCGTTTCCGCCTTTTGCGCATTGAATGTAGGACGTGACCAAATCGACAGATGACACACCTTTTCAGAATAGACCAGTGCAATGGATAGATTTCAGACTTATCCGTCCACATGGTACTATTGCCGACTAGTTTTAGCACGCACTACTTAATGAGAAGTCGACATTTACAATATGAACAAAGAAGACCCAGAAACAACCCCGGGAAATATTCAGAAGAACTCAGAAAAACTCAGAAGACAACATTTAGGTAAAAGATCATTTCCATTACAAATATTTTCAAAAGATACAAGATTATAGATCTTACAAGACCCAATGAACTTGGTACTACGATGAATAAGGTAGCAACGAGGATCCCAGAAAGAACATGGCTCTAGAAACAACTACACGCTCTTAGTTGCTACATGGCAAAACACACTCTACTCAACTACACAATTTTTTCAAAGGAAGGGCACAGTGCATCCAAGATTGGTGTTAGCAGCACAGCAAGGAAAAATGGACCAGGTGAGGATCGCGGACATTAGTCTACCCAAGTCCGATGTGATGCTAGATTAGGTGCCGATTTGCACCGGACAGTCACGAGGCAGAGTGGAAGGATCAACCTAGAGCTGCTAGATGAGGGAATGCGTCCCACATCACAAGACTTCTTCCGCCTACCAGCATGTACTACCTAATATAATGCCACTATGAGATTAGTCTACCTCTAATCTCTATCAAAAGACTTCTTCCACCCGCTGCAAGATATACAAGACTTACAACTCACGCTCGAGGCTACTCTACTTCATAAACTATCATATTCATGACTACAAGACTTCAATATCTACACCAAGACTTTACCGGTTTGCAACAGCTCGCTAGGAGGTATTTATAGGCCAAGGAGCGGCGTACATGGACCTAGTGCACCAACAAATCCAACTTGAAAAAGGATTCAGAGAAGTGACAAAAAGCAGTGAAGGAAAAACAACCACGCGTGAAGACACAGTACTCAAGGATGGTATATCCGTAAAAATATGCCAATACTATACAACTCATGACTTAGCAGCATTTACACTCAACCACCACTAGCCACCTAACTCTGACAAAAAGGCAACTCACCTGAGTATACGACAAGAAGACCCTCTTTTCAAGTTCTTTTTGGAAAAAAAGAACTCGGACAAAGGCTCGGGGGTTGCAGGGTACATATCCTCAGGAAAGATTTTTTAAAGTTTTTTAGCTCAGAAGATTCAAGACCCTCTAACTTTTTATTCCATATAGCAAGAGGCTCGGGGGCTACACTCAGTGAGTGCGCTTTTTCTCCAAAAAAGCGCACATCACCCTAAAAAATTCTCTTAGGAAAGTCCACTTCAAGGTGCTCTTCGAAAGAACCTGGATCAAGGCTTGTTCCACCCGGCGAGACCAGAGAGAACAAGAGGGCTTCCAAGTACAATTGTGAAATGCTCAGGGGCTTGTCGATGCAGGAGCCTAGGGCTCCATATCGGTGTGACAATTGAAAGAGGGCCCTGGCCTAGCCCCCAAGCTAGATGAGAAGAGATAGGAAGAGAAGCAAAGCCGATTCCAAGAAGAATAGGCCAGACTATCCGGACTCCTATGGAAAGAACCTTCTATGATTAGATCAGGACGCTTTCTTTGGATCTAACTAGGATTGTAACCGCACTACGACCTTCTCTACCGATATAAAGAGAGGTTGTAGGCACCCTTGTAACAAACAACACAAAATACCAATCAATCCAACGCAAAGGCTAACGTCAACTGGACGTAAAGGCTATTACTCGATATGGTCAAGGGCTCGAACTAGTATAAATTGACTGTC
Source organism: Saccharum spontaneum (assembly GCA_022457205.1). Classification (NCBI taxonomy): domain Eukaryota; kingdom Viridiplantae; phylum Streptophyta; class Magnoliopsida; order Poales; family Poaceae; genus Saccharum; species Saccharum spontaneum. Next base: position 22,403,618 of record CM039618.1, on the reverse strand, counting down.
TCTTGCGTTCACCGTTGAGTTTCGCACCCGCCAAAACCCGAACAACTGTCCCGGGTACCCTGTGATAGGCTATCAGTGGTAAAACATCGATACTCCCTTCTGCTTGAGCCCTTTTAGCTCTACATGTGTGATAAGATGCGTGATGATGCCTGCAAAGTTTACACAGAAGGCTCTTTGCAAATCTTCCCACCCCCTAATAGATCAGGGGCTCAATTTGTCAAACCATTGGAGAGGCATAGTCTCTAATGCCATAGGAAATAAGAGTGCTTTGATGTCGTCATCTCCATCGGCTAGTTCAATTGACTGACAGTAGATTCAGAGCCACTGCTTGGGCTCGGTCTTGCCATCATATTTAGAGTGGTTGGACGGCTTTAAACTTGTGAGGTAGTAATACCGAAAGTAGTTGGTTTACAAAACAAGGGAATATGTCGGGTACTTTAGTCCTCTTGAGTTCAGATTTAGCCCCTCCTTGCCAACTGTCGGCTTGGTGGGAGTAGTTTCGTGGGGCCATGTGAGGAGGTAGCCTGCTCCTGCTTTTCCTAGGTTGTTCAATCTAGGGAAGCCTGCTCCTGCTTTCCTTGGGTTGTTTGACCCTGTTGCTTTTGTTTTGGTCCTCCCGACTTCCTCTGTTGCTGCTTCTGCTTGGACCTAATCTTTCAAAAGCGGACCTCTGTTGACTTTGATTATCTGCTCTGTGAGAGGTCGACCTGACGGGTTGTCTTGAGTTGGCTCTCCCACCTTGTACCCGGAGAGCTGTTGACTGAAGGATTTCTTGGAGACGTTCTTGTTCTTCATTAGGGTGAGAAATAGCTTTGAGTTCTTTGGCTAGTTCTCTAATCCTGTCGTATGGAGAGTTGTTTGTCTTTCCAGCTACATATCTCTCTTTTGCTTCTTGTTCCAACTTCTTTCTATCATATTTAGTCAGGTCAGACTCATATCTTGTCCAAGCTTCTTTGTGTTGCCTTGCGCGGCGTCTATGACCTTCTTTCAACTTATTCTTCCTTTCCCTAGCATACTTCTGGCTTTCAGTCTTGCCATCATATTCTAGTTCGTTGGGTGATATGTTAGATTCTGACTCGTTTGAAGATCTGACATCGGGTGCTCTTGGTGGGATCAATGGTTGTCGCCAAATCATGAATACTTCTTGGGCATGAACTGTGCATGCGTTATCAGAGTTGCTAAGGATCTTGGTGGAATCTTCAGTGTCACAGATTGTACTCCCCTCTTGGTAAGGTAGGACAGTTGCTGTGCTAATAGGAAGGGTGTCGTTATTCTCAGAATTAAGACCCGGCCAGTGGATGATATAATCTCGAGGTGTTATAGTCAACACGAGGCCTTCTTGGGCTCCTATGGGTGGTACCCTTCGTACTGGTCCGACTTCTTCTTGAAATAGTGGTTGGTTGGACTTAGCCATGTTGTCGAGCCCAAACGGGAAGGGACCCGACTTCGTGGAGGAACCCTGAAGAAAATTTGAGTTGATCTCTTGATGGATTGATGCTGCGTTCCAGAGTCACATTGGAAAAGAACCCAGTTTGTAAAAAGAACCCGGATTGGAATCTAAGATGGATTCTGACCCAGAGTCTGAGTTGAATTCGACTGTCGGCAAAGCCCGAGTCGATTCAGCATCACAAGACGTGAGAGCTTTCCGGTGAGTTCTTCTGTTGATCTCGCCGAAAGAGCGAAGTCATCCTGATTTTCTTGATATTTGAGGAGACGTCCTTGAAGCTTGTCTTTGTCATCCGCCTTGCTGATCCATGATCTGAAGATGAAGGTTGATCCCGTCAAGAAGATCATGTGTCGAGGTCCGTCGAGATCTTGGATGGAAATCCACCGAAAGCCCCTACCTGGCACGCCAACTGTCGATGTTTTATCACCGATAGCCTATCACGGGGGTACCCAGGACAGTTGTTCGGGTTTTGGCGGGTGCAGAGCTTAACGGTGAACGCAAGAGACAGTTGATTTATACTGGTTCGAGCACTTGACCATGATCGAGTAATAGCCTTTACCTCCAGTCGGCATTAGCCCTTGCGTTGGATTGATTGATATCTTGTGTTGTTCTGTTACAAAGGTGCCTACAGCCTCTCTTTATATCGGTAGAGAAGGATATAGTGCGGTTACAATCCTAGTCGGATCCAAAGAAAGTTTCCTAATCTAATTGTAGAAGGTTCTTTCCATAAGAGTCCAGCTAGTCTGGCCTATTCTACTCGGAATCAGCTTCGCTTCTCTTCATGCCTCTTCTCGTCCGCTTGCAGGGCAGGCCAGGGCCCTCTGCCAGTAATCACGCCGATACGGAGCCCTGTGGCTCCTGCATCGACAGTTGTTTTACTCTAATTAATTTTTTTATTATTTTTATTTTATATATATATGTGATGTTCACATAGTATACATTTAATGTTATATATTGTGTTCTATCATATTCACGTAGTATACATATGATGTTATAGATATTTTTATGTTTTTATGGTCACGTAATATACATATGATGTTAATGTAGTATATATGTGATGTTCTATAATATATATATATATATATATATATATATATATATATATAGTTATGTTTTATGGTGTAGTTAGTTATGTTCACTTAGTACACATGTGATGTTCTATAGTATATTTTAGGATGTTTGAAAAGTATCCGTGTGATGTTTTTTAAAATTTTTCTCTATTACGTGTTTTTCCTTATGCTTTGCTCTAAATTTTATTATTTTTATTTATGTTATGTATTTATTTATTAATTATTATGTATATTATAATATTAATTTTATAAACCTAAAAGTAGAATACTGTTCTTCTAAAACGAGAACATTTTTCTTACGAAGATGGAACATTGTTCTCTGAATTCAGAACATTGTCTTCGCTCAATAAAAGAAAATATTTTATGTTCATAAGATAAATGGACGTTAATAAAATTTTATTTAAATATATCCATGTAGGATCTTGTTTTGAAGGATTTATTGCAAGAAACCCGATGGTGTAATCGGATTTCAGTTTGGTTATTTGGTTTAAGAGTTATGACTTTTTAAAGTTTGTTGATGAAAGTGGAGAACAATATGGATGAGGTGGGTCCTGCAGGATGGGCAGCCTGCGCCAGCCACCAGCTATCCGCCGGCATGCGCTACATGTACGGGATCTCCTTGCCAGCGCGGGAAAATTACCACCCTATTTATTCGCGCGCTTGACCATCACCATTTGGGCGGGAATCAATTGGGCGGAAAGCCATCGGACGAAGAATACGGTCCGCCCAATCGGACGCTAGCAGGCCCAGGCCGGTAGGGCACATGGTGCAGTGCTTGGCACTCGCCAAGCCTAAAGGCGCACAGACACGATAGTATTAGATTTTTTTCTCTTGTCCCAAGCGGAGAAGTGGAGGTCCACGCTGCTGTTAGTAGAGTACAATAGCGCAATTAGGTTTTGTTGTCAAGTGATCTTGCAATTTTTAGGATGGAGTAAACGGATCACCACACTGACACGCTGAAATGTACATTTGTGCAAATAGATTTCCTGTGCCCAAGAGTGGTGCACCAACAGAAACTAAGGCTAAAATACTTCTCTGGTTGCATCTACGTCTCAATGTTCCTAGTGTTTTAGGATTCATATGTCCAGATGTCTTATATTGTTCACCAAGTTTTTAAGATTAATGTCATTAACTAATTGATTTGTCTTTTAGATTGATACAGGTTTTGTACTATAATTTTTAATTGGACATGTATTATTATTGATTTCTCTTTTAAAAGATAACATTTTGATTCTTATTTGTTGTTCTACAACTTTGTTCCTCATACGCATGCTGTCATTCTTTATCTAAAATTTTATGGTCAAAGTTCGCCCTACCTCCATTTTTGAATTGGGTCCGCCATTACGAGGAATCAATCATTCTTAGGTTTAGTTTGATTTAACAGAACTACAAAAAGTTTGATCAGCACCGGAACTTTCACAGTCGGTTATGTCCGGCAGTGATACATATCACCACCAGTTCATAGTCTGAGGGGCTTGTAAAAGGGTGACTTACCGACGGTGATAAACGTTTTCACCGCTAGTCCGGCGTATGATCCGGTGGTGAACATAGTGCTAGTCTTCGTTGCCGCATCGTACGCTAAACTGGTGTTGCGACACTTAGCACCGCCGATTAATAATCACGATGCACATACAATCCGGCAGAGATAATAAGTTTCGCCACCAATTTTGAAGATGGAAGGACGGACCATCCGTTATAACCGGTGGTGGAACTAGCTAGTAGTGTCAGTTTGCTATATGATCTGGCAGTGGAAATCGCAACAATTTGAAACAACGCATCGTTCGCCAAGCTAACGGTGATCAAAAGTTTCACAACTGGATTGTTCGGACACTAAATGCCATTTGCTACGATCTGTAGTAAAAACATATATCACCGTCAGTTGTCCATTTAATCCGGCTGTGGTAAATGGCTGGAAGAAAACCCTATTTCCCTCGTCGTCTTCTTCACTCACTTAACTTCTTTAGCCATGGCTCCTCCCACCATTTTTGGTGACCATTTGCTTGTGAAGACTCTCAATTTTCAAAGGATGTTCTAAGGTTGGTAACTAACGACTCTTTTCGTAGCTAGCTTGTTCCTATGGTTAAATTGTGACCGAGAATCATCCTTCTTCCTCTTAGAGTGCTTCTTGATTTTGGAGGCGGCTTCTGTTTCTTAATTGTATCCTATAGTCCAGTGGGGCTTCTCCCAGAATTTAAAAAAATCCCTATTTTTCAACCTGTTTTTTGGATTTCCTGAAAACCACATCACTGTTGGTTTTTTATAACCGGTAGTGATGAGCCCCCTTCATCACTGTCGGTTAAAAATCCGACAATGAAGTGGGTTTTTTAACCGACTGTGATGTGAAGATCTGGGGTAGTGGTGGTAAGCATTTCTTGCAATGAACCTTCCATAATCTCAAAAGTATTATAAATTAGCTGATTTGTTTTGGTATTGTTAAAAAATTTGGAGCATAGTTTTCGTTTCAGGATACTATTCTATGTTCATTTCTGCTACTTTCTCATTGGCATGGGTAATAGAATTGTATTGGCAATTAATCTGATTAATTCCATTCTATATATGGTGGTTGTGATATGACTTGTGATCAGATTTTGCTTTATTTAATATATCTCTGGTTTGGTTGAAATGGTTGGTTAGTTCTTCCCTCCTTAATTACCTTGTCATTCTCTGTAGCCATCTCTTAAAATGGGTTAAAGCACGTTCTTGATTCTGCACTGTATTATTATTTAAAAAACTGATTTTAGTTGTAGATTTCTTGTTAAACAATGACTGATATAATCATTCGATGTGTAACAGGTGTCTCACTGCTGATCTCATTGGTTGTTCTTGCTGCCATTTCGCAATTGCTTCCAAAATTGTATGCATAGAATTTAATTTGCAGCTGGTTAGTTGTTCTAAACTTCTCATAAGTTGGAAAAGAAGATATGACAGATCGAGGGTGGATGTATAGTGGTTGGAAGCATGGTAGGCCATCGAACGAATGGGTTGATAAAACAAATGAGTTTTTGGATCATGCCTACTCAATCCGTGAATTAGTTGTCTGATACAATTAAGTGCCCTTGTTCCACGTGTCAGAATTATTTCAAGCATAAAAGGCCTAGGATAGGGTTGCATTTGTGCCAAAATGGGTTCAAAGAAAATTACCAAACTTGGACATCACATGGAGAGAGACGGGAAAACCATGACCTTGTGATTGGTTCAGAGGTAGAACATGAGGGATATGGTGAGACAGATCGGATGGATGCTATGCTAGTTGACTTAGCTGGTGGGCACCCACCATTAGTTGAGTAAACACCAACTGTTTTTCCCAAGCTTTCTATAGAATGGTTGCTAGTGCAGATGAGCAAGTACATGAACAAACCTTGCACTCTAATCTCTCTGATGTTGCTCGTCTATTAGCCATTAAATCACAGCACAATCTGTCAATAGCATGTTATGATGATTTTGTGGGCCTCGTGCATGAACTCCTTCCTCCTAATTCTAGGATCCCCAAAATTTCTATTGTTCCAAAAAATTGCTAGAGGACCTTGGTATGCCATACCATAAAATTGATGTTTGTGAAAAAAAAAAATTGCATGCTATACTACAAAGATAACAAGGATAAGGATAAGTGTGACATATGCGGTACCTCCCGCTATAAGGATGGAACAAACAAGGTTCCATGTAAAGTGTTGCGCTACTACCTGCCCATTACAGATAGGTTACAAAGATTATATGCACATGAGCGCACAGCAAAACTAATGCGTTCACACAAAGAAAGTCATGTTGCAAGGTCTACAAAAATGTTGCATCCATGTCATGGCAAGGCATGGCAGCAATTTGATGATGATTTCCTAGATTTTGCAGAAGATGCTAGGAATGTAAGACTTGGGTTTGCAACTGATGGATTCACGCCATATAAATTGAATGCAGCTTCTTACTCTTCATGGCCAGTTTTTTGGTTCCCTATAATCTTCCACCTGGTGTATGTATGAAGCCTGAGTATATATTCCTTGCTATGGTCATCCCTGGACCAGAACATCCTGGAAAGAACCTAAGTATATTGCTGCAACCTGTGGTAGATGAATTGCTAAATCTGTGGGCTGGGGTAGATACATATGATGCTTCGGTGAAGCGACACTTTACAACTAGAGCATCATACTTATGGTCAATACATGATTTTCCAGCATATGGCATGTTTGTTGGATGGAGCACCCATGGGATTTTGCATGTCCACAATGCATGTGTGAGGCCAATGCATATCGATTAAAGAAAGTCCTTAAGGCTACATGGTTTGACTGCCATAGGCAGTTTCTTCCTATAGATCATCCTTTTCGAAATGAAGCAAATGCGTTTCGCAAGGGCAAGGTAGTACAAGAAGGACCCCCTAGGAATTTAACTAGAGTGGAGGTTAAGGATCAGCTATACAGATTGGTCGATAATAGAGACAAATATGGCAAAGAATACAACTGGACATATATGCACATGTGCAAGAGAGGCATTTTGGTCGTCATGCAACAAAAGCGGATTCTGTTACTATTCAAGGCATGGGTGCTAGTTGTGAAGTAGCAGCTACATAATGTCTATTCACAGCATGCAGGCTTGTGCAGAAACAGCTGCACAATGCCATCAAAGCTGCAGTTTTTGGTTGAGAGAGCAACTAGCTACCAGCAGATTGCCTTCTCAAGGGTCAAGGCAACAACCAGTATGCTGTTTGAAGGACGTGTTGTGCAACAGAGGTATGTTGGTTGTGAGATAATAGCTACCTACTAGCAGAGATTGCCTCCTCAAGGGTCAAGGCATGTCATCTTAAAGTAATAGATGCTAGATTGCCTATTTTGGTTGGGAGCTATATATCGCCTTCATAGGTTCCTGTTATGAAACTGCCATTTGAACATGTGGCTGATCCTATACTTCAAATTATGCTAGCTGTACCTAACTAGAAGGCTAAGTAGGAGGCAGTAACTGTAATTTAGCTTTGGATTGAGTTGTATTTGTTATGAACAACTTGAATGATATTCGAAGACCATCGAATGTAATGTTTGTATTAACTGAGTATGGATGAATGGTTCAATGAATTTGTTATAATATTGCTACAACTAGTTGTTGTTAAAAGTATTTTTAATGGCTCTAAGAAGCTATATTTTGGATCTACAAGCCAATAGGAAAATTAATTCCTGTCAAAGCTATACCATCAGGAGTAGCATTAACCATGACGGTTAACAACCGACAGGGAAGAAAAAGCTTTCCCTAATGATTTGCTACCCGACAGAGAAAGTTCAAACATTTCCTGACGGGCCAGCGACCGACAGGGAAAGTTTATACCAATCCTGACGGTTTAGTACATGACAGGAAATATTTCCTAATAGAATGGCTATAAACCGTCACGCCAGATCTTCCCTGACGGTTGTAACCGTCAGAAAATAATCCCTGATGGCAGGGAAACTTCACCTTTCCTGTCAGTCTGTCCCCGACAGTGCATCCCTAACCGTCAAGGAAAACTATCCCTGACGGTTTCTACCACTTTCCTTGACGGTTCTGGCCATCACAGAAAAAGTCGGCTGGGTAATTGTGGTACCGAATAGGGCCCCCCACCTTGCTCCCATAGCCTAGTATCCAGCGATAATCAAAAGTCAAAACGTCAAGCCCGGCAGCAAGCACCAGAATGCGTTCACTTGTCGGCTCGACTCCTATCCTCGCAACCTCTCGTCTTCGTCTCTTCGACTCTTCATCTTGCGTTGTCCCCGCCATTAACGCTAACTCGACATTCGGCAATTGGCAAAGGCAAGACCCGGACTGGGGACTGCAGGTTTGCAGCAGCAGCACCAGCAAGGACAGGGAGAGAGACCAGACAGCCAGGCGCCAGAGCAAACAGCAGCAGGGAGCGAAGGTACACAGGCAGGCAGCAGGAGCAGACGGATGATGCTTTTCAATAGAACTAGAGGTTAGTAATACCTTTCCTATTTTACAGTTAATGTTTGTTATATTTCTGCATATTGTATTGAAGAATACATATTTAAGTTATATATTTGATAAGTAAAAATGTGCATTAGTTTCACTAGCCATTCCTTAAAGGACCCTATTTTGCATTTCAAACCAGAGCCCCCAATTTCTGGAGACGGCCCTGAGTACTTATACGTTGTTTAACTTCATTCCAAGTCATCTGCGCAATTCATGTAGCAAGCCACCAGATTATGCGTCTGGTAAATAATAAGAAGATATACATGGAAGGAGACCCGGAACCAAACTGGTACGGCTGGGTGTCACAGTGACTTCTTCACTCGTCGGAATGGTACATTTATTCTCACATGCAGTACGTGCATGCATGCGTTACGTAGGTGACGTCCCCTCAAGCCTCAAGCTCCTCCCTTGAGCTTGGCAATGAAGTCATGCATGTTACGGTAGCTCGTGCCGCCCTCTGCAACGGCCTTTGCACACTCCTTGCGAGCCACCACCACGCTCGCCCTCAACTTCTCGTCGGCCATAACCTCCTTCACCTTGTCGGCGATGTCCTGCCCGGTCACCGGCGTGTCCTCCCCGTCCCAGCTCCAGTGCTCCACCCACGCCCCGATGCCCGCGCTCACCGCCGCCATCGCGTTCACGCGGTGGTCACCGAGTTGCGGCCACACCAGCAGCGGCACACCCGCGGACGACGCCTCAAGCGCCGAGTTCCACCCGCCGTGGCTCAGGAACATGCCCACGGCGGGGTGCTTCAGGAGGGCCTCCTGCTCCACCCAACCCTTGGTCACCATGCCGCGTCCTTTCACGCGCTCAAGGTACCTGTCACTGAGCACTTCCACCAGCTCGGCGTCGTCCTCCCGGTCCACCTTCGTGGTCTTGAGCACCCACAGGAAAGGGTAGCCGCAGGACTCCAGGCCGGCAGCGATCTCCTGGATCTGATCCAGCCTGGCAGCGCTGCGGTTGCCGAAAGCCACGTACACCACAGATCGCGCTCGCTGCTGACCTAGCCATTCGACAAGCAAGGCGTCACCTGCTCCTCCTGCTTTCGTGGCGTGCGACTTGAGTGGGCCGATGGTGTACACCGGAGGGTACCCAGGAACGATCTTGCCGCCTCTCAGGGCGGCGAGCGGCGCCGGCTCTATGGCGTCGAACGTGTTGACGAGGACGCCGTCGGCTCTGACAATCTCTCGGCCATTGTCGATGAACTGCTTCGTGAAGAGCTTGTTGACGTCAACGAGCGCAGGCGGGAGGGCGGACCGCGGGACGCGGAACACGCCGGGGATGTCGACGTCGCCGACCACGCCCGGCGCCGGCCCACCCTTGAGCTGCTCGAGATAGCCGGGGTAGTAGGCATTCAGCGAGAGCATGGTCGCGGCTGTGGGGAAGAGCACGTGGCACGGGACGTCCAGCTCCTTGGCGATGGGGATGATGCAGGAGGTCAGGGTGATGTCGGTGATGATGGCCGTAATGCGCGGCGCGGCGTTGGTGATGATAGTATGGAGGAGGTGGACGGAGCGGCGCAGGGCCTCCCACCAGAGGAAGAACGGGTCCTCTCTCGTGAATTCGGAGGCGTCCAGCGGCAAGAGGTGCATGTCGACGCGGCGGACGCCGGGGTAGTCCGTGAAGAGGCCGTTGAAGTAGTCCGTCTCGGCGACCGACACGGTGGGCAGGACGGTCACGACGGAGACATCGATGCCCCGGCTCGAGAAGCCGGCAATGACGCGGAAGACGGGGGTCAGGTGGCCTATGCCGGCGCTCGGGATGAATAGGACGTGCGGCGTGTCGTAGGCGCCGCCGTCTAGCTCTCCTGGGCTCTGCGTTGCTGGCGGCGGGGCCATGGTCGTCTCAACGAAGCTTGGAGTCGCGCGTGCGCAGTTGATGAGTGACGACTGACGAGAGGGGAGTGTGGTTATCGATACATAGCACGCAGAGGACTAGAGGAGTGTGTGTGACCCAGCATCTACTCCTCTCCTTTTATAGCAGCCTCTTCGACACCTTAATTAATTTGTTGGATGCTAGTTCGACGTGTGAATTGTTTTTTTCGAAAGAGCGGCAAGAGATTTGCCGGGCATTATATTAGACGGAGAAAAGAAAACAAAAAGAGATACAAGAGTTCAGTCACTTCGTTTCAAACAATTGCCCACCTATTGAGACAAGAAACTAAGCACCACTAGGGGCAAAGGGAAACCAGGTTGACTGAAAGTGAAAAAGACATCACAACTGAAAGAACACAGGATAAAACCAGCATGAAAAAGACCAACACAACTAAGAGGGGCTAACAAACTGACTGTAAGCCAACTGAAACTGTTGTATGTCTTCCTTGCACAAAGATGCAACTTGTCTTGGCTGCAACTCCTTTTGTTGGAATGTTCTTCTATTTCTTTCTTTCCATATATTCCACCAAAAGTAGATCATGACGCCATCAAAAACCTTTCTTTGGTCTTTCTGTATCCTAGCACGACACTTGCGCCAGTATCTGTAGAGGGATCCCGAACTGTTTATTGGGTTCAAAATTGATAAGTCGAACCATTGTTTCATGATCTCCCAAACCTCCTTAGTAAAGGAGCAATCCTTGCACAAATGCGTCGGGGTCTCTTGGTCCAGTCCACAGAGCTTACAGATTGGGTCGTGCTGCCAGTTACGTTTGTTAAGATTGTTAGCCGTGAGTATCTTCTTATGTAGTAAAGTCCATGCAAAGAAACGACACTTTGGCTCTGCTTTCGCTTTCCAAATTTGTGAGATTTTGATTCTACTGAAAACCCCTTCGAATTGAATACGATATGCGCTTGTCGTCGTGTATTCTCCATCTGCCGTCCATCTCCATTTTATTTCATCCTCAATCCCCGGGTTCAGGACTATCCCCCTCGTGGCTTCCCAGAGTTCCATGTACTCCAAAATCTCTTGCTGCGTGCTTAGTGGAGTAATGTGGTCAATCCATTTATCACCGTTAATGGCTTTGTGAACCTTGATTTGCTTTCTTTTTGCCTTCTTATATAGGGTCGGAGCAATGTTCCTCGGGGTGTTTCCATTCAGCCAAGACGAATTCTAAAAACTAGCTGTTTTCCCGTTCCTGACTGAAACAATAGTTGATGCGTTAAACAAATGTCTATCGTACTCATCACAAGGTATATCCAGACCATTCCAAGCTCTATCCTTTTGTTTCCATTGGAACCAAAGCCACCTTAGTCTAAGAGCCCGAGCGAATCTTTCAAGGTCGGAGATGCCTAGACCTCCTTTCTCTTTTGGCAAGCATGTTGTGGGCCAGTTGATTAAGGAGTGGCCACCATAAACCTTATCTGGCGTCTCCCCTCGCCATAAAAAGCTTCTCCGTAAACGATCAATTCTTTTGATGAGCCATTTTTGAGCTTGAAAAACAGTAAGATGATATATGGGCTGAGACGAAAGGACTGTCTTGACAAGCGTTTCCCTGCCCGATGTAGATAAGAATTTTCCTTTCCAACCTGGTAATCGATCTCCAATTTTGTCCAACAGGGGCTGCACATCAATCTTCTGCAGCTTACGGGTGTGTAGAGGAAGGCCCAAATATTTTCCAGGGAAACTGCGTATTTTCCCTGGAAAGTTGGTGATCAACTGATCGACTGCCGCTGAGTCCATTCTTATGGGGAAGATCTCAGTTTTTGATATATTTATTTTCAGACCTGAACATTCACCAAAGAAGGATAGAAGCTTGTGAAGTCGACTCAGCTCCAAAGCATTTGGTGCAGCAAAAATTGCCGCATCGTCCGCGTAAAGAGAACATCTTAGGTTGGCAGACTTAGGGAGTATTGGTTGCAACACGCCTTTGTGAGCTGCTCTTTCTATTATTCGTTGTAGCGGATCAATAGCAAGCACAAAGAGCAGAGGCGAAAGGGGATCCCCCTGCCTGAGACCACGAGCATGTCTGATGTTCTCACCTAGATGGCCATTTACCAGGACTCTTGACGTTGAGGTAGCTAAAATTGACGATATCCAATCTCTCCATTTTCTACTAAAGCCAAGGGCCCCCAGGACCTCAAGAAGGAATGTCCATCCAATGGAGTCAAAAGCCTTGGAAATATCCAACTTAATGAACAAAGCTGATTGCTTCTTTTTATGTAATAGTTGGATCACCCTTTGTGCATAGAGGAAGTTATCATGTATGCATCTTCTTTTGATGAAAGCATTTTGTGCATAAGAGACCAGCTTGTTCATGTGTGGCACCAGGCGGTTCGCCAGTATCTTTGTAATGATTTTGGCAATGCTATTGATCAGGCTTATTGGTCTATAATCAGTTACGGCTGCTGCATCCGTTTTTTTTGGTAGAAGCACAATGTTCGCCTCATTTACAAGATTGAATTTTGTAGTCCGATGATTGTAGAAGGCAGTGACTGCCCGGATGAGATCTAGTTTTATAAAGGACCAGCACTTTTTGAAGAAAATCCCAATGAATCCGTCCGGTCCCGGAGCCTTCTCTGATGGCATTCCTTTTATTACAGAGCTAATTTCTTCTTCTGTGAATGGAGCATCTAAATCTTCCAAATCATGAGGCGCATAACCCAACTCATGCCAATTAAGTGCCTTCGTTCTTGTCCCCGGTCTACCCACCAACTTTGAGTAAAAATCATGCACCGCTCTGGCCTTGTCATCTTGTGAAATGGCCACTCCGGATTCGAGTTCTAAACTACTAATGTAGTTCTTCTTTCTTCTCATGTTGGCATGAAGTTGAAAAAACCGAGTGTTTGAATCACCTTTGCGAATCCATGTTAGCCTAGAATGTTGTCTTGCTCTGGCCCTTTGAAAGGCCGCCATTCCAAGAGCCTTAGCTCTAAGGTAAGCTTTGAAATCCCTCTCTTCTACTGTTAATATCCTTTCCTCTTGGGCCCTCTCCAGGTTGGCCATTGTGATTTGTATTATAGCCCAACGAAGCTTCCAATCACTGAAATGCTTTCTTCTCCAAATTTTGATGGCTCTCGCTGCTCGCAGAAGCTTTACATGTATGCGCAGAAAAGCGTCTTGCGTGTTTACGGGCTGGGACCAAACCTCTTGAACTACTTCAATAAACCCTGGCATGTTGATCCAATAGGATTCAAATCTGAAGCCCCTATAGAAATCAAAAGAGTTGTCACCTTGTAAGAATAGTGGACAGTGGTCTGAGCCCATTGATGCCAGCGCGTGAAGATCCGTTCTCGGAAAAATCTCTAGCCAATCCGGTGTGACAAACAAATGATCTATTTTGGTCATTGTTGGGATTTGCTGGTCGTTGCACTAGGTATATTTTTTCCCCACTAGATCAATTGCTGCCATCTGAAGATTGTCAATTGTGCTTCTGAAGGTGTTGAGCAGGGACAAATTAATCCGGTTATTATTTTTGTCTTGGGCTCTGTAAATTAGATTAAAGTCACCCAACATTAGCCAGGCAGGAAGCATGTGTTGTTTTAAATTGGTGATCTCCTGCATGAAGGCAATTTTTTCTGCATCGGTCTGGGGGCCATAGACGCCGGATATAGACCATGAGGTGTTCTCAGCCAGCATTACTAAGTTTGCAGAAACTGTGTTCTCTGTGGTCAGAACATGTTGTAGCCTGAAGAAGCGTTGGGATGCGGCAATGAGGACACCACCCGATGTTCCAACAGCCGGCAGGAATACACAATTATGTGCCAAATCAGCCCCTACTGTCTCTAGGATCAGGCTATCAGTCCATGCAGCAATCTTTGTCTCCTGAAGGCAAATCACTGTTGCGCCCGAGGATATAATTAGATTTCTAACAGTTGCCCTCTTAGCCCCATCATTTAGGCCTCTAACATTCCAGCAGAGTATGAAGCAATCCTTAGCAGACATGGATTAAACTGGAAACAACTTTACACATTGAGATTAAGTCCAAGCAAATTAGTTCTGCAGAAGTTGTTGGACAATACACCATGTTACATGAAGCTGAAAGTTTCCATAATACGGTCTGGGAGTTCACCATGCCAAAGGCAACAAAGTCAGCAGGCATTGTACAGCTAGCTTGAACTGAGTCAATGAACAACAGGGGCGTTAGAGCCCGAATCCGGCCACGCAGGGCCCTACTAAGACGAATCTTAAGATACGTGGGGAACACCCCCAGCCCTCCTAGTGGGGGCCCTAACATTGCTAAGAAGCATCGACTTGGGAAGAAGTATTGGGGGCCCTCATAGAAGGTGCACAATGGAACAGCAAAGGAGACATGCTTGGTACTCTTACTTTTGCGTGCAGGCAGAGGCGCCACCTTCGGCCTATAGAAAACTATCTTCAGCTCGGGCTTCCCGTTTCTGGACCTGTAGGAGCCCCCCTGACGATGTGATCCACCCGGTCCTCTGAAGTTTGAACTGTAGCGATCTGCCGCCCCATCGTGGCAGCGAGTAACTCTGTCCCAAGCTGAGGCGCTCCTGTGGTGACGATGGTGGCCCCTACGGTCCTCATCATCATCCTCCCTTCTGTGGTGCCTTGGACCATTACGACCGTGGCCGTGCCCCTGACGGCCACGTGCTTCTCCCAGAGTGTTCGGCTCTCCATAGCGCCAGTCGAAGTGGCGGCGATGCTTGCGGTTGGGAGGTCCACCAGACCCCCCATTCCCATGGATGAAGGAGAGGTCCTCCACCGTGGCCACATGAGGGAGGACACGGTAGGCCAAGCCATGCTTGAGGTCGGTCGGGGGATCATGATGGCCTGCAACTAGCGAGGTGTCCACCGGTGCCTATTCTGCATCAGGGTCAGTGACCGTGAGCCATACCTCCGTCGGGATCTTGCATGGGTCAGAGCACCAGGTCCACAGGTCGAACGTCCTCGTCCTCTCCCTGTGTCTGGTGTGCTCCTCCACATAGTGGATGCAACAGGACTTGCCAAGCACCTTGTCAGCCACCTCAGGTCCCCAGGCGTGAGGTGGAATACCTTCAATGCGGACGTGCACCCTGAACTCCATCGTTGCATCGACAGCCTCTCTGGTCTCATCCCAAGGAGCGAACTTGAAGACCCTCCCACGGTCCTCGATGGTGCGCTGCCTGGTCACCCTCTCCCAGTTCTGGGGGTTTGAGAAAATCACAAGATACTGCTCTGGGTAATGCTTGATCACCTTGAAGTCGCCAAAGTCGAGGTTCATCTGAGAGCGGATGGCGTTGCTGACGTGATAGGGCTGAGTGTCGTGGCTGTTCCCCTCTGGCGAGCACACTGCTGCGCGACCCACCAGAGCATCCCGGCGCCGCTTGATGGCCCCCGTGGCGGAGATCAGCACGCTCCCGCCGGAAGGCCTGGCCCTCGGATCTCCAGGAAAGGCGGCTATCGGAGAGGGACCGCGTGCAACCTCGAGGTATGAGCGATGCCCTGCACTAGGCAGCTGCAGCTGGGGTGGTGGAGGCACTGTTGTAGACTCTGGGACACCGGTTGAAGAGGTTGCCCGGGCTGATGGTTTTAAGGATCTCACTCCCGGCCGGCGATAGCAGTCTGAGGCATGATGACCGATCCCCTTGCAGCGCCAGCAACGGGTCGGTGCGCGGCAGGAACGGACCCGATGACCGGAAGCAAGACAGTTGAAGCACTTGCCAAAAGTGTACTGCCAGAATAAATCACTTCCCCTGTTTGGATCTGACCGACGATTTGTTCTGATTAAAGCACTTGAATCTTGCCTTTCCTTCCTCCACCAATATGGAGCTTTAACCTCCGTCCAGTTTCCTCTGCCTTCAAAATATTGCCCTTGATTTGAAGCCTCCCCCTCTCTGCCATATCTACTCGGGTTGAGCGGTAATGCATTGATTTGGGCAGCTTTGAAGTAAATTGGTGAAACTTTGGAGAGGCTGGTGAAGAAGCTTCCAGGGACGCCATGACCCCTTTTGCTTTCTCCCGCTGAGAGAACTTGGCTTGCTCCTTCTGACCTTGCCTAGAGGGCTCTGGTGTAGGCCTAGCTGCAGTGAGCTTTGAAACCGGCGGATCGATGATGGTCTTGTGAAGATCTTTGACTGACACGGCCCGCTACTGAGGAAAGCCGCAGCTGTCGCCGACCAAGACAGAGCCCTGCACTGGATGGCTGCTTTGGGCAGGGGCGCCATTACTCCCGCCTGGCGCATGCTTGGAGCCTTTGCCCTTCGCCGGAGGAGGCTCCTGTCGAGACGGCTCCAGCGGACTTGCTAGCGTCTTCAAGTTGCCCGCACTTTCCCCTTGTAGCATGGATTCCAGATCCCGCGCCAAATCGGAGAGGATTGAAAGCCTGGACTCTGGAACATGCTGCTGCAGACCTGTGACGTCTTCTCCCAGAGTTGGAACTGGCTGGCTGCCGCCCTGGAGGAGCTGTGGACTGATGGCGACGGCACCATGGAGGACGGCTGGAGATCCCTCAAGCTTGGAGGTGGGAGCTTCGAGAACGCCCTGGGGCAACGGATCTCTTACCTGAGATTGTGGATCTGTGGGTGGGGAGGCTGGATCTAGGGACGCGTGGGGAGACGAGCCGCCGAAACCGACACCTTAGCTTCATGAAGAAGTAACCCATCCGCGTAACCGCGGAGGCCATGGAACCAAAAGGTCCAAAACCCAACGCACCATCACCCGAGCCAGTGCAGGTAAGTGATTTAACACTCAGATCGGGTACTCCGCCGGTATTTTTACCCTAACATGGCATCTGCGATGTCCTGGAAGCTACGCTTCCAGTTATCGGGTACACCACCTGAACGTGACGTTGACAATGTCCTGAGGGCTACATCTAGGAAACTATGTTCGCTGATGTTAGGTGTAGCACCTGAGCCAGGGAACGACGTTCCTTGATGTATGATGTACCGCCGCCTCACTCGATGCTTGAAGAAGATTCTCGCTACTCGAGAAATGCTCTTGGAACTCGAACGGCAACATACTGGCTCCCTCATACTTGGGAACATCCAAGCGCACTACTCAGAGCTTCGACACCCGAAGATGCTCACTATGTACTTACAGTACGTAGAACTTACAGGGGAGACTGCGACGTCCCGAGGGCTTAAAGCTACATGCTAGCTTATTATTAAGTCCTACGTATAGGCCAGGGGTACCTGCACCGCTCATATATATGACTACCACCGAGCTATCGGCCTAGCAGCCGTCAAGGAGGAGGCCCACAAGGGCTGACGTGATCAACCAACTTGGAGATCAAGGCAAACCAAGGCGGGTGTATCTAGATGATAGCTAGGATCAATCTGTTGCACATATCGTGTAACAAACTAGGAACACAATCTGCTAGCGCGATCGCCCTCTCTGTAACCCTACCTCTCCTGTCTATATAAAGGAGGATAGGGACCTTGGGCATGGGATCCAATCTTCCACATATTCCATCTACCTCGTAGCTAGGAGCAACAACCCCTGTAATTGAACATACAAATACAAGAGCAGCCGCATCACTAGAGTAGGGTTTAGCACGCACCGTGCCCCAAACCAGTAAAAATCTCTGTGTCTCGTGTGCTACCATCTGATTTCGTCTACGCGATCACGTTGCTGGATATTGCCGAAGCAAAACAATCCGACAGTTCTCCTCTACGGCTTGTACCTTGATGGATCCAAGTTCTACTTGAGCTTGCTTCTAAGATTTCTCTGTTTATCAACTTCTGATTCAAGTAAGCATTTTGTTTATATTATTTATCAGGTTCGCGACTCTTTTGAGTGCTTTATTCTCTTTCTAGGGGAAGTAAAGTATGAATTGTAAGTGTAAGCGTGGTGCTTAAACTTGGGTTAATCGTGGATGCACCCTGCATTCCGGACCGGTGGTAGATCATGAGTGTGACATTCTCGTTGAGTCCTTTGTAGTTTACCTCCCATCTGTAGGCCAAGTAGGACCCGGTTGCTACGAAAAGCATCCTCTGCTAGTGTCTTTCCCTAGTAATGTCCCTAGTTGAACAGTAAAAGACATAGCTTACCTAATAAGTCAGAACTAGAGAACCTTAGTGATCCTCTCTATGCTCCTATTTATCCGTAACCTTATTGCTACCCCTAATTAAGTTAGATTGTAGTTAACCTCACACATTTTCCTGCGGATACGATACTTGAAATATTTTCAAGTAAAAGCTAGAGCGGTATCCGTGTGCTTGAGAATTTATCTGTGTGCGTCTAAAATATACCAACAGAGTAATAAATGGAAATTAGGTGTGCAGGGTAGAGTGAATTCGTGGGCCACGAGAGAATATGATTTATTAAGTGAAGTGAATGATGTCCCCTTACTTTTTAGCGAAGGCGAAACGCAGCTTTTTATTTTTTACTAAGCGAAGGCAACACATAGACTTTTTTATTTTGTGAAGACATACTCTTAAGTGAAGGCAGTGTGTTGACTTTGTATTTGGTGAAGTCAGATTTTTCCTTGGTGAATTTGGAAACATTGATCCCTTACTTTTAAAAGAAGGCAACGCATAGGCTTCGTATTTTTTGAAGTCAAATTTTGCCTTAGTAAATTTAAAAACACCGTCCCCTCACTTTTTAAGTGAAGGCGATGAATTGACTTCGTATTTTGTGAAATCAAATTTCACTTTAGGTGAATTTGAAAACACCGTCCCCTCACTTTTTAAGCGAAGACGATAAATTGACTTCGTATTTTGTGAAATCAAATTTCACTTTAGGTGAATTTGAAAACACCGTCCCCTCACTTTTTAAGCGAAGACGATGAATTGACTTTGTATTTTGTGAAATCAAATTTTACTTTAGGTGAATTTGAAAACACCGTCCCCTCACTTTTGGAGCGAAGACGATGAATTGACTTTGTATTTTGTGAAATCAAATTTCACTTTAGGTGAATTTGAAAACACCGTCCCCTCACTTTTTAAGCGAAGGTGATGAATTGACTTCGTATTTTGTGAAATCAAATTTCACTTTAGGTGAATTTGAAAACACCGTCCCCTCACTTTTTAAGACAAGACGATGAATTGACTTCGTAGTTTGTGAAATAAAATTTCACTTTGAAATATTTATTCGCTCTTTCTGGCGAAGATAATATGCAGACTTCATTTTTGAAGTCAAAATTCACCTTAGTGAATTAGAAATATTATTCACTCTTTCTGGCGAAGACAACATGCGGACTTTATTTTTTGAAGTCAAAATTCACCTTAGTGAATTTGAAATATTCATTCGCCCTTTCTGGCGAAGATAATATGCAGACTTCATTTTTAAAGTCAAAATTCACCTTACTGAATTTGAAATATTTATTCGCTCTTTCTGGCGAAGATAACATGCGGACTTCATTTTTTAAGGCAAAATTCACCTTAGTGAATTTGAAATATTTATTCGCTCTTTCTGGCGAAAATAATATGCAGACTTCATTTTTGAAGTCAAAATTCACCTTAGTGAATTTGAAATATTTTTCGCTCTTTCTGGCGAAGATAAGATGCGGACTTCAATTTTTTAAAGTCAAAATTGACCTTAGTGAATTTGAAATATTCATTCGCTCTTTCTGGCGAAGATAACATGCGGACTTCATTTTTTAAGTCAAAATTCATCTTAGTAAATTTGAAATATTTATTCGCTCTTTCTAGCGAAAATAATATGCAGACTTCATTTTTGAAGTCAAAATTCACCTTAGTGAATTTGAAATATTTATTCGCTCTTTCTGGCGAAAATAATATGCAGACTTCATTTTTGAAGTCAAAATTCACCTTAGTGAATTTGAAATATTTTTCGCTCTTTCTGACGAAGATAACATGCGGACTTCATTTTTGAAGTCAAAATTCACCTTAGTGAATATTTTTTATGATTATTTTGATAAGTTAGCATCGTTTTTTTGCTTATTCAAATAATGATGCTACCTACTTTGGGTGTTTTGCCGAGACATGAGTATATTTGAAGTATACTCTTCGGCTATTGATAAGATTGTTTTTAAGGGGAACTAGCTTTCTCATTTATACTTTGATGAGAATTTACAATGGAGATTGCCTCGTTAAAAAACCACTCACCCTACGAAGGGTTCCCCTTGAGTGGAAAAAGAGTGCAGCTCGTTTACATTTGAATTGAAAATTTTCAGAATGTAAAGGCTAATCTATTTTGTACAGAGATAAAAACAAATTCTTGGGATAGTATCTTCGTAGGTCTTGAATATTGAATGCGTGATCAATTTCCTTCCCACTCATGTCTGCTAGGTGAAATGCTCCTGGCTTGTTGGTTCTTATGATGAGGAACGGTCCTTTTCATTTTTGCTGAAATTTTCCGACTGTGTCTTCATTTCTTTTTCTTTTCAATACCAAGTCTCCTGGTGATAATTGTCTTGGTTTGACTTTCTTATTGTACCAACTTTCTGTTTCCTTGTGATATTTCTCAAGATTTTGGATCGCCTTCATTCTTTCTTCCTCTAGTAAATCTTTGCTTGTCATTTGTTGGTCTTCATCTATCATTTCAATATTTGTTCTTGGTCCTTGAACTTGTATCTCTTCATGCGTCATCGCTTCTTCTCCATAAAGTAATTTGAAAGGGGAGAAGTTTGTTGATCTTGAAACTGTGGTGTTATGTACCCAAACAACTTTAGGTAACTCATCCACTTATTTGTCTTTTGGTAGCCCCACGAGGCATTTTGATATTCCTATGCATATAATTCCATTTGCTCGTTTGACTGCACCGTTTGACTGGGTGTATTACTGATGAAAAACATAACTGAATTCCCAGACTTTTACAATACTCTCTGAAATTTTGGCTGTTAAATTGAGTTCCATTATCTACTGTTATGTGCCTTGGAACTCTGAAGCGACAAATGATGTTTTGCCAAAGAAATTTCTTCATTGTGAAGGATGACATGTTTGTCACTGGTTTAGCTTCGATCCACTTAGTGAAATATTCCACTGCTACTACTGCATATTGAAGGTTTCCTTGTGCTGTTGGTAGCTTTCCAATGATGTCAATTCCCCATCTCGCCAATGGCCAAGTTGGTTCTATTGTTTATAAATTTGTTGATAGAGCCTTTACTTTGCTTGCAGACATTTGGCAATTATGACAAGATTTGACAATTTCTTTGCTATCATTTTGGGCTGATGGCCAATAAAATCCCTGACGGAATGCTTTTCCTGCCATTGTTCTTGCTCCAAGATGTGTGCCGTAAATTCCTTCGTGTATTTCTGATAGCAACTTTTTCCCCTCTTCTACTGATATAAATTTGAGTAATGGTGCACATATTCCTTGTTTGTATAGCTGATTGTTGATGATCTTGTAATTTCTTGTTCTTTGCTTCATTCTTATGTTGCTGACTTCATTTTTAGGCTCATAGTGCCCACGAACGTAAGCCATAATTGGAGCTCTCCAGTCTTCACTTTGTATTATATGGACTTCTCTGGGTGTATCTAGTACTGTTTTGATGGATGTTTGTTTCAAGATTTGATAGAAAACATCTTGAAGGAGGCTTGTATTTTGTGCTGCAGCTTTTGCTAGTTCGTCTACATCTGAATTGTCATTTCTTGAGATGTTTTTGACTGTGAAACCTTCAAAATGTTTCTCTTGATCTCTGAGAAATTGCAAGTATTTTGCTAATTCTGGATCTCTTGCTTTGTAGTCTTTTTCAATGTGTTCTGCTACAATTTGCGAATCTGTTTTGATTACTAATATTTGGATTCTCATTGCTTTTGCTTTGCGAAGTCCCAGTAAAACGGCTTCGTATTCTGCTATGTTGTTTGTACATTGAAATTCTAGTCTTGCAGCATATTTTATCTTTATGCCTGAAGGCGAGGTGATTATTGCAGCTGCTCCAGCCCCTGCAAAGCCCCATGCGCCATCATAATATATTGTCCATTCTGGTTGCTTCTTGTCTTCGCTTGAACTTTGTGAGGGTGTCCAATCTGCTAAGACTTGAGATTTTATTGATGTTCTCTTTTCAAAGTCTATAAAATATTGAGATAATTCTGCTGCCCATTTTCCCAGTCTTCCTGTTGTTCTGCAACTTTGTAATACTTCTTTCAGAGGGTAATTTGTGAGAACTCTGATTTTGTGAGCCTGAAAGTAGTGCTTCAACTTTCTTGATGTTGTTAAAACTGTGTATGCGATTTTCTTAATTTTAGAGTAGTATACTTTTGATCCAGATAATGCTTCTGAAACACAGTAGACTGGTACTTGATATTTTGAGTGATTTGTTTCTTGCTCTTGGACTAGTACTGCACTTACTGTTGTTTCTGTAGCTGAGACATATAGTAGCAAATCTGCTCCTGACGTTGGTGAGATCAATGTGTTTGGCTGTAGTAGATATTTTTTATCTCTTCAAATGCATGTTGCTGCGAAGGTCCCCATACAAAATCTCTTTTGGATCCTTTGAGTGCCTGAAATATTGGTAAGCTTCGTTCTGCAGATTTTAAGATGAATCTGTTTAAAGCTGCAAGTCTTCCAGTCAATTTTTGAACATCTTTTATATTTTCAGGAATTCTCATGTTCAAAATTGCTTGAACTTTGTCTTGGTTTAGATCTATCCCTTTTGCTGATACAATGCAGCCTAAAATTTTTCCTTTCTGAACTCCGAATGTACATTTTTTGGGATTTTGTTTCAAATTTTCTTTTCTCAGATTTGAGAATGTTTCTTGAAGATCTTGAATATGATCTTGTCTTTTCTTGCTCTTGACAACTATGTCATCGACATAAGCTAGCAAATTTTTGCCAATCTGACTTTTGAGTACCGTTGAAGTCATCCTGATAAATGTTGTGCCTGCATTGCGAAGCCCCTCTGCCATTCTTACAAAGCAGTATGTTCCAAATGGTGTGATGAAACTTGTAAACTCTTCATCTTCTTTTCTTATCCAGATTTGATGATATCTTGAGAAACAATCTAGGAAACTTAGCGTTTCACTTCCAGTTGCTTGATCAACTAGTGTGTCGATTCTTGGTAGTGGGAAATTATCTTTTGGGCATGCTTTGTTAAGATCTGTAAAATCGATACACATTCGCCATTTTCCGTTCTTTTTCTTAACCATGACGATATTTGCTAGCCAAGTTGTGAATTGGACTTCTCTTATGACTTTAGCATCTAGCAACCTTTGGACTTCGGCTTTTGCAGCTTGTATTCTATCTTCAGCTAATTTTCTCGGTTTCTGCTTTTTGGGTTTGAAATTTGGACTAATGTTGAGTTTGTGCTCAATTATATCTCTACTGACTCCTAAATCATTGGATGTTTATGTGAAGACATCTTTGTTGCTTTGAAGGAATTATATGAGTCTGCTTTCTTCTTGAGAAAGTCCTGTCCCTATGATTACTTGTTTGTCTGGGACTAATGAGTCAAGGGGTACTTTCTTTGTTTCTTCGACTGCTTGAGCTTTTGCTTGTGGCTTCGCATTTTCTATTTCTTTTTTCTCTTCTTCCTTGATTGTATGAACATTTTTTCGACCAGGAGTGTATTCTTTTTCAATGTTTCTTGCTTCAGTTTGATCTTCATGGACTGTGATAACTCCATTTATTGCAGGCATCTTCATGCATAAGTATGAGTAACTTATTACTGCTTCAAATGCATTCAGAGTTCCCCTTCTAAAAAGTGCGTTATAGGGATAATGGATGTCCACCACATAAAATGCATTTTGCTCTGTTCTTGCATTGTTTACTGTTCCAAATGATACAGGAAGAATTATTCTTCCTATTGAGTGAATTGGCTTCCCGCCGAAGCCATAGCGTGGGTGCTCAGCTCTTCCTAAAAGTTTGCGATCAATTTTCATGGCTTCAATTGTTGCTGTGAATATAATGTCTGCAGAACTTCCACCGTCAACTAGAATTTTTGAGACAGCCCATCCATCAATATTTGCTTCAACTACCATTGCATCCATGTGTGGATAGTCTTTCAGTTGCAAGTCTTTTTCTAAGAATGTGATTGGTAGGTGAGACCATCTTGTCTTTTTGTATGGGCCTTCTGTTGAGGTAGAGTTTACTCTTCGAAAGTAATTCTTCTTTTGATTGTTGTTTTCATGATCAATACTGTTTCCTCCGATGATTGTCATGATTCTTCCTTTTCTTGCC
Organism: Saccharum spontaneum; assembly: GCA_022457205.1. Lineage (NCBI taxonomy): Eukaryota > Viridiplantae > Streptophyta > Magnoliopsida > Poales > Poaceae > Saccharum > Saccharum spontaneum. The sequence continues at coordinate 22,379,270 of CM039618.1, read as the reverse complement.
ATTGAAGTTGATGGAGAGTTGTCTTGTTTGTTGTTCCCTTGTGGATTGCTATTTGCCATAGAGGATTCGGGCTGTATTTGAAAATTTGTTTGTTGTTGATTTTGCCTCCATTGATTTGGGTCGTACATTGTTACTGGTCCATAGCTATATGATGATAATGGGTCTGGGATCATTGTTTGGGAGTGTCCAAACTGAATTAGGTAATAAGAGTTTTGTTGGCCTTGAATCATATGGTTGACAGCTTTTGATTGACTTGAGATTTTTTTTCTTCTTGTATTTCTTCGATGCTTTTCTTTACTTTTGGACATATTTTTATGTGTGTCCAACCCCTTTGCCATGAATGATGCAATACATGTCTTCTGGTCTTAGGGGTGTTCTTCCTCTTCCTCGTCCTCCTCTTCCTCTTGAATTGAAGCCACCTCTTTCGAATGTCCTTTGGTTGTACTGAGTGTTGTATTGATTTTGAGGTGGAAAATTTGTTTTAGTAGTTGAATTGCTATTTTCGACTTGATTGACCTGGATGAAGTGTCTTCGCTCAAAGTTGTTTTGCTTTGGGGGATGAAAATTGCTGCTTCTATTTTGATTTCTGAAGTTGTTTTCTTCCTCAATTCTCTTTCTGTAATCCTCATCGGACTTGCAATACTTCTGGATTTCTTCATAAAGTTGAGCCAGCGAAGTTGGCTTTTCTCGAGTAAGGTGTATTGCACATTGTCCTGCCCGAAGTCCCTTGATTGCTGCAATTATGACAACTTCGTCTGGGATATTTGTGATTTGAGATTTAATTTGAATGAATCTCTTGTAATATTGACTTAGAGGTTCTTTGGGCTATTGTTTGCAGTTGAATAAATTCATGTCTATAAGACCAGTTGGTTGAAATCCTTAGAAGTCAACAAGTAGATTTGTCTTTAATTGCTCCCATGAATGTATGGATCTTACTTTTAGAGATGAATACCAGTGTTGTGCTGGACCTTTTACTGCCATGAAAAGTGACTTTGCAAGTGTGGTTTCGTCCCCACCGCCTGCAATTACTGCGGCTTCAAAACTCATTAAGAATTGCCTTGGGTCTGATTCACCATCGAATGTTGGTATCATGTTGAATTTATACCCTATAGGCCATTGAGCTAGCTGTAAATTTGTTGATAGTGGGGAGCTTGTATCAATTGATATGAATGATTTCTGAATATTTCTCTCTTGAGAAATTCTTGTTGCTCGATGTGGTTCTTCTTGATTCATAACATCATGATTTGTATTTTGCAGTTGCTCGTTTAAATTGCGGAGGGTAGCTTCGGCCTCTTCTATTCTTTGTTTGAGTGTCTTTTCTCGTGCTCTTGCGCGACATTCTTCAAGTTCTTTTTGCCTTCGTAAAACTTGTTCTTCAAGTTCTTTGAGTCTTTGTTCTTCAGCTTCGTCGGTTCTTGAAGAGTTTGCACCTTGAGAGACTTCTTTTGTAAGGCCTCTGTCTTCTCTGAGTGGTTGTTCATCTTTGGTTTCTTCATTGACGGTCTTCTTGTTTGGTCTTGCCATTTTATTTCTTGTGGTCGTGAAGATCTTTAGATGCACACACAAACGGTGGGCGCCAGATGTTGGGTGAAAAGTTCAGGTCGAACGACACAATTCACACAATCATCAGAAAAATTTTACTTCAGATAAAATTGTGTGCAAAATTGCATTTATTTCATAATCGTACCACACATGTCAGAGGGGGTATTTATAGGGCCCTAGTCTTCGTATTTTACATAAAATGACTATTTTACCCCTGACCTGAATATTTACAACCCTTCATCTATGTAAGGGCGAAGTAGTCATTTCCTCCTGATTCAGTCTTCTTCTTCGCGTTCAATCTTCTTTTCCTTCAATGAACTTGTTCTCTTCAGATTATTTCTTGCTTCTCGTCTACTTCTCTGTCCAGCGAAGTTGATTTCATGTTGACGAAGTCGACAGGCGAAGTTGAATTCTTGACGACGAAGTTGACAGGCGAAGTTGAACGATGAAGTCGACAGGCGAAGTTTCAACGACGAAGTCGACAGGCGAAGTTGAACGACGAAGTCGATAGGCGAAGTTTGAACGACGAAGTCGACAGACGAAGTTGAATGACGAAGTCGATAGGCGAAGTTTGAACGACGAAGTCGACAGGCGAAGTTGAACGACGAAGTCGATAGGCGAAGTTGAACGACGAAGTCGACAGGCGAAGTTGAATTCTTGACGACGAAGTCGAAATACATTCTTCGCTATACTTTTTCTACAAATGAATTTCATTAGAAAACTTTTATATTCTTCACACTCCAAAGTTTGGGCTTGAGTTTTTTGGACGAAGTTAATTCCCCAGCACTGTTCATATACAGGAGAAGAAAAGAAGAGAGGGAAGAAGAGAAGGGAGGAGAAGAAAAGTGGATTGAAGAGGAACGGTAGGACGTAAGATGGAGAAGAGGAAGGAACAAAGAATGAATCGCTGAGGCTTTGTCGCCATGCTTGCTATGGATTCCCTAGGTGGTGTGCCTTTGGATCGTTCTTAGTTCACGTTATTGCATCGTCGTCTCGAGGCAAGTAAATGTAGCGGTGGTTGCTACAGCTTGACTTCTTGTTTATTCTACCACACATTATCATAACATTAATTGAATCAAAAATAATATACCTAATCATCAATTCACTTCCCCTTTAATGTAAGTTATACATGATTTTATTGCTAAATATCTTAACTTATGTCGATCATCATGAGTTAAGTGGTATGTTTATGATGGTGGATGAATATTGCAGATGAGGTAAGTATACTTGCAGTTGCATCATATCATTGCATCATGTGCATCTTGTCATGAGCATATACATTTGAGCCAGGTCAGTGAGAAAGTCATATAACTATTCCGAAGTGCTCTTGAGCCAGGTCGGTGAGAAAATTATATGACTATTCTGGAGTGCTCTTGTGGATTATATCGCCATTTGCTGGCCGCGACTGTACTAGTACAGCATCGTACATTGCTTGAGGAGGGGTGCGATGCAGCTTCATACCTTGTTAGGTATGGAGACAGTGGACATGCATATGCATTGTATTTGCACCCCTTGAGGTTTATTTGTATCGAAATTTTATGTTGGTATGAAGTGGATACGTGGAGTATTGTTTTTATTTTATATGAGGAGTATCTTTTATTCATATGTGGAGGTGTATATCATGTCCTTAACTTCTTTATGGAAATTTTACTGGATTAATAATCTTATATCATAAACCTTTTATTCATTATTATGACATGTATTCTTCTATGATTAAGTCAATGTATAATTAACTTGTAGTTTGAATGACATGTTCAGCCAGTTTGCTTGCTGAGATTTATTCTCACCACTGTATCTTTCCATGTGCATAATTGGATGTTGCTTGCTTGAAGGGATGGGGACTAGCGGCACATCTTCACTATTTCACCCACATTTAGATATAATAATGACACTCTTGGCTTGATGTAATAACCTTAGTTTATCTACGTGGTGATCCTTCGTGGTTTAATAAAAAGCGTTTAAGTTAGAGCTTTACTTAATTATAGTTTTGTTCTAGTTGTTGCTTTCGCGTGTTACTTTGATTATGGTTTTTGTTGCCAAGTTTTATACTCTGACATGAGGGAAGGGACGTTAGTGACATCATGTGCTTTTGTGGTGCTTGGGGTGTTACAAGTGAGGCAGGGCCCAGCCTCGCCCTGGGCAAACTTATGCGTAAACATCCCGAGTTTGGCGCTGAAGGTAAAGGGGGAGGTGGTTGTCGGAGGAGAGGAGTGGCGAGACAAGGTGTCGAGGAGAAGTAGCTCAACAGGAGAGGGAGTAGGCAGGGGTCGTGCCTATAGATACATGTCATTCTCAGTTATCTCCTTCCTCCTCTGCTCAGCTCAGCTCGTACTCTGCCATCATCTACTCCACTTCCGCCCCGCTGGCCTTGCTGCGCACCAGCGCCGCAACAGCTGCGCGCCATCACCTTCTCGTCGCTGCCTACTGTGTGTAGCCGCTCGCGCTCCCCCCTCCCCCACGCTGCCGCCGCCGCCTGCTGCATGCGGCCGTCCGCGCTCGCCGCTCCTGCACGCCGCCGCCGCCGCCTACTACATGCAGCCGCCTGTGCTCGCCCCTTCCTCGTCAGCTCATGCCACCACCGTGCCGCCGCCGGGTTGCGCATGCTCACCGCCACACCCGCCAGTGCCGCTCGCTGCCCCGCACCTAGCCCCGCCGCCTCCGAGCCACACCCAGCCCCACCTCCGAGCCGCTCGCCAGGCACCTAGTGCCGCCACGTCGCCACCTAGCCCCTCCTCCCGCAGTTCGCCTCACGCCTCGCCCCTCCCTCCGTAGGCGGTTGCTTTACTAGGTCGGCTCCCATCCGCCCTTTTAGTGGGATTGGCTCAACCCGCATCTAGTAGGTATATTCCCCATGGGAGAGAACCCAACCCACTTGAACCCTAAACCAAACACTACCAATTCTGGGTCCAACCCACCATCCAAACACACGCTAAAAGATTCATCCAAACCTGTTTTTTTTCATTCAGGAATATCGAGGCAGCAGCACACACTTTGTCGTTGTCTTTGTGTGATGCTGCCGCAGGCATGCACTTGAGTCACAGTGAACCCTTGCGTCAGTGTCTTATGAATACATAACGCGAGTTCACGTATTCCTTTGCAAATTCCTTCGATTCAAACATTGGTTCCTGTATATTTCTTACTTTTTTCTTTCCTCTATTTTGGTGAAAACTCCACGTCTAACTGTGTTTTCCCATTTTTTCCCATTCTTTTAACCCAAACAGACCCTAATCGGGGATCATTAGCATTTAGCAAGAAAGTAAATGGCCGACACTGACAAGAACAAATCGTACGCCCTTTTGTTGATATATTATTGTTGTTATTGTATTGTTATTATTAATAGCAAATATGTCTGTGCATTGCAACGGGAGAAAATAAGCTATCGAATATTCATAGAAAATGAGAACAGGAACGCAAATAGATCTATTTGTGTGTTACCTTCAAAGCTACAATGATGCCAATAGTATGACTGTTTTATAGAGAAAGATTAGTGGTTATTTTATTCTTAATTAAATTACATCAATAACTTATTGGTGCATAAATCTTTATTTTATAGAGAAAGATTAGATTTGAAAGGCATATGATACTTGCTATTATTTTTTATATTTTTTAAATTTATGAGAAATAAATATAAAAACAAAAGAAATAAGAATCAAAACCGGGATGCTTGAGTCACGTGGGAAAAATCATAAAATGCTCACGCAAAAACAAAACAAAGAGCGTGGTCTGGGAGCAGCTCGGCGAGGGAGATGAACTTGGACGACAGGAGGACGTTGGAGTCGAGCACGACCTCTACAAGGTAGCTGTTCAGCAGCTTGCCGGCCTTCACCAGAAGACTCTGCTTCGGCGACCATAGGCTGTCGTAGTTGAACCCGGTGTGGCCGCGCCCGTGCCGGAGGCAATGAGTATGTCCTCTAGGATGGCTTGGTCCAGCTGCATGCCGATCCGCTTCTCCATGTCGGCCCTGCAGAAGTGCAGATGCTGGATGTGGACACCACCATCGCCGTCTTGAGGAGCCCCGAGAGGAAGGCCATCGGAACGGGGCTGTTCTTAGACTGCGTCGGGAGCAGATCCACGACGGCACGCTGCTTCTTGATGGCGCCGGCGTCCGCATCCGCCGAGCTATAAAAAACCCTAAGCTTATGCCCTCCTCGATATCTCCTTGTTCGCTGCCACCACACACAATCCTCTTCCTTTTGTCCTCCTCTCTCCCGATCTTAGGCGAGGACCGTGAGGTTGCCTAGGTCAAGGCCGCAGTTGTCGTGGCTAGTTGCGCCTTTTCTGTTCGTGCCTGCGAGCAAGACGTCGGGTGTCGAGGAGCGACCAGCAACGCGATGTCCTTGCTGAGCCAAAGACGACGAACCCTGGAGCTGTGCGCCCTGGTCGACCACTGTCCATAATCGCTATGCCGAGGGCGCTTCACCGAGCAGTGGCGGGAACAAAGCCACGTCGCACGTCGAATGGGAACCTGCGATGTTCAACTCTCCCTCTCCATCCCTCAGCATCGCCTGCTCGATCCGGACGTCGCGGCCCTGCCCATTCTTTGCTCGCTTCCTCACCACAACGTCGGCCTCATCGATCTACAACACATCATTCCGTGGTGGAATATAATCAAGCGAAATAGCAATGCAAGGAACCGAAGAGGAAAAAACGACTACGGTTGTATCTCCACACCGTATTTACGCCGGTCCTAGCAAATGTGCCGGTGCATTGCAACGGAACCCAATATGTATAAGAATGGGACTCAGTATCTTCGCTAGAAGCAAATTGTTATAACTCGTATGGGCATAGGAATCGGTCCAATAGGATTTATATTCAGATTGATTGCTAAACTGTTTGTGGCTGACGAATCTTAGTTGAGCAAGTTTTTTTACCCTTCTTTTATTTGATTAGGATTTCTATTCATATTGATTACTCAGTCTGTTTGATTAGGATTCATGACTTTCCAGGTTAGCGAGAACTGTAGACAGATGTGAACATAGACAGTTTCTATATTCACGGAGTTAGTCAGTAAAGGGCTAGATGAAAAAAAAATAGAGAAGAAAGAATGTGTCGTAATATGCATTTGCATGCTACCGATAAAAATCATAATTTATAAATTTGTTTTATAAAGCTACAATATCAAACTCCCCATAATTTTTGATGTAGCACAACTTAGCAAACATGTGTTTATCGTAATCCATACCTAAGCAATTTAGAATTGACATTGGAACATAAAGATAATGACTTTTTTTCTTCCTTTAGGCATCATCACCTAAATTTAGATAAATGTTAGCTTTGAGTTAATTTGATAGAACATGTGCCAAATTTAAGTGCACAATCAACCTATCTCTTCTCTGGCCGAGCACACGAGCAGCCTACACACGTTACACAACATTCTTTTCTTTCCCCATCTGCAGCACAAACACTCTTCATAATTTTAGCGCCCTGTGGCAGACGTAGAGCTGTAGACAGGGTATGCGACGAGCAGTGGCGGACGTCAGAGGCCGACTGCCGGGTTAACTCGCTCCGACCGTCAGGCGTTGCCACGATGGCCTCTTGCAATCGCAGCCTTGGCCCTCGGGCCTTGCCGACTCGCCGTCGCCGTGGAGCCTGGCTCAGGCGTAAGGCTGGACGAAAAACTCGAAGCTCGTTAGCTCGCTCGGCTCGGCTCGTTATGATAACGAGCCGAGCCGAGTCAGGATTTTAGCTCGTTAGCTATAACGAGCCAACTCGAGCTGGCTCGTGAGCCGCTCGCGAGCCAAACGAGCCGTAGTTTTAGGGAAAAAGTCATCATAACTTATATTAGTTTTGTATTACTTCATGTCTTGCACTTCACAAATATATGATATGTTAGCTCATATGAATAATTTATTCGATTTAAGGTTATTGAATATATTATTTTTATATTATTAATATTTTTAAGCTTTAGATAAATGTAAATATTATATTTTGTGTATTTTTTATACCTGGCTCGCGAGCCTAACGAGCCAACTCGAACTCATAACGAGCCGAGCCGAGCTGACTTTCTGGCTCGTTAAGATAACGAGCCGAGCCGAGCTGGCTCGTTATCCTAACGAGCCAGAACGAGCCGAGCCGAGCCGAACCGCGTCAGCTCGGCTCGTTATCCAGCCTTGCTCACGCGGGCGGACGAGTGGTCGCTGGTCAGGTGGACGCATAGAGGCGTCGACCGGTAGAACCGCAGACAAGTCCAGCGGGATAACTCACTCGGAGCCTCCAAGCTCCGTCTCCGTCTCCGTGTTCGGCATGGCGGCGTGGGGTTCGACTTCGAGTCTTCGAAGGGCGACCGCCGGCCTCCCCGTTTCCCCTCTCTCACGTGCCCACACGTGTATTGGCTATCGAGGCCGAGGAATTGTGCCGCCTCCGCATACGGAGAGAAGCCAAAACGTTCGTCAGGCGTAGTTCACTCGTGGCCACTGGCCACATCTGATAGCGGAGCCGCTTTTTGAGACGACGCACGGGGAAGCGTCGCACCACGCTGGCCGCCATGGATGAGGCGCAGGCGCAGCAGCTTCTCGCGCCCCTGGAGCCCATGCGCCGCCACTGGCCCCTCCCACACCGGGATCTTGCGCTGCTGGTTTGGGACAGGCCAGGCTAGGCGTTAGCCTGGGCATATTTTTACCGAACACCGAAAACCGAACCAAACCGAAACCGAACCGAACTGGTGGTTTTTCGGTTTTTCGGTTCGGTTTCGGTTTCCTGTTTTGTGAAGTTCGGTTCTCGGGTTCAGCTTCGGTTCTTATCTCCAACCGAACCGATCCACCGAACAACCGACATTTAGTTTGCAAGGCGAGAAGTCCGCAGTCAGTATGCAGCGTCGCAGCCAGCCCACCGGTTACGGCCCACTAATACACCCAGCCCCCTCCGGCCTCACGCATGTATGCACCACTGCCAGCCGCACTCTAACCCTATCCTTTCCTTTGCTCTTCGGAGGTCGTGGCGGCGGCGCACCCGGCAGACGGGTGGAGACCAGCGGCGGCGGCACGACGCTGGACGGGAGGTGGAGGTGCCGAGGCAGGCCAGCAGCGGAAGATTGACGCGGCCGCGCGGGCGTTGGCGCGGACACCAGTTGGAAGCGGCGAGGCGGCTGCAGCGCAGTGGCGTGTCTGCAGATCCGTCCGAGGAGTGGCTGCAGCGGAGGAACGCGTTCTTTGCGAATGCTTGCTTGCTTCCTGGCGTGAATCGGTGAATGCTTTGCCTGTGCGAATGCTTGATTGCTTGCTTCTGTGCGAATGCGCTTGCTTCCTGGCTTCTGTGCAGATCCGTCCGTTTGCAGATCTGTGCGAATGCTTGCTTGCTTCCTGGCGTGAATGCTTTGCCTGATCAAGTGAACTGTTCGATGTTCGTGCGCTGATTTGCCGATTTGCTTCTCACTGCTGTCAACGCTGATTTGCTGATTCACATACTTCTCAAGCTGTGTTGTCTTCCATCGGTTTGTTCACATGCCACCACCACCACTCATAAGCAGCCTTCTTTACCAGCTTTTAATCGGCTATCAATCTACACAGTAACATTTCCTCCGCTGATTAGCCCTTCCTGACCATCTTGACACGTGCTAAAAACGATGTCAACACATGCCCCCCAATTTCGGAGTATAAGATACTGATACTCTGAAATTTACTCCAGATAATGCTTGCTGTTACCTATTTTTCTCAACCCATTCTCCAAGCATAACACGATCTGTTACTAAATTTAATCAAATCTAGTTCTAATATCGCACAATTTCCAACTGTTTTTGCTTCAATCCCGATTGAGATACCAAAATAACAAACCATCAGCAAGATCTTATCATAGCAACATCATCATTTTAAAACTGAAAGATCCTGTGTCAAGATACCTTCCAAGTCATGATTACTTGCCATCAAATCTTATGTACAATTCCTTGATTGTCGTGTGAATAGTTACCATATCCATCTGAACCACCTCGATCCACCCGCGCACGGCATAGAGATAAGTCAAGAATACCCCTACCCCAAATGGCCTATAAATAGATTTCCCCGGACTGCTCATCTTCTACCTTCAAACTTCAACCTTTGGCATTCTCTCTCCGACGGCAACCCTAACCAACAACTGCGTGTTCTTCAATCCACCAAAACTCCTTCCATCGTTAACTTCAAATCCCCAGCTCATGCCCTCATTCTTCTCGAAGCAATGGCGGTTAAATTCAACGTCCCTACGGTTCGTTCTTCTTTTATTACCTTTACTTTGATCCTTCTGGTTCCTTGCAAGTTCTTACAGTTGGTATTTTTTCTACTTCTTCCATTCTTTTGATCTTCCAAACTCAGGAACTACACAACACATTGGTTATTCCAACCAATAAACCTCCCCTCCATTGCCTAGGTCCAATGGGCGACCCAGATCCAACTGACTTGATCAATGCAGAGGCTAACCGTATTCCCTTCAAAGTTCAAAATTTCTCTTTGAATCTGTGGAAGGATACATTCCGATCTTGGCCCAAACCCACCAAAGGGTGGAAAAATTGGTACTTGAGGGTCAACAGATCGATGCAAGTGTTCTGGGCAGAGCGGAGATAGACCAATGCATCAGGCTATCCATTGCCGATATGCAAAAGAATGAATCTATGATGATAGCCGCCGCTCACTTCTGGTCAGATACCACAAATACCTTTATGTTCGGTCATGGCCCATGCGCCCCCACTCTTGCCGATGTATACATGCTCACCGGCTTGGATATCTCAACTGTCGATGAAGGCCACATCTTTGGCAGAAAAGCTGAGTATAGAGTAAATACACGCAACATCGGCGGCTGGACAGGATACATCCAAGAGTACCAAAAGACTGGTACTGTCAATCAAAGGGAACACGCCATATTCCTGAACATGTGGCTGGAGAAGTTTATCTTCTGTGGTCGATCGGTAGGACCAACCAACGCCTTCCTTCCAGCAGCTAAACTCTTGGCCAATGGTGTCAGATTCCCACTTGGCCGATACCTCCTGAGCTCGACCTACCACCTCCTCCACCAAGTGTCTCAGAAGCTTCTACTTGGTGAACCCATCGGCAATTTGGGAGGCCCGTGGTGGTTCATCAATATGTGGTTAAACGCTCACATGCATAAGCGTCTACAGTGGGATTTCTTTGCCCAAGAATTCCCACGAGAGATCGCCGAAGATTACGTTCTTGGAGACGATGAATCGGCAACACGCCCTCCTCTCAACTTCGGCGAAGCCATAATTGTCCTCCCTGGAACAGAGGCCAATGAAGATCAAATCGGCAGGTTTTTTCAGAATTTCTACCATGGTCTCCCTCGTGATCTTAGGGCTTGGGTACCCTATATTGATGAGGATAACAAGTTCCCTCTTCTCTTCAATTTTGCCGATAGTGATCTGAACCAAGATAATGATCTTATGATGGATATTATCACCCCCAGAGCAATCCCGGTAAACACATTTGGTAGCAGGAAGAATTCCAATATCACTTATGAATTCTACAATCCATCGGCAGTGTCTCGCCAACTGGCCTTTGGGCAACTGCCAATCAAACTATGCTTTGCCGATGTGATCAAGCCCAGAGAAATCATTACCATTGGAACTGAATGGAGTAGGGTAGTAAGACTTGCTCCCGATGCCGATATTTCAAATGTTGATCTCTCCGCCGGTCACCAGCGTCTTTCATCACAGAGTCATATAAGCAATGGTGGCAAGAGTGGAAGGAACAGTTGTTTTCAACATCCGTTCACACATATCGGCACATGATCGATCCCGACTACGCCATACCCGATGATGCAGTAAGTTCCTTTTAACTTTTGTCTCTCTTCCCCCCTTATATATATATCGGTAGCTAATCTTTCCTGTAACAGGCCGATGATCCAGTCCCATCAGTAAGCAAGAGTGGCAGACCCTTCAACCTCCACCCTATTTCTCCAGTCTCAATAATCGGCTACAACGCCCCTACCTTAGACGCCTTAACCTTCCAGAGGACCCGTGCCAAAACTATCACCTCCAGACCAAGATTGGCAACATCCAAGGCCACTCCAATGGCTGCTGCTACAAGCCTAATTAAGGCTTTTAAGGTATTAACTTTGCTTACTTTGTTTTCTGTCGATACACACTATTTTAACATATAACTATCAGGGTGTAAGAGCTGTAGCTGGATCGTCATCGGCAACTCCTCCAACATCAAGCACCACGACCTCTACCCAGCCTCCAGAGGTATTCTTTTATTCTTACATTTTTCCTATTAAATATCCGATCTACACCCATTTTTGCAGCAACAAATGGGTACATCGGCAAGCACACCAAGCACGCAAGCTCCCCAATCAACAAGTGCCGATGCCCTCCAGCCAATTGTCGCTGAGACCCAAAGAAAGCGCAAAGCTTTAATCGATGCCGAAGCTCAACAAAAGCAACAGAAATCTACACCAGCCCCTGCGTCCGTTCCAACACCTATTAGTCAACCAACTGATATAATTGAACAAGCTGCTCCTCCTGCACAAGATATACCATCGGCCATCATACCCCAAGGGCCAACTACTGATGAGGTCGTAGAAGACATTCCATCGGCATCCTCTGCCGATCCTTTGCATGATCCTCTTCAAGCTGCTCCTTCAAGCCAGGCTCAAGAAATTGCCTTAAAGCAGGTAAACCGATTAATTGCTTGGTTTATAATATCCCCTTTCATCTTCAGATAGGATTTCTAACTTTCTTTTCTTCACAGGAACAAGATTCTCCTGATAGCTTGTTTTCTTTTGCTATCGACGTCTCCGATGATGACGGAGAAGAGGCGAGTTCTTCCCTGGCATTGGGAACAATATCGGCAGATACCTATGGCCAACTAGAAGCTCTTCTGAATCTGTTGCAACAAGATACTGCTCAACTGGTGAACGATTCAGACCCTGCAAAGACTATCTTCAAAATGATCCGCGGCCAAGTCCCTGCCGATGTTGAAGAAACCATCTTCCCAGCAGTTCACCTAGAGAGTAGACAACTTCAATATCAAAGGGCTGCTCATCGTATTGCCGATAGAGCAGCTCAGGCTCAACTTAAGGAAGAAATACTGCAGCTGAAGCAAACTGCCGATGAGAAGCACAAAAGCATCAGCAACTTGCAAGCCTCCGGTACTGATCTTAAGCAGAAAATCCTAGATCTATCGGCAAAAAGAGCAGCTTTGCTAGCTGAACTGGAAGAGGTTGAAGCAGCTCTGACTCAAGCCAAGCAAGAAGAAGACCACCTTCCTGATGCTATCAAAGTCCTTCAGCAGGAACGAGATGCCCAAGCTCGCAAGGCCTTGGCCTTGAAAAAGAAACTCAAACCTGTGGAAGGAACTGCCGATGAAGATGCCAAAGAACTGAAAGAAGGCGATGAAATTCGCCTGCGTGCGATATCGGCTATCCAAACTTTGTTAAATTAGCACATCGGCAATAATACATTGATACTTTGTTTTAACTCTAGCCAATAGGATTGTTATCGGCAATTACACTTTTATGCATCTATCCAGATACTAGCGTAATATTTCTTTAAGTATTTTCCATTTAATGCTCTGGGAAATGCAACTCCTTCGAGAGTTTCAAGAATATACGCATTACCAGGAACATATTGATTTATCCGATATGGACCTTCCCAATTAGGTGACCATTTGCCAAACTTAGAACTTTTAGTCCCAATCGGTAAAATCAACTTCCAAACCAACTCTCCATCGACAAATTCCTTTACCTTCACCTTCTTGTCATACCATCTGGCTACCCTTTTCTTATTCTCATCAATGCTAGCTAAAGCTTTTAACCGATGACCTGCTACATCTTCCAACTCATCTTTCATAAGGATATCATAATCATCGGCTGTCAATTGATCTTGAAAGCGTATTCGCCTAGAACCAGTTTTAACCTCCCAAGGCAATACTGCATCGTGTCCATACACCAACTGATAAGGTGTTACCTTGGTTGCACCATGACACGCCATCCGATATGACCACAAGGCTTCATTTAATACTGTATGCCACTTCTTAGGATATTCTTTAATCTTGCGCTTAATGAGCTTGATAATTCCTTTGTTAGAAGCCTCAGCCTGACCATTAGCCTGGGCGTAATACAATGAAGAATTCAAAACTTTAATCCCCATACCTATAGCAAACTCATCAAATTCACCCGATGTAAACATGGTACCCTGATCGGTAGTGATGGTTTGAGGAATGCCAAATCGGTAGACAATATGCTCTTTCATAAAATCAACCATATTAGCCGATGTCACTTTTTTCAAAGGAATTGCTTCAACCCACTTTGTGAAATAATCGGTAGCAACCAGAATAAATTTATGCCCTTTACTCGATGGTGGATAAATCTGACTGATGAGATCAATAGCCCAACCCCGGAACGGCCAAGGCTTAATTATGGGGTTCATAGCCGATGCGGGTGCCCTCTGAATATTACCAAATTTCTGACATTCCTGACATCCTTTAAAATATTTAAAACAATCCTCAAGAATAGTCGGCCAATAATATACATTCCTTCTAATCATCCATTTCATCTTGAAAGCTGACTGATGAGCCCCACATACTCCTTCATGAATCTCACCCATCAGGCCTTTTGATTCATCGATGCTAACACACCTGAGTAAAACTCCATCTATGGTACGGTAATACAATTCATCATCGAGGAGCACATACTTGGTAGCTTGGAACCTTATACGTCTTTCAACCTTTTTAGATGGATTCTTTAAATAATCAATAATTTCCTTTCTCCAGTCATCGGTATCAATTGCTGATATTAATACTTCTTGAACAGGCTGATATCCTGAAGCATGCTGAGCCAATCGGTTAGCCTCTTCATTATGCATCCGAGAAACATGCTCCAGATGAAAATTCCTAAACCCTTTTAACAACTCCAAACACTTCTCATAATATGAAACTAGAATTTCACTTCGGCATTCATAAATCCCAGTCAACTGATTTATAACTAGCATAGAATCACCAAAGACTTCAACAGCATCAGCATGTACTTCCTTAAGCAATTCTAACCCTTTTATCAGGGCTTGGTACTCAGCTTGATTGTTTGTTGATGTAGCAACAATCGGCAATGAGAACTCATACTTCTTCCCCTGAGGGGAAATTAACACGATACCGATGCCTGCCCCTTCACCACAAGTAGACCCATCAAAAAAAAGTGTCCAAGGAGCAATTTCCATGGAATCCACCGTGTTGCAATGTTGAGTAACAAAATCGGCCATAACCTGTCATTTAACTGCCTTAGCCGATTCATAACGTAGGTCAAATTCTGATAATGCTAAAATCCATTTGCTAATTCTACCATTCAGTATCGGCATTGACAGCATATACTTGACCACGTCATCTTTGCATATGATAGTACATTCAGCCGATAGTAAATAATGCCTCAGCTTAATACAAGAAAAGTATAGACATAGACATAATTTCTCAATGGCCGAATACCTGGTTTCAGCATCTATTAACCGTCTACTCAAATAATAGATAACACGTTCCTTCCCTTCAAATTCTTGAATAAGAGCTGAACCGATAACAGTATCCTCAGTTGATAAATACAATCTGAAAGGTTTTCCATGTTGAGATGGAACTAACACCGGAGGATTTGTTAAGTAATTCTTAATTTCATCTAGGGCTAATTGCTGTTCATCTCCCCATTTAAATTCCTGATCGGCTTTCAATTTCAATAATGGACTGAAGGCCTTGATCTTGCCCGATAGATTAGATATGAATCTTCTGATGAAATTGATCTTACCGATCAAGGATTGTAATTTAGTTTTATCAGCAGGAGCAACAACCTTGTTGATCGCCTCAATAGATTTCCTACTAATTTAAATGCCCCACTGATGCACCATAAAACCCAAGAATTGTCCTGCCGATACACCAAATGCACATTTATTAGGATTCATCTTTAATCCATGCTTTCTTGTGCACTCCAATATCTTCCGTAGATCGGTTAGATGCTTTGTGATGTCTCCAAACTTAATCACTATGTCATCAATGTAAATCTCTACCAACGTGCCGATATATTCATGGAAAATAAAGTTCATAGCTCTTTGATAAGTAGCACCGGCATTTTTTAAACCAAATGTCATAACTATCCACTCAAATAACCCCACATGACCTGGACATCTAAAAGTAGTCTTGGAAATATCTTCTTCAGTCGTGAATATTTTATTATAACCCGCATTACCATCCATGAAACTGATAATTTGATGTCCTGTTGCAGCATCAATCAATAAATCAGCAATCGGCATTGGGTAACCATCCATCGGTGTGGCTTTATTGAGATTTCTGAAATCAATACAAACACGAAGTTTCCCATTTTTCTTGTAAACAGGAACCACATTAGAAATCCACTCTGCATATCGACACTGTCGAATAAACTTTGCCTCAATCAATTTAGTTATTTCGGCCTTAATATCATAAAGTATATTAGGATTGCATCGGCGTGCCGGCTGCTGATGTGGCCGAAATCCAAACTTAATAGGCAACCGATGTTCAACTATAGATCGGTCTAATCCAGGCATTTCAGTATAATCCCAAGCAAAACAATCTTTATATTCTTTTAACAAATCAACTAGTTGTTGTTTACATTTGGAACTTAACTTAGCACTAATAAAAGTAGGCCTTGGCCTATCGCCTTCACTAATATCTACTTCTATTAAATCATCGGCCGATGTAAATCCTTGACCTAATTTTCCATCATCGGCAAACCTATCCATTAAAACTCTTTCTCAGAACCGACTGCTTGGATCGGTAGAATTTCATAATCGGCAACTTTGAGGAACTCTTTTTCCCAAGCTTCTCCTGATATGCACCTGGTTCGCTCATAAGTGTCTGATTCTGTCGATGCGATGATATAAGAAGAATCACCAGGAACAACTTCAATTTTATCTCCAATCCATTGTACAAGGCACTGATGCATTGTAGAAGGAACACAACAATTAGCATGAATCCAGTCCCTTCCTAAAAGCAGATTATATGCACCCTTGCCATTAATGACAAAGAAAGTCGTCGGTAAGGTTTTACTGCCGATGGTCAATTCAACACACACTGCCCCTTTAGCTGGCGACACATTGCCTTCAAAATCCTTTAGCATCATATCAGTCTTAGTTAAGTCTTGATCTCACTTACCAAGCTTCCGATACATCACATAAGGCATAATATTAATCACAGCTCCTCCATCAATAAGTACCTTAGATACAGGCTGCCCATCAACTCTGTCTTTTACAAACAAAGCCTTGAGATGCTATCTCTCATCATCGGCAGGCTTCTCAAAAACAGCCATCATTGAATCTAGCGTTAATTGAGCTATTTGGTCAGAGAAAACAGCTTCTTCTTCATTATTAGAGAGTGCCAAAAATTCCATCGGCAACATAAATACCATATTGACATCTGCCGATGGGCTTTTATTTTTGTGTCTTATCTGCCACTACTGATTACCAGATCTCTCATTGGAGGAACTTTCTTCTTGGTATAAGTCTTTTTGACGCTCTCGCTGTATTTTCCTCTTCTGTGTCTTTGTCAAACCTTCTGGACACCATTGAGGAAGTTTAGTTTTCCACACTGGCTGGTATGTCCTGTTTGTCTCCACACGACGTATGTTAGGATCCCTGTAAAATATTTCTTCATCAGGAACTCTTGCATTTGCCATCTCTTCAAGTTCCTCTTGGTTTCTCGGAAAATATGCAACGCGTTTACCAAGTCTTTCATGTACACTGAGCCTGCCCCCCAGCCGATCATATACTGATGCTTTACCTCTGATCGGCTCATTAATGGACAAACCTTGATTACCAGATTGAAACCTCCTTTCAGGACGATTAACCCCATAATAACCATTGCATTCTGGGCAATCTTCAACAGTAGGTAACTTAATACCTTCTTCCCAACAATGAATAAAAAACGGACACCTCCAATGATCCTTATGCCGATTCCACTCCTCTCGGCGTCTTTCTTCTTGCTGTTGTCGATACCGGTCCCTTCGCTGACGCCAGCCTTCCTGTTGTCTTTGATGAGTAATCACAATGCCAGATCGAGGAGGCTTTCCAGAACTGCCACTTTCTCTCAATAGCCCCTTGCCTTTTGCATCATCGGTAGTTATCCGATGTTGGGGACCCACTGATGCATTGTTTTCAGCAGCTTTCGATGTCAACACCTTAATTTTTCCTTCAGCATCCAACATATTTGCTGGAAAAGGATGTTGATCAATTTTCATCGGCTTCTGAATCTTGGAATTGCCAAATTTTATTCTCCCAGACTCAATAGCTAACTGTAACTGTTGTCTAAATACTTTGCACTCATTTGTACTGTGTGAAGTTGCATTATGTCATTTGCAATACAGCATTTTCTTCAACTCTTCTGTCGATGGGATCACATGATTAGGTGACAACTTAATCTGGCCCTCCTGAAACAAAAGATCAAATATCTTATCAGCTTTGGTGACGTCAAAAGTAAACTTTTCTGGCTCTTTGTGACCAAAGGGACAAGATATCGGCTTTTTATTCTTAACCCACTCAGCCAAACCGATAACTGGTTCTTCATCCGAATCAGAATCTTCTACCTCTTTGACAAATGAAACTTTTTTGTTCCAATTCCTTTTAGGTTCAAAAACCCTAGTGTCTTGATCAGAAATCCTTTGCACCAGATGACTTAGGCTTTCGAACTCCTGAGAAGCATATATGTCCTTAAGGTGTGGCAACAATCCCTGAAAGGCCAAATCGGCAAGTTGCCGATCATCCAATACCAGGCTATAACATTTGTTCTTTATATCTCGTAGCCTTTGCACAAAGCCTTCCACCAATTCATCATTGCGCTGTCTCATCTTTACCAAATCGGTAAGCTTCTTTTCATGAACTCCAGCAAAGAAATATTTATGAAATTGCTTTTCCAGATTAGCCCAAGTAATAATAGAATTTGGCGGTAATGAAATAAACCATGTAAATGCTGATCCAGATAGAGATGATGAAAACAAACGAACTCTCAATTCATCTCTACTAGCTGCCTCTCCACATTGAATAATAAAACGATTAACATGCTCCATGGTTGATGTATCATCTTGCCCAGAGAACTTAGTCAAATCTGGCACCTTGTACCGATTTGGGAGAGGGATTAAATCGTATGCCGGAGGATATGGAGTCCGATAAGAATAGGTATTGACTTTGGGCTTGATCCCAAACTGATCCTTCATAATTTCTGCTATTTTATCAGCCCAAAAAGCATCAACATCTTGTTGACGATATGGTTGAATTTCCACCGGAGGTACCTGCTGATACCCTTCTGCATATCTTTGTGGCCCACGATCTCCAGCAATTGGCATATTTGCCACTATTTGTGGTCCATTAACCTGCTGGAAAGGATTCATCGGCTGAGCTGCCGATGCTTGATTCTGAAAACCAGCATGCATGTGACCTTGATAAATACCTGCAGCTTGCTGATTTGGCTGAACTGTATGTTGAGTGGGAAACTGCCCTGACCAATTATTATTAGCGTTCATCGGTACAAAATTTGCCGATGGCTGGTAACTTGTTGAATTGCTGGATAATTACAACCAACTTGAGGTATAACCTGGACTCCAGGTTGACTTACGATAGGAGCCTTCTGTTGCATCGGTAACAAATTTGCCGATGGACTTGAACTAGATGTTTGACCCAAAGACACCTGGAAACCCCCTAGAGTTGGTTGCACAGTAGTTGCTGTAGTATATTGAGGTACTTGAGCTGTCGGCGAACCAGCCGATGGCATAGGAGCTTTTCCCGCTGCGTCAAACACTTGAGGTAATCCATGGTTGAAAGCAGATGGCTCTGGAGGCATACCATATCTCCACCAATTAGCAGGAGTCTGATTACTCTGTGGTACAGGACCTGATAAAGCCGATGCTGATAGATCTGTATTAAGCTGAACTCGTCCTGATAATGCTGAATCCGGTCGCATCGGTGTAGACTGTACGTTAGATAAACCTGCTGATACTGGAGGAGAAGAAATCTCTGTACCCACAACGGCTGGGGGAGCCGATGGAGCAATAGCAGATGCTGATTCTGGTTGATGATAAGCAGGCCCAACGTAAGGAGGTGACGCTTGACCTTCTTTGAAAGTTCGAATCACAGCATTATGAACAGTATTGGACAGCACATTGGAATGATTAATTAAAGCATGATTTACTGCAGAATTAACTATCTCTTGAAGTTTACCCGGATTAGAATCAAAGGTAACTTGCCGAGGCAACGGCAAGTCTAGCTTCTGGATGACTTGTCCACTTTTGTTCAAGCTGAATGACTTCAAGCAGAGCTGTCTGTATTCTTCTATAGCCCTCTCCATAGCCTGCTTCTGATCTTCTTTAAGATCTTCTGTTACCGCGATGATGTTCCCCGCATCGATCTCAGGATTAAGCATATTGACAAGATCTGTCCCACCGGGCATGCCAAAAGATGTGTTGATGCAAAAGTAGATCTGCAAACACAAAGGGCTAATACCCGAAATTGATATCCAAAGCGTGCCAGTCGATTTGACCTGTTAATCGACAAGGATGAAGATACGAGCACTTTGGTCCTGACAACAGCGATACGCCCGGAAGCCACGGCCAAGAGGTACTCACGCGGAACTCGAGGATTGTCGAAGATTGCACTAGAGCAATGCAACTCGCTGAATCGATGAGAACTCGTAAAAAGAAAAAATATGCAAATTGACGAAGTCGCCGAAAGTAGATGTAAATAAGAGTAAAAGTTGTTTTTGATATATTGATTGGTTTATCATTACATTGCCCTTCACCCTATATTTATATCCTGATCTACAGAAACGCAACCAAACACGACTAGGATACTAAATCTAAACCTAAGGAAACACATGACTTTGATACAACTCAAACTCTAATAAACGTATACAAGGAAATTAACTCTTTTTTATTTCATAGTCCGCCTCAATCACGATGGTACTCTCATCAACCTTCTTTCCATCGGCACACTCCCTGTTCCATCGGCAGCAACCTTCAAGTCTTTTCCATCGGCACACTCCCTGTTTCATCGGCAGCGGTCTTTAAGTCTCTTCCATCGGCATCGGCAATAATACCCTTAACCTTATCGGCAACACTTCACTTTGAGTCCACATGCCACCACCACCACTCATAAGCAGACTTCTTTACCAGCTTTTAATCGGCTATCAATCTACACAGTAACCTTTCCTCCGCTGATTAGCCCTTCCTGACCATCTTGACACGTGCTAAAAACGATGTCAACAACTTTACTTTTACTTGCTGTGTCAAACTACTCTGAGCTTGTCTTTTCCTCTGTTAAATTTGATGTTTCATATAGCTTTATTTTTAGATTGTCATCCTGCTGTTTAGAAGCCAGTAGTTATCAATGTTATGCTCACCTGCATGTTCAAAACTATGTGAATAAGAATTTTCCAACAAATCCCAAATAACAAAATAAATCCCCTTTCTCGTTTCTCAGAACTGAAAGCATTTTCCAGGAAATCCCAAGATATAGGAGTTGTTTTATACATATTGGGTATACTATACTGAAATGTTCAGTTTATGCTTATTCATTCCTTGGTATCTTGTACTAGGCAAGGCTAGTTAGATGCCAAATTTAGTTGTTTACAGTCATGGCCTTGTTTAGTCAGTGTTTCTTTTAAGTGAGTTTAGTCATTTTCCTTTTTCCCAGTAAAACCGACTTTCGAAGAAACTCCACACACCAATGCCTATGTCCCTTTTTGTTCTTCATTTGAATGCTTGGACATACTTAGGTGCAGGATTTTGTCACTTTAGAGCTACTTCTCGCCCCAAATGATTTCTTGACTATGGGATTGAACAAATTTGATTGTGTCATTCCTGAGATGAGCACAAGATGCATCATATTCGAAATGCAGGCTATTGCTATTGTGAATGGGTTTAGTTTTTCTGGAGGTCTGAGGTAGTGCTAGCTGCATTTAAAGGCTTATATGGCTCCATACAGTGTTTTCTTGAAAATTGGTGCTGATCCTAACATGCGTGGTGAAGTGAGTTCTATCTTGCTATCTCAGTTTTAGTATTAGTTGTACGTGTGTGTGGGTGTGTGATTAAGTGTGTGTCTTTTTTGTTGTTGCTAGCTCTAACCCTTTTGACTCATATTTTCATTTTCATCTAATGTTTGATAGAGTGTGTGTCTGTTTACAGTCTCTAAGGCAGGACAACTGCCCCACCACTCATCTGAACTAGAGGTGGTGTCCTCTGTTGCTGTTGCTGCAGATCTTTGCAGAATTGTTGTTGCTCTCAAAGTGATTTTTGTTTTTTTCTATTTTATCGTGGTATTTGTTTTTCCAACGCAAATAAAAGAACCCTCTTGGTTATGGGCAGTTTTCTTCTAAGGCTGAAGTGGTTGGTCGGCAAGTGTGCTTAGATTGTTTAATTACAGCTTGTGCTTTATTTCCTTCTCATCAGGTCTTGGTGAGTAAATGAATTCGTGTTGCTTGCTTTCCGCGATGCATTGAAATATTCATAATAGTTCGTCCACACATCACTAGTTAGTTTAACACAAATGATTGATGGATAATAAGCTAATTTTCAGTTAATCCCTGTTAGAGTTGTAGACTTTTATCTTGCTCTATATGAATTAATTTTTCTGCTGCTTGTCAAGTTTGCATGAGACTTTGCTCAGTTCGTGTGTACCAACTGGTTACCAAGGTTTTCATCCTTTTCTTATATCATTTTCATTCCTTAGGGTAACTATCTTTTCAAGCAATCATTAGTCATTGATTGAAGCTTAATTTATTCTCTTTGCTTGAGAAATGTACTTTGTTGTTATAGTGCTCAGTTGGACAGACCAATTTGTTTTAGCATTGTTTCTTGAGCTGCACCTGACTTCAGTCAACAGTTCTCTGCATTCTGTCAGTTTCAGTTTTAGCTGTGCTCTCTTGCTATTTTCTAGCGCTATGTTCTCTGCAAGTGCAGTACCCATTTTTAGTACTTCCAGTCATGGCCTCTTGTATGTTTATTTGTTAGCTGTATTTTTCCATGTTGCAACTGGACCATAGAAATTCTTATAACTACCTATTAGATTCCTAGGTAATTGTGCGGCGTGCGGGCACGTATAATTTTGTGGATGAGGATTTCATTGCCTAGCTTATATGGGAAGCCTGCAACTATTTTTATAAGCAAGCTGCAACTAGAATGCAGTGCAAGGGATTCATCCAAACAATCCAGAGCTAAGGAGGCAGTATTCTGAGCTAAAAACTTTGCACATGGAGGTGAAGAAACTCTACTTCAAAATGTTTCACCTTACATCTTAGATTTTTAGCAATTTACTACTCTTTGGTTATAAATTTCACTTTCACTCATTTAACTGTAATAATGACAAAACATGGGTTTTTTGAGATGGCATTTCTTATGTGTGATTCGGTGGCATAACCATGTGGATGATCTCTGCAGAGATTGTAAATGTTTTTATCCTTCTCAATAACACTGATGAGCTTATTAATTCTGCAGAAATGGCTAAAAAGGTTCTAGCGCCACCTAAATGTGCAGTTTCTGGAATTGATAAAACTGCTCATGTGACTTCTCACCCACTGACTATTTCCCAGAAGTTAGGTTCAATTGCAGTTATACAGTGCCATAGTAGTTACTTTTTTTTAAGGACAATTGATGTGTTTAATAATATCGGTTGAATACAGTTTGCTTGTAACTAAAATCATGCCTTTCATTGCCTAAAAATGGTGCAAGTCATGGGCATGTCCTGACTTTGCTGTGTTTCTTGAGGATTTGATTTTATTCCTGATTCCTCTGAATATCTATTTGCTGTTGCTTGTTTATTTTGTTGAACTTATATACCTAATGTCCGAATATAATTCTTTCTAACCATTATAATAGTCACAATCTGTATTATCTGTGTTAGTACTAGTTGTCATACCATGGCTAGTAAGAGTTCACCTATCTGTATAATAGGATGTACTCAGCATGTTATTTGGGCAGTTTTTCTTTGCAATATTTTTCTGAGACAATGTGTATTTATTCTTGTAATTTTATTGATGATGGCATTGAGTTGCTTTCCTTGTTGACAAGTTATCATTATGACATTTCTAAGATTTGTTTGGTGTTCTTCTCTAATCACTTCACTGCATCTTCTAAGGTTGATAATTTGTTGGAGGCATCCAAGTCAATTTTCATCATTGCCTTCTATGGTTGAGGTAGACATTCAGACTCTGTCAGGAAACCAGGGAGTCATACATGGAATCTGCTTATAGTGAAGCGTGGGATTGATATGGTTAAAGTCTTGTTTGAGCAAATTCTTGTCACAAAGTAAGCAAGAACTGCACACTGAATACCTCTTTACTTCTGTCAACTCTAGTCGCTTATAAGTTTGTCTTTTGAACTGTTAAGCTCTGTATTTCCTTACAATGCCTTCTCAGTGAATTTGATCTATTTAACATTGCCTTGCAGGGGCAACTCTCTAAGGTATGCGGCATCAGTAGCTGATGCTCAGGTCTTTTCCTCCTCACCAAGGATAAGCAATAAGGAAAGCAGTTGCTCCTCACTATGGTATATACATTTTGCTAACTATTTATTTGAATGTTGTTTCTGTTGCTAACATCGGTTGCTGCCAGCCAAGAAAATTTTGGCATGCAGCCTAAGGGTGGTTTGCATTGATGTGAATATCTGTTTTTTCCTTGTTTTTTTTTTGCATCGTACATATATCTATTGTTGTATTAAACTTTATTTGATTTTTAACTATTTTCATCTGTTTTTCTAAATTTTCCTTTCATTTGTTTTAACCCTAAGGAGATCCCATGGGATGAGGCTAATGCCGACTATGTCGTGGAGTCCACCAGTGTCTTCACTGACAAGGACAAGGCTGCTGCACATCTGAAGGTATAATTTTTGCTTCACGATCCTTTGTTTCGGAATGTATATGTTGTTTCACTTTTTTTGGGTATCATGTTCTCCTAGATCCCAAATCTCTCGGAATGCATCAGATCTTTTAGAAGAAACTGGGTGTTTTCCATCACTATAGCTTCACCTCACCCTTCTAGTGTTGTTCCAGGAACCTATGGCCAAAACAAATTTCCAATGGCTTCAGGAATGGTATTCTCTTCACATTTTTGCTTGTGTTTTTGTTAAATTTGATTGCAAAGGGGGAGTTGTTTGTAGCTCTATTTTTAACTAGCAGTTTCCGTATTCCTGTGTTGGCCAACAGCATTAGCTGTTATTGGTAGTTGTTTGTCGGTTGATTTAATCCCAGGAACAGGTTGTTGTATGTGTTTTTTGGTCATCCATATGATGTTTGTGCTTAATATGAAGTAATAAACTGGTTAATAAAATTAGTTGTGTGTGTGGGGGGGGTGTCTCTCTGTCTGTCTGTGGGTGTTTGTGTGGCCGTCTGTGACTATTTCATGGTTATAGGAGTAGGACATCAGTCTGTCACTCTATCTCAACATAGCTGTTAAATTGTGTCCAACATAGTTATTGTCTGCTTGTGTGTGTGTCTGTCTGTTTTTGTGTGTGTGTGTGTCTCTCTCTCTCTCCGTGTGTGTGTGGGTGTCTCTCTGTCTGTCTGTCTATGTGTGGGCATCTGCGACTATGCTATGGTTATAGGAGTAGGACATCAGTCATTCACTCTATCTCTGTCAAGTTCTCTCTCACTCTATCTGTTTTTGTCATCCAGTTACCTATTCTTTTATCTGTTATCCAGCGTGTGATTGTGAAGCCATAGGTATTTTAGTTATCCAGTCATCTAGATTTTTGTTAAATTGTTATCCAACATAGTTGTTAAATTGTATCCAACATAGTTATTTTGTCTGCTTGTATCGCCTCGTTTCAGTGTGTATCCTAGATTTCACTGAACTTGGTTGTGCCATTGTAAGTTTGCTCTGTGTGTGTGTGGGGGGGGGGGGGTTGTGTGTGTCTGTGTGGGGGTTTGTGGGTGCATGTGTTTTGTGGGGCTGCGGGTGTATTTGTATCTGTGTGTGTGTGTGCGCGCGCGTGTGTTTGTGTGGGTGTCTATTTGTTTTTACTAGAGTTGCAGGTCTGTAAGAAGATTTGTGAATCTGTGCTTGTCTCTTCTCTGACCAGTTATTTATGTATTGACCTTTTTTTTGATGTGTGTGCTCTTAGTTGTGCTATTCAGTGTTCTTTTTCTGTTTCTGTTTCAGGTTTGATGGCCTCCCCAGATGTAGTTCAACAATTCAAGAGGAAATGTCGAAATGCTTCTGAGTCAATCAGGTTGTCATGGTAAGCTTCATATCAGCTATTTGATTTTAGTATTTTACTTCTCCCAAACTCTTAAGAAGCGACTCATCTTGTCCTTTTGTCCTATTTTCTGTTACTAAAAGTAGTGAAATGATGTTACTGTACATTTGCCTTCTTATGGAAACCTAGACTTAACTGTGGTGCCTAGAGATGTATGTTCCACTTGTTTTGGGTCAGCTGTCTACAAAACTTGTCAAAATGAACTGGAGTGCCATGCTACGTAATTAATTTAAAGGAGGAAATGAACTAGACGAATTGACTCACAAAATACTCTTGGATACCCACTCGTATCTCTAGATTCTCTACCAGTGCCATTGATCATGGGCAATTTTTTGTGCAGGTATGGTTTCAAGTGTCACCACAAATCTGAGGCTGGCAGGGACAGCGGTTTATCCAGTCAATGCAATTGCTTTCCATCCCATGTAAAGCTTTGTTGTTCCAATTTCTTTGTAATTTGTGATATCTCACTGGATTATTAGTTCTCATTTTATTTACCTTGTGCAGATATGGAATATTTTGCCACTTGGGTATTATTCAAGGGTTTGCCTGTCACAGATAATTCCACAGGGAGGACTAGTATGAGGCATGAAGTCATTAAGTTTAGCAGAGAGAACCCTTGTACTTGCTACGATTCACTGTGTCCCGCCTGAGTTTTCGATCTCCCACGCCCCTCCATTTTTTTCATTCTTGTCGTCCAATTTTTTGGGTTCTACAATATTGCATTTTTGAGCCTGCTAAAAGTTTTAAAGGCTACAACAACAGCCCACAATCAGCTGTGAGCCCATGTGAAATTCATACTTTTATAGTACAAGGAAAAAGATCCATGGGCCTTTTTTAAAAATTGTGTTGCATACGCACACCAGTTATGAGTGAAAAGAAATAGCAACAGAAAAGATGAACTGCATCCGTTTGATGAACATCTTGCGGTCGAGGCTGGTGACTAATGGTTAAACAAACCATCAGTCACCTGCCACAGAGACAGACCCATAATTTTAACGCCCGTTTCGAAGTACATATATTGTCTCCATGTGCGTTGAATAACAAGGCCTAATACAACTTCTCTCACGCCGTGCAACGACGCACGAACGCCGCCAGGCTTAGGTAGCTCGTGCCGCCGTCTGCCACGGCTCTTGACGCAGCCTCGCGGACATTCGCCGCTTTCTCTGCCATCGCGTCGTCTCCCATCGCCTCCGTCACCAGCTCCGCGATCTCCTCCGCTCTCACCACCGCCTCCTCCCCCTCCCAGCTCCACTGCTCGGCCCACACGCCGAGCCCGGCGCGGGCCACCACTCGGGCGTTCACTCGCTGGTCCGCGAACCTCGGCCACGCCAGCACCGGCACGCCGCTGCTCGCTGACTCCGTCACCGAGTTCCAGCCGCAGTGGCTGACGAACAGCGCCACGGCCGGGTGCCTGAGCACCTCCTCTTGCTCCACCCACGACTTGGTCACCAGGCCCCGGCCTTGCACGCGCCGCAGGAAGCCCTCGCCGAGCAGTTCGCTGAGCTCGCCAGCGTCGTCCCTGTCCACGACGGCGCCCTTGACAACCCACAAGAAGCGGTGGCCGCACGCTTCTAGCCCGGCGGCGAGCTCGTTGATCTGGTCCTTAGGAAGAGCCTTGCGGCTCCCAAAGCTGACATACACCACAGACCGCGGCGGCTGCTCGTCCAGCCACTCCCTGTAATTCCCCTGTTCTTGCGCTGCCTCCCCTGTCTCCCGAAGGTCGTTCAGAGGCATAAGCGGCCCCACGGCGAACACCGGCGGGAGACCGGAGACCACGGAGCCACCCTGCAGAGCCTCGACGGCCTCCGGCTCCATGGCGTGAAAGGCGTTGACCAGGAGGCCGTCGGCTGTCACGAGCGCCCGTCCATTCGCGACGAACTGCCGGGTGAAGATGTTGTCGGGATCATGCAGCGCCTGTGGAACCGACGAACTTGGGATCCGGTACACGCCGGGCACGTCAACGTCGCCAACGCCATGTCCGGCGCCGACGGCATCGAGGTAGGTGGGGAAGTAGGCTTTGAACGACAACATCGTGGCCGACGCGGTGAAGAAGACGAAGCACGGGACGTGGAGCTCCCTTGCTACGGGTATGGCCACGGAGGCCAGCGCGATGTCCGCGACGAGAGCCGACGCGCCTGCGCTGGCGAGGAGCGGTTCGAGGACCAGGGGCGCGGAGCGGCGCAGGGCCTCGTAGCGGACGTAGAACGGATCGGCGCCGGGAAACTCGGATGACGCGTCGAACGGGACAAGCCGGAGGTCTAGATGCCGGATGGCGGGGAAGGCGGCGCAGAGCGCCGCGATGTGGCGGGACTCCGCTGACGAAACTGTGGGCATCGCGGTCACGAGGGAGATGTCGCAGCCCTGGCCGGCGGAAAGCTCGACGGCGAGGCGGGTGAACGGCACCAGGTGGCCCATGCCAGCGCTTGGGAGGAGGACGATGTGCGGCGCGCCTCGTGAGCCGTGGCTGGAGGTCGATGATAATGCCGACGAGGACATGGTCCGAGGCGAGGAGCCCAAGCGGTGGAGCTGGTAGGCTGAGTGTGATTTAGGTGTTGGTGAATGGTGATGCAACTTTGCCAGTACTCCGCATACCTCCAACTTCTTTATTTGGACAGACCCATGACTTCACTGCACTAAGGTTCCTTGGAATGAGTGGCAAATTTGATTTCTACTTCCTGTCCCAAAAAATAATACTGGATGTCCAAACGCTACATAATCACCGCCGAGGCCGGTTCATGATAATGGCGGCGAGGACATGGTGGAACACCTGGGTTCGGCGAGGCGAGGAGCCCAAGCGGTGGAGATGGAGGTGTTTCCTGAGGGTAGTCCTACACGTAGTTTCTATAGTACTTTTTAATTTGCATAGACAACAATGGTTTCAATAGATTGTTTATTTTTTATCTAATCACGTGCATTTTCTCTCCATTCTCTAACAATTACATCTATTCATATTTTGGTTCTCGTGTAGACATGGTTTCTAACTTAGACCAGTTTCTATGATTTTTATTCTATTTCTTCAATAACTATCTTCTCACATCAACAAAACGCTTAGGTGGCAGTGCAATTAATGTCTATAAAAACTATGGTGATTTTTACATTAGGAATGCCCTGATGCAACTTTGCAGTACTGACAATGACTTCAATGGCTCCTTGGAATGAGTGGGAAAATTGATTTCTACGCCATTTCAATCCGATGAATAGTACCACTTTCGTCTTATTTGATAAATATTATTCAATCGTGGACTAACTGGGCTCAAAAGATTCATCTCGTGATTTCCAACTAAACTGTGTAATTAGTTATTTTTTTACCTATATTTACTACTTCATGCATGGATCCAAAGATTAATGTGAGGGAGAGAGTGAAAAAATTTTAACTTTTAGGGTGCATACTTCATGTCCCAAAAAATATAATGCTACTTCCTGTCCAAACGCTACCATAGACCGTGGTAGGACTCGTCGCAAAAAAAAAAAAAAAAAAAAAGCGAGGTAGGACCGGGAATCACCCGCCGAACAGCACGGGGAAGCGCGGAGGCCATCGCGCGGGAGGCATCGCACGGGAAAGCCGGGAACAGGTACGTAACGTTTCCTTTTCCTTTTCTTATTCTTTTTTATTTAATTTTTCTTCCCTTTCTTTTTTTCTTTTGTTTTCTCTTTATTGTTTTATTTCCTTGCTTCTATTTATTCTTCCTTTTTCTTTTATTTTTAGTTTTCTATGTTTTTCATTCTTATTTTATTTTCTTTCCTTTTCTTATTCTTTTCTTGTTTATTTTCTCCTTTTTATTTTTATTTTTTCTTTTGAGTTCTTTTTATTGTTTTTCCTTGCTTCTATTTATTCTCCCTTTTTCTTTTTTTTAAGTTTTCTATGTTTTTCATTTTTATTTTATTTTTTCTTTCTATTTAATTTTCACTAAATACATTTGATGTTCTATTTTTTTATCTTTTTCTTTTCTTTTTGCTTTTGATTTCTTTTTTATTTATTTTCTTTATTTCTTTTCTAATTATGTTTTATGTTTATGTAGTATACATGTGTTATTCTATTTTTTTATTTTTTCTTTTCTTTTCTTTTCTTTCATTTCTTATTTTTTTTATTTCCTTTCTTCAATTTTTTTGTTTTCATTTTTTTCATGTGATTTTTTATTATTATTTTCATTTTTTATATTTTTATTATTTCTTTCTTTTTTGTTTTTAATATAATTAATTATTATGTTTGTTTCATTTTATTTTATATTTTTTGTATTTTATTTCTTTTTCTTTTTTATCTTTATGTTTCTATAGATTTTTAATTTTCTACTTTTCTATTTTATCTTACATAATTATTTTTTCATATTTAATTTTTTATTTTCTATATTCTATTAGATGTTATGTTTATAGTGCATAGATGCGATGTTCTATGATGTATTATGTGTGTTCATGTATTATACATGTGATGTTCTACGATGTATTATGTGATGTTTATATATTATATATGTGTCTATGATTTTTTTTATATTCACGTGTTACATATGTGATGTTCTATGATGTTTTTATGTTCACGTGGTATACATGTGATGTTCTGTGATGTTTTTTATAATATTCGTGTGGTATACATGTGATGTTCTCGTAGTATATAGGTGGTGTTCTATGATGTTTTGATGTTCTCATAGTATATAGGTGATGTTCTATGATGTTTTTTGTGATGTTCATGCACTGTACATGTGATGTTTTATGGTGCATTTAGTGATGTTTATGTGATATATATATGATGTTCTATAAGATTTTTAGTGGTGTTCTATGGTGTATTTAGTTATGTTCACTTAGAATACATATGATGTTCTATATTGTATTTTAGAATGTCTGAAAAGTATTCATGTGATGTTCTTTTAATTTTTTCTCTATTACGTGTTTTTGTTTTTTCCCTTAGGCTTTGCTCTAGATTTTATTACTTTTATTTATATTATTTATTTATTTATTTATTTTTATGTATATTATAATACCAATTTCATAAATCTAAAACTAGAATACTATTCTTCTAAACCGAGAACATTTTCTTACGGAGACGGAATATTATTCTCTGAACCTAGAACGTCGTCTCTGCTCAATACAAAAATATTCTATCTTCATAAGATAAATGTTTGTTATTAAAATTTTATCTAAATATATCCACGTGGGATCTTGTTTTGAATGATTTATTGCAAGAAACCCGATGGTGTAATCGAAATTTAATTTGGATATTTGGTTTAGCAGTTATGATATTTTTTAGTTTGTTGCAAGAAATCAAATCACACCGGTCCCACCTGACCCACGCATGACATCCCTGCACGCGCTACCTTTTTTCCCTACACGCACTACCTTTTTGCGTCGGAAAATTTTCACGCGCCTATGGCCGGCACGGCGATATGGTCCGATGGTTGGACTATAGCACCCCCAGGTAGGATGGCCCCTCCAGCGGAGTAGGACCCTAGCATCTAGAGACTGGAGTGCAGACTGCCAAGCGTCCGAGGTTGAAGACGGAGCGGCGGCGAGGAAAGGGAAGATGGAGCGGTGCAGGGCCTCGTGGCATATTGGGCCATCCTTACTCACCCGCGTGGGCCATCTAGGCAGGGAATTGGGCCTTAGGAGGCACTGGGGCATTTGCTAAAAAAAGTAGTGCTAGCGTTCGGATGTCCCATGCGTGCATCCTTTTAATGCGTCTGCAATTCGCCCCCGTGCCATCCTGACGCGGCGTTTGTGCCCCACCCGACTCCATGCAACGTCTGCACCCCACCTGACCCCATGTGGCATCTACGCCCTGTCCAACCCCTCATGCCCCCTCTAACAGCTGCAACACGTGGATGATATTGTAACATGTGCAAACACCCAATTTACTTTTAAAATATTTAGATGCAACACTTGCAAAATACATCCGAAGACAGAAGAAACACTTGAAACATACTTCTGGAACAATTACAAAAAAAACACCTGAAAAACAATTAAAAACCATCAAAACATACACAACATCTAGATAAAACGCTTACAATATGCAAACATCCAAATAAATACTTTTTCAACACTCGTATGAAACACTTGCAACATATCTCTAAAACATCCGAAACACTTGAAACATACACTTGCAACATGTGCTTTCAACGTAACATCTCCTTACTGCTTGGGAGAATGGAGACTCGTTGGCACACCAGAGGCAGCGGCCCGGCAGCGCTTGTATGCAACGGGCTGGCGGCGGCGGCTCCGCAACACGTCGGGGAGGCAGCGGTCACACAACTGGGAGAGGGCAGCCGTGCGCTGCATCGTCCTGCAACAGCGTCATGGTGGTGTGGAGCTCGCTACTCCAACAGAGAAAGCTATGGCAGGTCGCTCTGATGGATAAGGCAGGCAGGAGACACATTGGAGAGAGAGACACAGTGGAGAGGAAGGCGAGCAGGAGCGCGCGGTGGAGATGGAGGTGCAGTGGAGAGAAGGTGGGCAGGAGACACGGTGGAGAATGCGGGCGGGATGCGCATCCTAGAGCGCGGTCACGGGCTCGTAGCGCTGTGGTGATTTTTTTTCTCCTTTTTAGAAAACTGCGGTGACGGGAGGTGAGTAGATAGGAACAGAAAAGAGAGCCCTCCGGGTCCGGCCTGCAAGCAGGCCGACGTCCTAATACAAGCATTAGTGAAAAAAAGAGGCACTAGGGGCAACCCGGTAAGCCAGGCACATGGTGCAGTGCTCGGCACTCGCCAAGCCGCGCACAAACACGATAGCATTAGATTTTTTTTCTTTTGTCCCAAGCAGAGAAGTGGAGGTCCACGCTGCTGTTAGTAGAGTACAATAATGTAACTAGGTTTCGTTGTCAAGTGATCTTGCAATTTTTGGGACAGAGTAAACGGATGACCACACTGACACACTCTGAAACGTCCATTTGTAGAAGTGGATTTCCTGTGCCCAAGCGTGGTGCACCAACAGAAATTAAGGCTAAAATACTTCTCTGGTTGCATCTACGTCTCAATGTTCCTAGTGTTTTAAGATTCATATGTCCAGATGTCTTATATTGTTCACCAAGTTTTTATGATTAGATGTCATTCACTAATTGATTTGTCTTTTAGATTGATAGGTTTTGTACTATAATTTTAAATTGAAACATGTATTATTATTGATTTCTCTTTTAAAAGATAACATTTTGATTCTTATTTGTTATTCTACAACTTTCTTCCTGATACGCATGATGTCATTCTTTATCTAAAATTTTATGGTCAAAGTTCGCCCTACCTCCATTTTTAAGCTGGGTCCGCCACTGCAAGGAATCAATCAATCTTAGGTTCAGTTTGATTTAACAGTACTATTACGAAAAGTTTGATCATCGCTGAAACTTTCACTGTCGGTTATGTGGGAACCGGCAATGATACATATCACCACTGGTTCATAGTCTGAGGAGCTTGCAAAAGGGTGATTTACCAGCGGTGATAAATGCTTTCACCGCTAGTTCGGTGTATGATCCGGTGGTGCAACACTTAGCACCACCGGTTAATCATCCAATGCACGATGCACATATAGTCCAGCAGAGATAATACGTTTCGCCACCGATTTGAAGATGGAAGGACAGACCATCTGTTATAACCGGCGGTGGAACAGACTAGTACTGTCGGTTCGCTATATGATCTAGCGGTGGAAGTCGCAACAATTCAAAACAACGCATCGCCCACCAAGCTAATGGTGATCAAAAGTTTCACCGCTAGTTTGTTCAGACACTAAATGCCATTTGCTGCGATCCTGCTGTAAAAACAGATATCACCGTCGGCTCTCCATTTAATCCGGAGTGGTAAATGGCTAGAAGAAAACCCTATTTCCCTCGTATTTTTCTTCACTCACTCAACTTCTTCAGCCACGGCTCCTCCCACTATTTTTGGCGACCATTGCTCATGAAGACTCAATTTTCAAAGGATGTTCTAAGATTGGTAACTAATGACCCTTTTCATAGCTAGTTTGTTCCTGTGGTTAAATTGTTACAAAAAATCATCCTTCTTTCTCTTAGAGTGCTTCTTAATTTTGGAGGCGTCTTATTTTTCTTAATTATTGCGCACACACAAAATTACCCTATGATCAATATGTACCTATAGTTTAATTGTATTAAATTGAATGACACATAAGTTAGTAGACCTATGTCACAAAAGTTATGTTATTCACTAGGGATGAAAACAGTATGGATATTTTCCGACCATATTCGAGACCAAATCCGTTTAGAGGGGTTCAGATCTGTCCATATCCGAGTCTGGATATTCAACATCCGATACCGTATCCGTATCCGAATATTTAAATCGCATATTTATGATGTCGACATCCAATCGTATCATATCTGGCATGGCTGACACTATCCGTATTCGAATCCGAATCCGACCAGAAATATGAAAACAAATATGATATCAGTGATATCCGTCCGTATCCGATCCGTTTTCATCCCTATTATTCATAGATGGATCGTGAATGGATGTACTTAAACTATGTCTGCCATGTTTGTGGAAGGCATGGACTCTTTTGTGAAGGCCTCCAAGGTATACGTGGCAAATAATGTATAGAGTAAAGGATACATACATTGCCCATGTGTTGATTGCAAAAAAGAAAAGCAGTTTAAGAACATCGAGCACATATGATTTCATATGCTAAGTAGGGGTTTCATGAAAAAAAAATATAAGGTTTGGAATAAGCTTGGCGAGTAGAGTGAGAACTTACCTGAGGAAGTCTCACATGATGCAGTGTGGACACCCTTGTGGGAGACCATACAGGAAACCGAGTGTCATACCTGTGATCAAGAAACATTGAATGAAACTGTGCAAGAAACCACCAATGAGCAGGTCATGACGCTTTAGTGGATAATGATGTGGTCGATGCGCTATACAAGATGATATATGTGATGAGGAGCTAGAGTTCCTTGATCCAAGAAATTTGAAGTTGGAGAAAATGACAAAGGATGCAAGAGCACCGTTGTACTCTGGTTCAACTGTAACCAAGTTGAAAGCTGACCTTTTGCTACTTGAGTTCAAATCAAGGAATGGTCTGTCCGACAAAGGATTTGATGATTTGCTAACTCATTTGGGAAAGATACTTCCATGACAAAATGAGTTGCCCAAGAACACATATTAGGCGAAGCAAATGATCTATCCAATAGGGCTGGAAGTACAAAAAATTCAAGCGTGCATCAATGATTCATATTGTACCACGACAAATATGCAGAGTTCGATGCGTGTCCAGTCTAAATCTACTAAGGCGATGATAGGTGACAGGAACAAAAGACCCCCCGAGAAGGTTGTGCGGTATTTCCCTATAATTCTATTTTTGAAGAGGTTATTTGCGAATGAAAAGACAACAAAGCTAATGAGATGGCATGCCGAACAACGCTTGAATGATGGAAAGGTCAGACACCCAACCGATGCATCATAGTGGAGGGATATTAATTTTGGATACAAGAAGTCATTTTCAAGGGAAATAAGAAACATAAGGTTTGAGTTGAGTATGGACGGGATCAATCCTTTCAACATGGTTAGCAAGAAACACAACACCTAGCCCGTGACTTTGTGCATATACAACCTTCCACCTTGGTTGTCTATGAAGCGCACCTACATTATGATGTCATTGCTGACTCAAGGGCCAAAGCAACCTGGCAATGATATTGATCTGTACCTAGAACTGTTGGTGGATGATCTAATAGAACTGTGGCAAAAGGTTTCAAGGTGTGCGACGAGTACAAGCAATAACACTTCACTCAAAAAGTGTTGCTATTCGTAACAATCACTAACCCACCGGGCCTCGGTTGCTTGTCGGGACAGGTTAGGAAAGAATAGAAAGGTTATGTGGTTTGCTTGGAGGACACTGATACTAAATGGTTGCGCAATAGTAGCAAGATAGTGTATATGGGTCATTGTCAGTTCCTACCCATCACTACTACAATAATCTTATTGCATGCGGGCATCACAACCGTATCGGCCAAAAGGACGCGGTTAATGGCTTTTTTACCCAAGCGGTCCTATGCCTGCCTCAAAAAATCAAATTAAAAATAAAAAAGCAAAGCCTACCAGCGAGCCCATTTCAGAGCCCACCGGGGAGCCCGCCTGCTACGCTTAGGCCTCACCGCTGCCACCGGATCCGTCTCCTCTGTGCGCCGCTGTAGCCGGGAGAAGCCTCCACACGCGCCCCGTCGTTGGATCCTGCTCCCCTTGCGTGGCGCCGCCGCCAGGAAGACCTCCCCGTGGCAACTGGATCCAGCTCCTTCATGTGCCCCGCCGGTAGATCTGCACCTTTAGCTCCTAGATCCATCATGGTCGCCGCCACTGGATCCATCTCCTCCGCGTGCCCCGCTGGCAGATCCACACCTTCAGCTCGTCAATCCACCTATAAGGTCCAAATGGCTAGAGGGGGGTGAATAGCCTATTTAAAAATCTACAAGCTTCACTAAACAACCACGTTAGTATAAAAGATGGCTAAGCTAATTCTAGCACTAGCTCAACTACACTAAGCAAGCCACCTATACAATTCTAGTGAAGCAAGGCTATGATCTCTAATACACACCAATAAGACTAAGTCACTAAGCTACTTACTCCTATGTGATAAAAGCTACACTAAGCAAACTACACTAGGACTAGTACAAGAAAGTAAAGAGCAAGTGACTTGATTCTTATACCAACGTTCTAGAGAAGTAATGCACTCAAAGAATCAATC
The DNA here is from genome assembly GCA_022457205.1 of Saccharum spontaneum. Taxonomy (NCBI): domain Eukaryota; kingdom Viridiplantae; phylum Streptophyta; class Magnoliopsida; order Poales; family Poaceae; genus Saccharum; species Saccharum spontaneum. Next base: position 22,342,904 of record CM039618.1, on the reverse strand, counting down.
ACAATGATCAACCACAAGAGAAAACCTCGGCAAAGAGATGACACAAGATTTTTACCGAGGTTTACTTGCTTCCCGGGAAGCTACTCCTCGTTGTGGCGATGCACCCACTTGTCGGTTCGCGAGCTAATCGACTATCAAGAGTCGAGCCCTCGACGGGCGACGCACAACCGCACACAAGATGGGGATCCTCCAAGCCACGAGCTCCACTAGAGTATCCAATTTGTGAACTCCCGCGGGGAAGGATCAAGAACCCCTTACAACACTTGGTGAGGGCTCCAACAATCCTCAATTGTGAGCTCAATCACCTCCGCTGCTCCAAGCCGTCTACCGTGTCGGGAAACACGGAAGAGTAACAAGAAATCTGCAGCAACTCGAAGATCAAGTGCCTCTAGAATGCAACTCTCAAGCAATGCACTTGAATCTCACTCAATCTCACTCAAGATGTGCAACTAAGCAAAGAGATGAGTGGAGGGGTTGTTCTCTAGCTCAAAGGATGTCTCTAGGTCTCAAAATGTGCAAGATTTGCCCTCAAACCCCAGCCAACTTCTATTCATAGTGAAGGGGTACGCAGCTAGCCGTTACCGGACGACATAGTGCAAAATGTACTGTCACACCCATTTTTAAGGACAAAAATAGGATGCATAAAAGACTCATGTGCGCCCCAGGATATGATCGCACACACAAGTAGACAAATTACATAGTATCATCACAGTGCTTATTACATAGCGAATAAATATTTAACACATAGTCTTATACAATAAATTGTAGCAACTAATAGTAGATCTCCAGCGGAAACTCCAAACACAGGGACACGGTTGACTGGTTGACACCAAGACTAGTACTCATTACGATAATCTTCTTCATAATCTTCATCTGTTATGGTGGAAATAGCAAGGGTGAGTCCATGTCAAACTCAACAAGTATAACACAGGGTTCATGAGGCACAAAAGGCTAGACACTATTTGACTGTGTTTAGCTTTTTATCATATATATTTAGCAATTGAGTAGCATCAAGATAATCCACTTCCCATTAATGAATCAATGATCATTTGTAATAAGGATAATGAACAACATTAACATGAGAATAATAGTAACAACAATAATTAAGCATGATATAACAATGGTGATCAACTATTCTGTAAGAATCCCCAAGGCCACTCGTATCCGTGAGCACGGCTAGTATACCAGTTTATTAAACACTGCGTAGAGGTGTACACTTTCACTGTGACTCATAACTTCCAAATGCATGGGTTCGCAACTCCCCAAAACACCGGAAATCATATAAAGCCACTTAAAGGTTCGTCTAACAAGTTAGGGCCATTAGATTCACTCGGCAGGCAGACGTAGAAAACCCCCTTTTCAAATGGCGCACTTCCTTCTCGGCTATACTCATAGACTAGAGGCTGTCCTACACCCAACGTGTCAAGCCATTCTTACGCCAATTAAGGTAACCACTAACAAGCTAGAAAAGGTCATTTAAACAACTAAAGCCAGAGCCATATAGCCCTCACAGCTGTACTGTAAATCCCAGTTATCACTTACAGGTAAGTCCTTATGGAGAGTAACTAGAGCGACAAACAACAACACAACACAACGCTCTAGTCCCCTTTTTCAACAATAATAAAATCATCTTAATGGTTGATTGCTCAATCCATTAATCGAACTACAAGATCATTGTTCATAATTAAGCACTAGCAATAGCTACCCAAATGCATAACCCATAGGTAACAAGGAATCAAGATACCAATCGCTAAGTTATAATCTCTAAGGTTGTCAAGGAGGACACATGCATATATATGATAATTTCAGTGAATAGGACAACAAGGATGGTCCCATGTTATACTTGCCTTGATCAAAGCTTTCCTGATGATACTGCTGGTCTGGCTCAAAATAATACTCCTGATCGTCAAGAAACTGCTCATCGTCTATACTCGATCATCAAGCATCAACACACAATCATCCGAGCAATCATACACGAACCAAACAAAGAAACATAGTTAGAACAGTACACCAACAGTAGCAAAACAGTATAAAAAGTTTGTAAAACTCTTCTACATATTACTACGATCACACAGACGTAAAGATCACAAAATTTGGAGTTAAAACGTGAAAGTTATGAATTTTCTAAGATTTCCTATAGATAAATAATTACTTAAATATAAACTCGAAAATTAAATTTCCTAAACCTACTGTAAAGCTACAGTAACATGTAGAGCTCGGAAATACGAACCTCACGCAACTTGGACGGGTCAAATCGGAGTTAGAACAAAACAAGTTTAGTGGCAAAACTATAAATATCAGAAAACGTATTTTCGATTTACCGAAAAGAAATACGTCTTCAAAACAAAGAAACGTACTTTGTGAATTACGCCAAGGGACTGTGGGTTCCATACTAACTAAAAGCAAGGGCTCTTTAGCAAAACTACAAACCGAAAAGGTATCGGCCTACTCCAGCCGTCGATTCCAAGATGAACGGCTCAGATTAGAAATCGGAGGAGAGAAGAGAAATTCCGGCCATTTACAGTGTCGCACGCGGCGGTGCCATGGCCGACGGCTTGCTAGAATCGTCGAATCGGTGCTATAGACCACATTAGGAGGTACAACCGGCACCATTCGAACCAGGAGCTCAAGGCGAACTTACCTAGGGCTTCAAACCGAGCGGAAACGAGATGGAATAGATGAGCAGCTCGACGGGGCGGGCGGCGGAGCTCCTGTACACAAGGGTGACACGTTAAGCACCTATCGAACCAAATTGAGGGCACCCACATGCTCGCAAGGTCATGACGAAACTATTGGAATAACTTACAGTAGCCAAAAAGCGACGTGCTCGTCGAATTGGGTCCGACGGCGGCTTCTAGGGTTTATGGAGCTTGCGGCCGCGAGCTAGGGCAAATGGCACGGGAATTCGTGTAGAGAAGGTAAGCAATCACCTGCGGTTTGCTTAAATAGTCCCACGACACCTTGGCTTGGAAGAGAATCCCATGAAGCTCGGGATTTCGTTCGGTGAACACCATGACTCCGGCTCGGTTACGAAACAGAGAAGGGGGACGAGACCGACGTGTGGGGCCTAGTCGTCAGCGACACAAAGAAGGGAGGGGTGCACGGCTGTGGCTTCCTGGGTCGGCCCACGCGGCGCGGAAGGAAGAGAACGGCTCGGTTCGGCCTACCCACGAGAAAGGAGAAGCAGGCCGGTAGCTGGGCTGCACAGGCCGAAAAGGAAAAAGGTAAAGGGTTTCCTATCTATTTTCCATTTTCTTTTCTAATTTTCCAAACACATTTTCAAATCAAATTTCCAATAGAATTTGTAAACCTTTACAAGTTGGTCAAAATCACACACCAAGATAAAATAGATGCACCAGCATGAATGAAAACATATTGCTAACCATATATTGGGTTTTAGTTTCAAATCAAATAATATTATTTCTCTACGGATTATTACCCAAACAATTGCATCTTAAATCAATTTAAACTAATTTAAATTCTTGTTAAATTTTGGGTGTTACAAATTCTACCCCCCTTAAAAGAATCTCGTCCTCGAGATTGGACTGCTTACTCAAATAACTGCGGATATGATTCCACTACCTCTGAATACCGATTCCACTGAACTTTGCACATCTTAATAACCCGACTTCGAGTAACTCTTTCAGCAGTTTCTAAAATCTTAACCGAAAACTCATCATACATAAGATCCTCCTTAACAGTCAATTCATCCAAAGGTATTTTCTCCTCCGGCACACGTAAACACTTCTTGAGTTGAGAAACAAGAAACACATCATGTACCCCAGACAAATTCTTAGGCAACTCTAATTGATAAGCAACTTCACCACATCTAGCTATAACTTTGAATGGCCCAACATACCTTGGTGCTAACTTGCCTTTCATGTTGAACCTCCTCACACTTCTCATTGGTGACACCTTCAAATAGACATAATCACCTACTTCAAAAACTAAATCCCTTCTCCGGTTGTCAGCATAACTCTTCTGACGAGATTGTGCTACCCTCAAATTCTCATGAATCACTCGCACTTGATCTTCTGCGTTTCTAAGAACATCTGTACCAAACACCTGAGACTCACCCGTCTGATCCCAAAACAATGGAGTTCTACACTTACATCCATACAAAGCTTCAAACGGTGCCATCTTAAGACTCTGTTGATAGCTATTGTTGTAAGAGAATTCTGCATAAGGCAAACTCTTATCCCAACTAGTTCCATATTGCAATGCACAAGCTCTCAACATGTCTTCTAGTATCTGGTTGGTTCTTTCAGTCTGCCCATCTGTCTGTGGATGATATGCTATACTAAAATTCAGCTTTGTCCCCAAAGATTCATGTACAACCTTCCAAAAGTGTGACATAAACTGCGAACCTCGATTAGATACAATCTTCTTTGGAACCCCATGTAAACATACTATCCTCTCCATATACAACTCTGCCAATCTTGGTCCATGGTAGGTAGTCTTGATTGGTATGAAATGAGCAACTTTAGTTAACCGATCTACTATCACCTGAAAGCCCAAGTTTGGTTTTGGTAATTAATGACACCAAGTTGTTAATGCCATGTGTTAAGTGTTTTGAGTTAGGCATAAGCAACACATGTGATGAAGGTGTACGTGGCAAGGAGTGGTGGCCACAAGATCACAAAGAAATGGTGCATGAACATGAAATGCCGATCATGGTGGAGATGCACATAATATGGTGAACTTGATCAAGTAGAAGAGAAGGATCTAAGAGCGCAAGGCAAAGGTATAACCATAGGGTTTTTCTTTTGCCGGTCTAAGTTGAGTAGAGAAGTGATTGACCGGATTTAGGATACATAGCCGACTATCAAGAGGGGCAATCACGGTTAGCTCGGGAATCAAGTTCCACTAGATCAATGTCTTGAGCATATGCATTAGGATCTAGTTGAGAGCTGACATAACGCCTTGGAAAATGTTTGTGAAATGATAATACACATGCACATTGATGGTGTACACTTGGTGGTGTTAGCACATTTGCGAAGGCGGTGGTGTTTGAGCAGTAGTAAGGGGTTTGGGGTTCGCTCTCCCTCCCGCCGAGCTTGCGAGCGTGGGATTCAGGCATTTTCGAGGAAATGAAATGCCTATTTTCTATTGCGCTGGAGTCTAGAAAAGGTGGTGAAAGTCCAAATTATTTTTCACTGAAAAACGGCGATCGGACGCTGCACCGGACGCGGTCACGGTTTGACCGAACGCGTCCGGTCAGTTCAACGTGGCGCGGGCACTAGGGTTTGTGACCGGACGCTGGTCTGGCCTGATCAGCGCGTCCGGTCAGTTCACCTGTGCGCAGAAGGAGAGCGCACGACCGGCGCGTCCGGTCCCTCACGGAACCGGAGCGTCCGGTCAGGCGTCCAGAGGAGCAGAGTGTTGCTCGGACGCGCGGCGCGTCCGGTCACGTGCGATCGGACGCGTCCGGTCTCGCCGGGAGCTTACTGGAACGCGACCGGACGCTGGCACTGTCGCGTCTGGTCAAACGCTAGAGCGCGTCTGGTCACGGCAACGGTAACTTCTGACACGTACTGTTCACGCTTGTCCTGTAGTGACCGGACGCGTCCGGTCACCCTGACCGGAGCGTCCGGTCAGCGCGATTTGAACTGCGTCGTTCGTAACGGCTAGCTGCGTACCCCTTCATTATAAATAAAGGATGTCCGGGGTTTGAGGGTAACTCTTGCACATTTTGAGACCTAGATACATCCTTTGAGCTAGAGAACAACCCCTCCACTCATCTCTTTGCATAGTTGCACATCTTGAGTGCGATTGAGTGAGATTCAAGTGCATTGCTTGAGAGTTGCATTCTAGAGGCACTTGATCTTCGAGTTGCTGCGGATTTCTTGTTACTCTTCCGTGTTTCCCGACACGGTAGACGGCTTGGAGCAGCGGAGGTGATTGAGCTCGCAATTAGAGATTGTTGGAGCCCTCACCAAGTGTTAAGGGGTTCTTGATCCTTCCCTGCGGGAGTTTGCAAATTGGATACTCTAGTGAAGCTCGTGGCTTGGAGGATCCCCATCTTGTGTGCGGTTGTGCGGCGCCCTCCGAGGGCTCGACTCTTGATAGTCGATTAGCTCGTGAATCGACAAGTGGGTGCATCGCCACAACGAGGAGTAGCTTACCGGGAAGCAAGTGAACCTCGGTAAAAATCTTGTGTCATCTCTTTGCCGAGGATTTCTCTTGTGATTGATTCTTCGAGTGCATTACTTCTCTACATCGTTGGTATAAGAATCAAGTCACTTGCTCTTTACTTTCTTGTACTATTCCTAGTGTAGTTTGCTTAGTGTAGCTTTTATCACATAGGAGTAAGTAGCTTAGTGACTTAGTCTTGTTGGTGTGTATTAGAGATCATAGCCTTGCTTCACTAGAATTGTATAGGTGGCTTGCATAGTATAGTTGAGCTAGTGCTAGAATTAGCTTAGCCATCTTTTATACTAACGTGGTTATTTAGTGAAGCTTGTAGAATTTTAAATAGGCTATTCACCCCCCCTCTAGCCATTTGGACCTTACAACTGGTATCGGAGCCGAGGCACCGTTTGATTAAGGCTTAACAACCTCCGGTGAAGAAATGGCTCAATTAAGTTTGCACATCAACAACACCAAGAAGACACCTCACTTTGATGGCACAAATTATGCATATTGGAAGGTTAAGATGACCGCACACCTCAAGTCAATCAATAGAGAAGTGTGGAAGGTCACCGAAACAAAATTTGAAGTTGCTAATCCGGAAGCACCTACACCGGTGGAGGAGAAGAAGCTTCAATGCAATGATATTGCCATTAGTGCTCTTCATGAGGCATTAGATGATAAGACATTTGAGTAAGTAAAGAACATAGAAGTTGCACATGATGCTTGGGCCAAGCTAGAAGAAACATTTGAGGGCACCGAAGGCACAAAGACCGCTAAAGCATATATCTTGCAAGAAAAATTTTCAAGCTTTAAGATGCAAGATGATGAGAGTGTACCGGAGATGTTTCATAGATTGCAAGTCATTGTCAATGAGCTCAAGGCACTTGGTGAGGAAGTCAAGGACAACCAATTCTCTATGAAGTTCTTAAGAAGCTTGCCCAAGAGGTTTGATACATTGATCACCGTGCTAGTGAGGACTACATTGAAGGATTCAACTCCTCAACAAATATTTCAAGAAGTAATGACCGATGATTCTTATAGAAAAGATGATGAGAAGGATGAGTTGGTCAAGAAGAAGAAGAAGGAAAATGAGAAGAAGGATGATGAGAAGAAGAGGAGTGTGGCATTCAAAGCCACCACATCCAAGAGCAAATCCAAGATTGAATCATCAAGTGATGAAGACTCAAGCTCTTGCGATAGTGATGACATTGATGCGAAGATGGCTCTCTTTGTCAAGCAATTTGGCAAGTTCATGAAGAAGAAAGGCTTTCGTGCAAGAAGAAGAAAGAACTCATCTAAGAAGAATGAGCATACCATGAGATGCTTTAGATGCCATAGCAAGGACCATCTCATTGCAAAGTGTCCTTATGATAGTGATGATGAAGATGCTATCAAGAAGGAAAGGAAAAAGCAAAAGAAGAAGTAAGAAAAGAAGGAGAGCTCTCATAAGAAGAAGAATGATTCTCATGTTGCTACATGGGATAGTGATGATTCCTCAAGTGATGATGAGGATGACAACAAGAGCAAGAAGAAGGGACATGCTGTTGACGGTTCTTAAGTATCAATTTTAATTATCCAATAAATAAGGAAAAGGACCTATATGCAAGCAACACCTAGAATTAGGGTTTGATCTGATAGAATTCCACGAGTTTTGTTGTTTATCTGTTTCTGTAGGGGGTTATCAGGAAATACAAAGGAAAGGCCCACACGTCGGAATTACATAGAGATATTAACGTGTTCACCGATTTTCTATCATCTAGAAGACTCCAGAAGCCACGGGATCGAACGGGAGGCCGAACGGGCCCGGGACCAGGGCGCCCGCCCTAGGTCTGCAACCAATCAGGATGAGTCTCGCGGATTATGCCCCACCGACCTAAAGGATCAAGGAAAACCGTGCGATTAATGTCGGTTTGATCCGACGGCCCTGGTTCACTTGAAGGGACTATATAAGCAGGACCCCTGGCCCCTGGAGAGGAGAATCCAAGTCCATTATTTTCATATTTTCCAGAGAGGATTCAGAGAGAGAGGTTCCCTTAGGGTTCCCACCTCATTAGGGCTTAGCATCCAATGTGAGATTAGACTTAGTTCTTCTAGATTGAGAGAGATAGAGTGGAGGCATAGATCGAAGGAAGCCCGGCCTGTCGGTGACTACTTCGAGGTTGTACCTGCAGGATCAAGTTCTCCTAACCCGAGGCTTGCTCCTAGGATTCTTCAGTATTTTGACTTCTAAATTCTAGTAAGTTCTTTGTTTTATTGTTCTTTGGTTTATGAGTTTACTTTAATCTCTTCGCGTAGAGTTTAGAGTAATCATCTCTAGCGTAAACGTGGTGTTTGGGCTAGGATACTCATAGATATCCCCTGTCTAGCCGGACCGTGGTAGTAGCGAGGAACGTGACATTTCCGTAGCTACCTTTGTATTCCATATCCCGTTAGCAGGATCGATAGGGTTTATAGGTGCGGGTCGAACATCCTTTGAGGTGTCTAGATTCCGTGAGCCTCCCCAATAGAGCAGTAGATCATCCTTACCAAGGTTAGAACGAGAGTGCAGTTGCAGTCTTCTCTATACATCGCTCACATCAAATCACAGTGGTTGTAGCCTAAAGGTTAGTAGTAATAGATTTGGTTAGTCAGATGCACGCTTTCTCCTAGTGGTAAAAAAATAAATACGATACTCTGGATAACATCCCGGGTGAAGTGCTCACCGATATCCGTGCGATTGCGGATCATTTCCTAATTGCGTTACCAAATATCAACAAGCATTTCTGGCGCCGTCGCCGGGGAGAAAGACAGTTTGCTGAGATAACCTTGAATCTTACTACTAGCTTGTACCTATACTTTTATCTTTCTTTATCTTTTTATTCCTTATCTTTTCTTTATTCTTACCTTATGGAGAACCAAGATTCTAAATCAATCTATCAATTTGCAACACCTTCGGAAACTGACCTTTTACCATGGGAGTCATCACAGCCTATCCAAACATCCCAGTATAGGTTAAGTTCAAGGTTAATTGCCATGATTGAGAACCTATCCTTTTCGGGAAAGGAAGACGAAAATCCTTACCTTCATATTAGAGATTTTGAGCAAACATGCGATTGTCTTCGCATTAAAAGCATTTCTGATAAGACTTTACGTTGGAAGCTTTTTCCTTTTTCCTTAAGAGGAGAAGCTAGACGATGGTATAGTCAGAAGGTAAGTCAACAACGAGGTGAATGGGGAGTCTTACGAGCCAACTTCTGTTTAGATTTTTATTCCCTCGATCGTATCGCCGACCTTAGACTCGAAGTTCTATCTTTTAAACAAAAAGAAAATGAAACTTTGGGAAAATCCTGGAAACGTTTTTCTGATCTTTTAGAATCTGGTCCAAAACTCAATATTGAAGACCCTATTCTCCTTTTTCATTTCTTTCGAGGTCTTCAGAAAGATCATAAACAAATGTTACATACAATGTCTAGAGGTTCTTTCTTTCGTATCCCTACTGATGAAGCTAGAGCGATCCTAGATAGAATCCTAGAAGCTGAGATGGATAATACCCTCCATGATGAAACCTACGAAGCCGAAGTAGACACTCTGCCGAATTCTTCACCTACTTCAGCTATCCCAAGTTTTGAGCCACAAAAGGAAGAAATTCCACCACCTGATTTCATGCTGGATATAGAATCCGATCTTTTTGCCGATTTTGAAAACATTTCAAACTACCATTCTATAGACAAACCCCAAAGCAGCCATTATAGCATTTGTTTACCAAGTGAATATCAATTGAGAGAGCTTATCTCAGTCATGAGTAGCGAATGGTTGGAGGAGTCAGAGCTTTCCTCTGAAGTGATCCGTTTGGATACACCTCCTATCACTATACGCTGTGCTTATGATTCTGATCAATTTGATGCTCTCTATAATCCTGTTGTGGGGATCAATATCATGTCTGAAGCTTTTGCACTTAAATTATTTGGAAAATTAATTTTAACCCCCACAACAAAGTTCATGAAGGAATCTTCGGGATGATTGGTCCCCAGTCTTGGAATTGTGAATGTCCTACCCTTTATGGTAGAAGGCTCCATGATTCATTTGAACTTTTATATCTTTGATACATGGGACTTCGACCTGTTGATAGGACAACCATTTAGAAGACTCCTTTATGAAGGTCAAACTGGAAAGCTACACATTTCTTTTGGAAAGGATTTTAAATTCCCTATGACAATTTCTCACTCCTTGAATAATAAGATCGAGTCATCTCTTTTGCCTGATCCTATGGAAGAGGTAAAAGCTACGTCTCTAGAGCTTTTAAATGAATCAGACTTAGAAGAAGAAGCCCCTTTCTTCATAGAAGAGGAAGCTAAACCTTCTAAACCTGAACCTTTAGATGAGTTTGCAGAAACACTCAGACCTCCTATAGAGCTTAAAACTTTACCACCCGGTCTTATCTATGCTTTCCTAAACAATAATCCAGAGTTTCCTGTGATCATTAGTAATAAACTCACTTAGGAACAAACTCTGCGATTAATGACCGTTTTAGAAAAACATCACTCAGTCTTTGGCTACTCACTCCAAGATCTTACAGGAATCAGTCCTATGATTTGCACCCATCGCATTCCGACAGATCTTCTCGGGAACCCCAACGTAGACTCAACAACGCGATGAGAGAAGTAGTTAAAAAGGAAGTTATAAAGTTGCTGCATGCAGGGATTATATATCCTGTGCCGCATAGTGAGTGGGTGAGCCCTGTTCAAGTTGTGCCTAAAAAGGGAGGCATGACTGTTGTTACAAATGAGAAGAACGAGCTAATTTCGCAACGCACCGTCACAGGGTGGCGGATGTGCATTGACTATAGAAAACTGAATAAAGCCACGAAAAAGGATCACTTTCCTTTACCTTTTATAGATGAGATGTTAGAGCGGTTAGCGAACCATTCGTTCTTCTGTTTCTTAGATGGATATTCAGGGTACCACCAGATCCCGATCCATCCTGATGATCAAAGCAAAACCACTTTTACCTATCCATACGGAACTTATGCTTATCGTAGAATGTCTTTTGGGCTATGTAATGCACCAGCTTCTTTTCAAAGATGCATGATGTCTATATTTTCTGATATGATTGAAGAGATTATGAAAGTTTTCATGGATGATTTTTCTTTTAAAAGATTTTTCATTTATTGCTAGACCACTCACTCTTTTGCTAGCCAAGGATGCTCCTTTCGAATTTGATGATGCATGTTTAAAAGCTTTTGAATTATTAAAGAATGCACTCATCTCTGCACCAATCATTCAACCCCCTGATTGGTCGTTGCCTTTTGAAATTATGTGTGATGCTAGTGATTATGCTATGGGGGCAGTTTTGGGGCAAACAAAAGACAAGAAGCATCATGCAATTGCTTACGCCAGTAAAACTTTGACAGGAGCTCAACTTAATTATGCAACCACTGAAAAAGAGCTTCTGGCTGTTGTCTTTGCCATTGATAAATTTAGATCTTACTTAGTAGGAGCTAAAATAATTGTTTACACTGATCATGCTGCACTAAAATATTTGCTCACTAAAAAAGATGCTAAACCTCACCTAATTAGATGGATCTTGTTACTCCAAGAATTTGACTTAGAAATAAAAGATAAAAAGGGAGTAGAAAATTCTGTTGCTGATCACTTGTCTAGAATGCACTTTAAGGATCCACAGGAAACACCCATTAATGATTCACTCCGGGACGACATGCTCTATGGAATCAACAGGTCTGACCCCTGGTATGCAGATATTGTTAATTTTATGGTTTCAAGGTATGTACCACCAGGAGCGAACAAGAAGAAGCTTATTCAAAAAAGTCATTCACACATATGGGATGAGCCATACCTCTTCTGAGTATGCGCTGATGGCTTACTCAGAAGGTGTGTGACCACTGAGGAAGGGTGGAAGATCATCAACAGATGCCATTCATCACCATACGGAGGTCATTATGGAGCATTCCGTACACATTCAAAGATCTGGCAATGTGGATTCTATTGGCCTACAATGTATGAAGACACAAGGCAATATATCAGAAGATGTGGGCCATGTCAAAGGCACGGAAATATAAATACAAGAGATGCTATGCCACTCACCAACAACCTTCAGATTGAGCTCTTTGATGTTTGGGGAATAGACTACATGGGTCCATTTCCTCCATCAAAGAAGTGTGAATTCATCTTGGTGGCAGTTGACTACGTCTCCAAGTGGGTAGAAGCACTACCTTGCAAGCGTGCCGACAATATTAATTCAAAGAGGATGTTTGAAGAGATTATATTTCCAAGATTTGGAGTCCCTAGGGTGGTGATAAGTGATGGGGGATCACACTTCATTGACAAACGCTTTGAGCATTATCTAGCAAAACATGGAATCCGTCACAACGTTGCTACCCCATATCATCCTCAGACAAGTGGCCAAGCAGAGACTTCCAACAAGCAAATCAAGAACATTCTTCAGAAAACAGTAAATGAGATAGGAACAGCATGGAAAGAAAAGTTACCCGATGCACTCTGGGCATACCGGACAGCATACAAGACCCCAATTGGAATGACCCCATACCAATTGGTGTACGGGAAGACTTGCCACTTGCCTGTTGAACTAGAGTTCAAAGCACACTGGGCCATAAGAAGATGGAATATGGACCTAGATGTTGCTGGAGATCATAGAAGAATGCAACTATCAGAATTGGAAGAATGGCGAGAGAAAGCATATCACAATTCGAAGATCTACAAAGAAAGAGTCAAAAGATGGCATGACAAGAGGATCAAGAAGAAGTTCTCACCCGAAGATAAGGTATTACTTTTTAATTCCAGGGTGAAGCTTTTCGGGCATGGAAAACTCCGGAGTAAATGGGAAGGACCATACAAGGTAGTCAATTCATCATCCCACGGAGCTATTACACTTCAAAACGACGAAGGTACGTTATTCAAGGTAAATGGTCAACGTCTTAAATTATTTTTAGAACCCAATAAAGAATTAGAAGAAATAGACGTGATCCATTTTTACCTTCCGATGGAGAATTAAAGCTCGACCTTTTTAATCTGACGTTTTTGGGCCACGTATATATTTTTCGGGATAAAAATACTTCTAGAAATACGCTCGAGCAAGCGGGCCCGCAGAGGAGGTAGGCCCAGGGCGGGCGCCCTGAGGATGAGGGTGGGCACCCTGCCCTGGTGTCCCCTCGGCCCCGGCCTCTTCCGACGTGCTTTCCTCATCTATGGTTATCCAGAAAATTCCGCGAATGGGTTGTTACGCACGCCCGGCAGCGGGATGGATCTATGGAAACCCTAGAGGCACTTTTTACCCCTATATAAACAGACCCCTGACGTCAGCTTTCAACACCAATTCATTCAATCCTTCTCTCCTCATCAATTAGAGCTTGTCTAGTTCCTTGCTTCTCCAATGGCCGACAAGACCCACCGCAACTGGGAGATTGTCCCTTACGACCTCAACCGCAAGCCCAAGGATGACCCCGACGCCTACGTCCCGGCCAACACAGAGTGACAGCTAGCAGCCCCACCATCAAACCAGCGCAGCTCAATCTCATCCTACTACGCCCAACCAGTTCTTACTGCACCACCGCAGCCCCTTCTTCTCAAGGGACCGTCGTCCAAGCAAGAAGCCATCGTCAAGGTACCAGCCGGCACGAAAATCCTGCCACCTAAACCCAATGAGCGGGTTGTAGGCGTCAAGACCAACCGGAGCGGCGAGATCAGCAGCGTTCACTACACTACGGAGAAGGAGAGGCCCCGCTTCGAAGGAGTTAGGACAGCAAATAGACATATTATGGAACTTCAGTCCACAGTTAGCTCCCTTAGTAGACAGGTCTCCAACCTGAACACTACTGTGCTCGCGCTTAAACGTGACCTTTCTGATGCCCTTGCTAGGATCAGGGATTTAGAGCAACACTGAGCTATCTAGATTAGACCTTGAGGCAATGTGTCTTAGTCTTCATCATTAGATTCAATTAGATTCAATTCAGTTTAGATTAGTTCGCTTCATTAGTCAGTGTAATAAATGCCTCAAGACAAATAAAGATTATTATTATTATTATTATGCCTCGTGTATCTCCACTTTATTTTTATGCAAGAAAGCAGGAAACAAGTATGGGGGAATCCCCCCGACATGGTAAATGCACTTCGATTGCACCACTCCACGATTCAGGTACATACTCTGCACGCTTTATTTACATATATACAAATACATATTGGGCTGTGTAGAATATTGTTCCTAACATGATAATTTAAAAAGACAAAAATATTTTTAATCATGATCAATCTCACTCTGTGATATTTCTGAAAACCTGCATTTATTGAAAATCATTTTAAAAACCATGTGTTACTCAAGTCATTGTGGAATGTGAGATGGTAGAATATGAGTATCTTATTCTTGAAATCTTTGTCGCTTGGAGATTTTCTTTTCAAAAACTTCAAAAATATAGCTACCATCCTCAATATTTTATATGCCTAATAAACCTAAAAATATTAATTTGCTTTGTATTGAGTTTGTGCAAAACGAGTTAGACCCTTGTTGAGAGATTTATCATGCTCCCAAGATCAAGACATTTTTATTCAGAAAGATTCACTCTTCCGAAGTATTATTGCATTAGAGGCATGGGCTATGCAAAAATATATTTCGAGGAAATAAAAAGGAGCAAGTGCTCAACAACCTCGCAGAAAAATGGACAAGTGTCCGGAAGTAGAATTAGGGGTACCTCAGTATCCACCTGAAAAAAATGAGATGATAAAAATATATATGGTAAAAAGAAAATGATAGCCCATGGTCCCTCTAATAAGCAATATGCCAGTAAGAGTTGACAAGTTTTAATTTTCAAAGTCTTTGATCTAAGAGTATGGCATTCCTCTCCTCGGATCCCGTTTTGACCCAGGCAATATATGCAAAGTAAGTATGCTTGAGAATTTCTACAAATTAAAACAGCCTCAGTGAAATATACAAAAGATAAATGAGTGATCTGAGAGCCCCTATGAGGATAAAGGTATGCTAAGTTTTCTATTCAAAAATATATAAAAAACTCCAAGTGACAGGGTTGAGAAGAAGAAAGGATCTCTACTTCAACCATATATTTCCCTGACTACAGTGCACAGTGGACATTCACAACACCCTGTAGGTATAAAAAGAATGCTTTACAATGTTTCAACCCCAATTATTTTTCTGAACCATCCTTTTCTCGAGGACGAGTAAAAGCCTAAGTATGGGGGTGTTTGTTGACGGTTCTTAAGTATCAATTTTAATTATCCAATAAATAAGGAAAAGGACCTATATGCAAGCAACACCTAGAATTAGGGTTTGATCTGACAGAATTCCACGAGTTTTGTTGTTTATCTGTTTCTGCAGGGGGTTATCAGGAAATACAAAGGAAAGGCCCACACGTCGGAATTACATAGAGATATTAACGTGTTCACCGATTTTCTATCATCTAGAAGACTCCAGAAGCCACGGGATCGAACGGGAGGCCGAACGGGCCCGGGACCAGGGCGCCCGCCCTGGACCCTAGGGCGCCCGCCCTAGGTCTGCAACCAATCAGGATGAGTCTCGCGGATTATGCCCCACCGACCTAAAGGATCAAGGAAAACCGTGCGATTAATGTCGGTTTGATCCGACGGCCCAGGTTCACTTGAAGGGACTATATAAGCAGGACCCCTGGCCCTTGGAGAGGAGAATCCAAGTCCATTATTTTCATATTTTCCAGAGAGGATTCAGAGAGAGAGGTTCCCTTAGGGTTCCCACCTCATTAGGGCTTAGCATCCAATGTGAGATTAGACTTAGTTCTTCTAGATTGAGAGAGATAGAGTGGAGGTATAGATCGAAGGAAGCCCGGCGTGTCGGTGACTACTTTGAGGTTGTACCTGCAGGATCAAGTTCTCCTAACCCGAGGCTTGCTCCTAGGTTTCTTTAGTATTTCGACTTCTAAATTCTAGTAAGTTCTTTGTTTTATTGTTCTTTGGTTTATGAGTTTACTTTAATCTCTTCGCGTAGAGTTTAGAGTAATCATCTCTAGTGTAAACGTGGTGTTTGGGCTAGGATACTCATAGATATCCCATGTCTAGCCGGACCGTGGTAGTAGCGAGGAACGTGACATTTCCGTAGCTACCTTTGTATTCCATATCCCGTTAGCAGGATCGATAGGGTTTATAGGTGCGGGTCGAACATCCTTTGAGGTGTCTAGATTCCGTGAGCCTCCCCAATAGAGCAGTAGATCATCCTTACCAAGGTTAGAATGAGAGTGCAGTTGCAGTCTTCTCTATACATCGCTCACATCAAATCACAGTGGTTGTAGCCTAAAGGTTAGTAGTAATAGATTTGGTTAGTCAGATGCACGCTTTCTCCTAGTGGTAAAAAAATAAATACGATACTCTGGATAACATCCCGGGTGAAGTGCTCACCGATATCCGTGCGCTTGCGGATCATTTCCTAATTGCGTTACCAAATATCAACACATGCTAGCATTGCTATTCAAGAGAAGGTCTCCCTCTTCGACACTCCATCGTGCTTCATGGCTAAGGCCGCTAAGGTATCATCCGATGATGAGAGTGATCATGATAGTGATAGTGATGAAGAAGAATTCACTAAAGATGAACTAATCACTATGCTAGAAGATTGCACTCAACATTTTAAAGAATCTAGAAAGGAGTGCAAGGGATTGCTTAAGGAAAAGAAAAACCTTATGCAAGAATTTGATGAGCTTAGGGCATCTTATGAGAGTCTAAAGGTAGACCATAAGAAGCTTCAAAAGTCTCACACTAAGCTTGAAGAAGCTCATTCCTCTCTAGTTGAAAAATGTGAAAACATGCCAACTAATGTTGAGAAAGCTAAAACTTGCAACATAGGCATATCTTGTGATATAATTGATGAATCTTGTCATAAGCCTATTGTTGTTGCTCCCACTAACCCTTCATGTAGCTCATCTACATCATTCTCATCTAGTAGTGACGGTTTCACTTGTGACTCCACACTAATAGTTGAGAATGAAAATCTCAAGAAGGAGGTAAAAGAGCTCAATCACACCTTAGCCAAGGCTTATGGTGGTGAGGACCGCTTGCTTATGTGCTTGGGTAGCCAAAGAGCTTCTCTCTACAAAGAGGGATTGGGCTATAACCCCAAGAATGGCAAGGCCGCTTTTGCTCCTCACAAGACTCGTTTTGTGAAGAACAATGGTAGATATTACAAAAGTTGCAAGCAAGTTGGTCACATAGAGCAACATTGCATGAACAAGAAATCCAATGCTAATGTATCCTCAATTAAGTTTGATTCTTTCTATATACTTACCAAGGGTACAAATGGTGTTCATGCTAAGTGTTGGGCATTCTTAACGTCACTACCAAAAGTAGACTTAGTTTTCTAATTCTGATAACGGCGCCAAAAATGCCAAACCTATCCCTCATGCCACTTAAGCCAAGTTGTCATCCCCAGCATGACATGAGAGACGCGGTATTGAAATATGCATTTGCTCATCAAGATAAATAATAAAAGGGATCTGCAAGCGCACAGATTAATACCGATGTAGCATTTTAACCGGGAAGTATTCCAGGTATCGTTATTTATATTTTTACCACTGGGAAGGGATTTCTAAGTATCATGGTTGATAATGGAATGAGAATATGGAACTGAGTACACATCATTGCATGTATAACCGAGAGTATTTATCAATCTCTTTATACAGGTATAAATGTCACATTAAGTAAAGGTAAAGTGATAATGGTGACAAAGATAATTAATCTGATCAGCTAGCCACATATAATAATGATAAGCACCTCAACAGATATTCTAGCAAGTCATTAGCATGGAATTAGGATGAACTACAAAGATATTCCCTAAGTTATTATTAACTATAAAGTCTAGCATATCATAGTTAGTGCAATTATACTTGGCAATCATGGTGAGAAAAGACTATATCCATGCATAGTGAATATTAGCAAGGAAGATGAAGAACATAGCAATCACTCCCCTGTAATAGTGTTGCTCTGCCTGCCCTATACACGAGAGGGGGACTATATAAGAATCAACGAAGCTGTCACTATCGCGAACTACCCCACGATCCGGCATATAGGGTGCAATCGCAGATAAATACGGTATAGACACCACGTCTACACAATAGTTATCATTCACCCACTGTACACATGGATAAACGCTATACGATCCTAGGCATGTATATAATTCCAATCTAACTAAACCAAGCATATAACTATGATAAACTAAGAACAATATAATTGCAAATATAATCAAGTAGAGCAAAGTCATAACCAATATATTGAAATAGAATAAAGTCATATTCATAATATTGAAGAACAAAGATGAACAATTGAAGAACAAGAGAGGAATTACCAAGAATCCTCTTGACAGATCCGGGAACCAATCAAAGATTGACTCCTTCTAGTTCTAATCCTATGTAGCTATGCTAACTAGAGATCTAGTTGATGTGGTGGCTCTAGGGCTTGATCAGAGGCTCTCCTCCTGAATTAGGGTTTGAAGTATGAGACGAGGGCCTATCCTCCAGGGTCAGGGGCCTTGCTTATATAGCCCTTTTAGATGAATCTGGGCCGTCGGATCAAACCGACATTGAACGGACGGTTTTCCTTGATCCTCTAGGTCGGTGGAGCATAATCCTCGAGGCGGAGCCTGATTGGCTCCGGGGCCAGGGCAGGCGCCCTAAGGACCAGGGCGGGCGCCCTGTCCCTGGCTCTATTACGCCTCCCGTTCGTTCTCGTGGCTTCTGGACTCTTCTAGATGTAAGATAATTACGTGTTCGGTTAATATCCCGTCATTAATCCGACATGTGGGCCTTTCTTCCGTATTTCCTGATAACCCCCTGCAGAAATAGATAAACAGCAAAACTCATGGAATTCTGTCAGATAAAACCCTAAGTCTAGGTGTTGGTTTCATTTGGATCCTTTTCTCTATTTATTTGATAGTTATAATTGATACTTAAGGACCGTCAACAAACTCCCCCAAGCTTACCTCTTGCTCGTCCCTGAGCAAGGAGAGACTCAGTAGTTGCTGAAATGCCTTTGAATTTTGACGGTACACATGCTTTCAAATAGAGTCTCATCTCTGAGTTAAAGTAAACTGTCAAGACTTAAAACTTACTCATTATACCTTTCACCATGGGGCTTGCAACCGTCACCTTTGTCTTGAGCGGTTAAAAGATAGAACAGTCTAGTCAAGCGCTATGTCTCTTATTCTTGATTAGCTATAGCTCTTGGAGTTTTTTTGCAGATTTTCAAATAAAACTCAGAGATTCCTTGTATGACTCTCTCAGGTCTCTCTTTTATGGTATTTCTGGATCCTCACCAAGGCAGTAATGATGTCTGCCTTCTCTCAAAGCAAAGTATGTAGTATTTGTGGTATAAGGCAGAGTGACATTGCCTTCTCTCTCATCCTATTCTAATAAGGCTTTTGATATCTGGAGCTCATCGGTGGGAGATAAAGTATACATACTTACAAGACATTTATTGCATAGTCAAACCATGGATCCAGAGAAACAAGCCAATAAGTCAAATCAAGATGTGCATGTGTGGTGAATGAATGGTGTATGGTGATAGTGATGATAACAATGGTGAAAGTCTAATTCTACTTTTTCTCTTTTGAGGGGATACATACCTTTCTTGCTTTTAAAGCTCTTGAGGAGAATGAGGTGCTCTATATTTTCTTTTTCTTTTTTTTTCTTTTTTTTCCTCTCAGGTGGGTATCTTGTACCCCTAATTCTACTGTCGGACACTTGTCCATTTTTACCTCTCTTCTCACACTTTTTCTTTTTTTTTCATCGAGGTTCCGAGCACTTGCTCCTTTTTATTTCCTCGTATCTTTTTTCTTTTCGAGGTTCCGGGCACTTGCCCCTTTTTATTTCCTCGTATAGAGCACTCATCTCCTTAGAACAATATAGCAAGTGGTAGTAACCAAAATAGCTTGAGCATTTATTTCACAGGGGATAACAAGAATGGGAAAATATTTTTGGCTATTCTCTCCCGGATTAGGAGTAGAATAATTTTATGTGGATCTGGAGATGAGAATGAGTGGATATATGTGGATGCGTGCAAGTGAATCTTGCAAGTGAATCTTGATTTTAACCCGGATTAGAAGCAGCATGTATGAGTGATCGTGCAAGTGAATCTTGATTTTAACCGCATGACAAGCTCCTAAGGGTCTACACAGCTTGACTACACTCAATGCTCATAAGCAGTAAAAAGTAAAGGTATAGCTTAAAGTCTAGCAAGCATGTATGTATGGCTGTGGTAGGAACTTAAACTCTCATCATACAGGAACTCATCATGTAGCATTTTAAGATTTTCAAAGATAAAATTCTCCAGAATTCTAGCATCTCTAGGAATAGATAAACAGCAACTCAACCTTCCCATATCATATCCGTTAACAACTTAGACTTTAGATCAAGTTCTCTTCCCACAAGTTCAGGTTTAGAGCAATCTTTAAATGATAACAGTTGTGTCTAAACTTAGAGAGAAAACTTCAAATTTGAAAATTAGGCAAAGCAACTATTCATCATATCCATGCTAGAGTTTTATTATTATTTAGATTCAGTTTAGCATAGCCACTTTATTTATTTATTAAAACACACTAAGCAAAAGATATAGGTATATATATAAGCACAAAATCTTTATTTGGTTTTTTTTTCATAGTTATGTATATTTTTATTTTTATAAGGTAGAAGTATATATAAATATAAAGATAAAGATAGAAATACTTAGCAAGATAATGGAGGTGCTCTCCCCCAAGCTGGATCTTGACATAATCTCTTCTGATGTAGCTAGCAGATGGCGGAGGTGTATTTGAAAGTCGGCAGCACCCTGACAGCGATTAGAATGTCCTCCGTCTGCTAGTCTCCTTGAATTCTGTGAAGCTCAAATAGACAACAAAGCTTTGTGGAACTGATTAAGTGTTAGCATAAATATTTAGCCTTTATCATGTTGAGCCTCCTTGATTTTTTATGTTGTTTTTTTTTCTTTTATAAAGCAGAAGAAAATATTTATGTATTTATTATATATATATATTTTATGCCACCACAGTGAATGTACTTATGGGTTTTATGCCACTCGCATACTCACATGGGGCTTTAGGGTTTTTAACATTTTTATTTTCTTTTTAAGATAGTATGAATATAATTAACTAAGCAAACTATTTAAGATAAAGTAAATAATTGAAAGGAAAGGATAACTACCAAGTTACCTCTTGGCAAGGCGTTCGGTGTTTTTAAGTCCTCCGAACGGGACTCTTATTCGTTCAGTCGTCCTGGGACTCGGTGGATGGCGTAGTCGGTGGTTCCGGCGGCGCCTCCTCTTCATGTGCAACTGTCTTTTCTTTCCATACTCGTCTCGGTGCTTCAGTCTCCTTAGGACAGTGTTGGTTGAGTGGTATGTCTTCAGATCTTACCACTTCTCCTTCATAATCTGCCCATCCGTCCTTGATGACCTGTTGCTTCTGATTGTGGTTACGCCGCCTTCTTCTTGTCCTGACCTGCTTGGATTCTTCAAATACATAATTAGGGTCAGTAAACTAAAGACGTACCTTCTCAGAGGGGAAGTGCATGTGGACTTCTCCAGTTCCAATGTAAATGATTGCTTTGACAGTACTAAGGAATGGTCTTCCAAGGATGATGGGTGGATCGTATTCATCTTCTCCCATGTCAATAACCTGAAAGTCTGTATAGACAAAGTGATCGTCTATCTTGACAGGGACGTCAGTTACTGTACCTTCGACCTGTCGGAATGTCTGATCTGCCATCTGGAGCTGAATATATGTTGGGTTTAAGGGCATGGTTCCGAACAGAAGTTCATAGGTGACCTTGGCCATTATGTTGACGCCCGACCCAGTGTCGCAAAGTGTCTTGTAGAAGTGGGACCCATTAATGGAGCAATAAATGCTTGGCATACCTGGGTCGTCCTTCTTAGGCAAGAACGGTGATTTGAGTTGGCGATCTTGACCTTTGTGCACAGCAGTGACCATCTTAGCTGTCTCGGTCCATACTTGCTTCTTGCTCTTGTTCCTCCTGTTGGTCCTCTTCCTTGGTTCATATTGGGGTTGCTCTGGGATTTGTGCGGTCTTGTTCTTGAAGGAAAACATTTCCTTCCTCCCCTTGATGTAGAAACTGATCTTGGCAGCACTAGCATAGATGACAGCTCCCGCGGTGTTCAGGAATGGTCTCCCTAGGATGACGGGAGCCCTCTCATCAGAACCGGTCTCTATCACTACGAAGTCTGCTGGAGCGTACGAGGAACCCACTCGGACACAGATGTTCTTCAATATTCCTCTCGGGAAACTCAGTGTCCTATCTGCAAGCTGCAAACACATGGTTGTTTCTAATAATGGTTGTGAAAAGAGTTTTTCATAGAGTACCCTGGGCATGATGTTGACGCTGGAGCCAAAGTCACAGAGTGCTTCTGGGAAGTCTCGCATGCCGATGGAGATCGGGATGACGGGGCGTCCTGGATCGCCTCTCTTGACCGGCAGACGGTCAGTACTTACTTCCACGATAGGGTTACTCCAGTAATCTCCTGCATCAAACATGTCTACAAGATTTGCAGATTCTAGTCCTTCCGGTTGTGATGGTATACCAAGGTTAGTAGCAGGAACAGCAGCAGCTATTTGATTCAACTGAGATTCAATCATTTTATTAAAGCTAATCTGGTTCTTGATGGCAGTAGAGAAATTATCCATTCTATTATTTATATTTTCTAGTATTTTATCATTAGATGCCAATTTCTTAGATAGGTTATCCATTAGCTTTCCTTGGTTGGATACTAACTCTCTCAAAGGTGGATAATTATTATTATTATTGAAAGAATTGTTACCTTGGTAATTACCTGAGTAGTTAGGCCTCTGTTGATTCCAACCTTGATTCTGCTGAGGACGGTTGTAGTAGTTGTTGTTGTTATTGTTGATGTAGTTCACGTCCTCCAGCAACTCAGGACAGTGATTGCCCGAATGTCCAGTACCTCCACACTCCTCACAAGTCATGTGGGAGTCGTAGACGTGCATGACTTCTTTCTTTTCTCCAGCTCGATCATCGAGCTTCTTCATGAGTAGGTCTAGCTTGGCAGACAGCATGTCTACCTCCTTGAGCTGGTGCATACCTCCACCTCTCTTGCGTGTCTGAGTTCTTTCTTCATTCCAACCTTGGTTGGATGCCATCTTCTCCACAAGAGCTGTGGCTTGAGGTATGGTGAGTGATAGAAATACTCCTCCAGCTGCAGCATCCATGGTTTCACGGGCACTGTTAATGAGCCCATGATAAAATGTCTACATCAACAGCCAGCTTTCCATTCCATGATGGGGACATTCTAGGATGTAGTCTTGGAAGCGCTCCCATGCTTCTGGAACGGATTCATCATGTTGTTGCTGAAAACTTGTAATCTTCCCACGGAGAGCATTGGTCTTGCCCATGGGAAAGAATTTGGCCAGAAAGTTCGTAGAGCAGAGTGCCCACGTAATGTTCTTCTCCTTTGTAGCGTAGAACCACTGCTTCGCTCTCCCCAACAGTGAGAATGGGAAAAGGCGAAGTAGTATGGCGTCTCTGGGGACATCAGCCATGGTGAAAGTGCTGCAGATCTCTAGGAAGTGTTGAAGATGAGCACTAGCATCTTCGTGTGGCTTCCCACAGAACTGGTTAGCTTGCACCATGTTGATGAGCCCAGGCTTGAGCTCGAAGTTGCGGTCGATCTCCCCAGCAGGTCCAGTGCGGATGTTGTCCGTAGTGGGAGCTGAGAACTCACGGATCGACTTGTTCGCCATGGCTTCGAATTCAGTCGACAAATTCCGGATGAAACTTCGGCGGTCTTCGGATTTGGATGAAGCTTTGTGCTGAAGTGTTGACGATGTCTTCTTGAGCTTAGCTCTTGTTCTTCTGAATAAGGCTTCGGGATCGTCAACAAAGTTGTCTGGAAGATGTCTTCTATTCATGCATCACCCTGCAATAAATAATCAAAATGGAAAATACAGGGGTAAAACTGTATAAGAGAATTGATAAGCTCGATCAGATTAGTGATGCAAATGATGACTCAAAGTTCCATATTCATTCCTACTTAGTAATCAACCTTCCCCGGCAACGGCGCCAAAAATGCTTGTTGGGCATTCTTAACATCACTACCAAAAGTAGACTTAGTTTTCTAATTCTGATAACGGCGCCAAAAATGCCAAACCTATCCCTCATGCCACTTAAGCCAAGTTGTCATCCCCAGCATGACATGAGAGACGCGGTATTGAAATATGCATTTGCTCATCAAGATAAATAATAAAAGGGATCTGCAAGCGCACAGATTAATACCGATGTAGCATTTTAACCGGGAAGTATTCCAGGTATCGTTATTTATATTTTTACCACTGGGAAGGGATTTCTAAGTATCATGGTTGATAATGGAATGAGAATATGGAACTGAGTACACATCATTGCATGTATAACCGAGAGTATTTATCAATCTCTTTATACAGGTATAAATGTCACATTAAGTAAAGGTAAAGTGATAATGGTGACAAAGATAATTAATCTGATCAGCTAGCCACATATAATAATGATAAGCACCTCAACAGATATTCTAGCAAGTCATTAGCATGGAATTAGGATGAACTACAAAGATATTCCCTAAGTTATTATTAACTATAAAGTCTAGCATATCATAGTTAGTGCAATTATACTTGGCAATCATGGTGAGAAAAGACTATATCCATGCATAGTGAATATTAGCAAGGAAGATGAAGAACATAGCAATCACTCCCCTGTAATAGTGTTGCTCTGCCTGCCCTATACACGAGAGGGGGACTATATAAGAATCAACGAAGCTGTCACTATCGCGAACTACCCCACGATCCGGCATATAGGGTGCAATCGCAGATAAATACGGTATAGACACCACGTCTACACAATAGTTATCATTCACCCACTGTACACATGGATAAACGCTATACGATCCTAGGCATGTATATAATTCCAATCTAACTAAACCAAGCATATAACTATGATAAACTAAGAACAATATAATTGCAAATATAATCAAGTAGAGCAAAGTCATAACCAATATATTGAAATAGAATAAAGTCATATTCATAATATTGAAGAACAAAGATGAACAATTGAAGAACAAGAGAGGAATTACCAAGAATCCTCTTGACAGATCCGGGAACCAATCGAAGATTGACTCCTTCTAGTTCTAATCCTATGTAGCTATGCTAACTAGAGATCTAGTTGATGTGGTGGCTCTAGGGCTTGATCAGAGGCTCTCCTCCTGAATTAGGGTTTGAAGTATGAGACGAGGGCCTATCCTCCAGGGTCAGGGGCCTTGCTTATATAGCCCTTTCAGATGAATCTGGGCCGTCGGATCAAACCGACATTGAACGGACGGTTTTCCTTGATCCTCTAGGTCGGTGGAGCATAATCCTCGAGGCGGAGCCTGATTGGCTCCGGGGCCAGGGCGGGCGCCCTAAGGACCAGGGCGGGCGCCCTGTCCCCGGCTCTGTTACGCCTCCCGTTCGTTCTTGTGGCTTCTGGACTCTTCTAGATGTAAGATAATTACGTGTTCGGTTAATATCCCGTCATTAATCCGACATGTGGGCCTTTCTTCCGTATTTCCTGATAACCCCCTGCGGAAATAGATAAACAGCAAAACTCGTGGAATTCTGTCAGATAAAACCCTAAGTCTAGGTGTTGGTTTCATTTGGATCCTTTTCTCTATTTATTTGATAGTTATAATTGATACTTAAGGACCGTCAACACTAAGTTCATTGGTGCACCATGGATGGGCTCAAAGAAGAAAGCCATTTGGGTACCAAAGAGCTTGGTCACTTACCTTGGAGGACCCAAACAAGTTTGGGTACCTAAAAGGAATTGATCTTGTCTTGTAGGTCAATTATAAAGCCGGAGGAAGGCATTGGGTGCTTGATAGTGGGTGCACTCAACATATGACCAGGGATTCTTGTATGTTCAAATCAATTGATACAAGTCAAAATGGTGGTTTTGATGCTATCACATTCGGCAACAACAAGAAAGGCAAAGTCAAGGGGCTTGGTAAAATTGCTATTTCAAATGACATGAGCATATCTAATGTGTTGCTAGTTGAGAGCTTGGATTTCAATCTTTTATCGGTGGCATAACTTTGTGATCTTGGCTTCAAGTGCATATTTGGTAGTGATGATGTTGAAGTCATTAGTGTTGATGGATCAAATTTGATATTCAAAGGATTTAGACATGGTAGTTTATACTTGGTTGACTTCAATGATAGTGAGACACAATTGACATCATGCTTGCTTAGCAAATCTAGTATGGGTTGGTTATGGCATAGAAGGCTTGGTTATATTGGAATGAAACAATTGAACAAACTTTTGAGGCATGACTTAGTTAGAGGTTTGAAGGATGTCACCTTTGAGAAGAATAAACCTTGTAGTGCTTGTCAAGCCGGCAAATAAGTTGGAAATACACATCCTAGTAAGAGTGAAATGAGTACATCAAAGGCATTTGAGCTATTGCACATGGACTTGTTTGGGCCAACAACATACACTAGTATTGGTGGAAACAAGTATGGCTTTGTGATTGTTGATGACTACACTAGATACACTTGGGTGTTCTTTCTCTATGACAAGAGTGATGTTTATGATCTATTTAAGTCTTTTGTCAAGAGGGTGCAAAATGAGTTTGAGACTACCATCAAGAAGATTAGAAGTGACAATGGTAGTGAGTTCAAGAACACAAGAATTGAAGATTTATGTGATGATCTTGGTATTGGACATCAATTTTCACCAACATACACTCCTCAATCCAATGGTGTAGTTGAAAGAAAGAATAGAACTTTGATTGACATGGCTAGATCAATGCTTAGTGAATACGATGTGAGTCATTCATTTTGGAGTGAAGCCATCAACACGGCTTGCTATTGTAGCAACCGTCTTTATTGCCATGGGAAGCTTGGGAAGACACCATATGAGCTATTGAATGGAAGAAAGCCCAACATTGCATACTTTAGAGTGTTTGGTTGCAAATGCTATATTCTCAAGAAAGGCACTAGATTGAGCAAGTTTGAAAAGAAATGTGATGAAGGGTTCTTACTTGGTTATTCTACCACAAGCAAAGCATATAGAGTTTGGAATCTCACAAATGGCACCTTGGAAGAAGTTCATGATGTTGAGTTTGATGAAACCCAAGGATCTCAAAATGAAGCTCAAAACCTTGATGATGTGAAAGGAGATCAATTGTCAAATGCAATGAAGAACATGGACATTGGTGATGTTAGGCCAAGGCAAGTTGATGATGATGATATTCATGTGATCAACCAAAGTGTGCAAATTGATACAAATCAAGCAAGCTCTAGTGGTACTCATGATGAAGCTCAAGATCAAGGTCAAACAAGTGGAAGCAATCAACTCCCAATACTCCAACCTACTAGTATTGCAAGAGATCATCCATTGGACCAAATCATTGGTGGAATTCAAAGTGGTGTTCAAACTAGATCAAGGCTAGCATCCTTTTGTGAGCACTAGTCATTTGTGTCACTTGAAGAACCAAAGAAGATAGAAGATGCATTGAAGGATTCCGATTGGGTAAATGACATGCATGAAGAACTAAACAACTTCACTAGAAATCAAGTTTGGGAACTTGTTGAAAGGCCGAAGAACTACAATGTGATTGGTACTAAGTGGGTCTTTAGAAACAAACAAGATCAAGATGGCATGGTTGTGAGGAACAAAGCAAGATTAGTAGCACAAGGATACACTCAAGTTGAGGGTCTTGACTTTGGAGAAACATATGCACCGGTTGCAAGATTGGAGGCAATTAGAATCTTATTAGCATATGCTTGTGCACACAACATCAAGCTCTATCAAATGGATGTCAAGAGTGCATTTCTCAATGGCTACATCAATGAAGAAGTTTATATTGAGCAACCTCCCGGTTTTGAAGATGACAAGAAGCCCAACCATGTCTACAAGCTCAAGAAGGCATTGTATGGTTTGAAGCAAGCACCTAGAGCTTGGTATGAGAGGTTGAGGGACTTTCTTCTCTCTAAAGGGTTCAAGATGGGAAAGGTTGACACCACTCTCTTCACCAAGAAGCTTGGAAATGACTTGTTTGTGTTGCAAATCTATGTGGATGATATCATTTTTGGATCAACCAATCAAGATTTTTGCGAAGAGTTTGGAAAAATGATGGCAAATGAGTTTGAGATGTCTATGATTGGAGAGCTTAGTTACTTCCTTGGACTTCAAATCAAGCAAATGAAGAATGGCACTTTTGTAAGTCAAGGGAAGTACATCAAGGACATGATCAAGAAGTTTGGATTGCAAGATGCTAAGCAAATGAGTACACCAATGGGCACAAATGATCAATTGGGTGTTGATTCTAGTGGCAACATGGTAGGTCAAAAGCAATACCGATCTATGATTGGAAGTTTGCTCTATGTCACCGCTTTGAGGCCGGATGTGATGTTTAGTGTGTGCAAGTGTGCAAGATATCAAGCTTCACCTAGAGAAAGTCACTTGAAAGCAACCAAGAGGATATTGAGATATCTTAAGGGCACTCATGATGTTGGATTATGGTTTCCAAAGGGGTCTAATTTTGAGTTGATTGGATATTTAGACTCCGACTATGGTGGATGCAAGATTGATAGAATGAGCACAAGTGGCACTTGTCAATTGCTTGGAAGGTCTCTAGTTTCATGGTCATCAAAGAAACAAAATAGTGTTGCACTATCTACCACCGAGGCCGAATACATTAGTGCCGGTAGTTGTTGTGCACAATTGCTTTGGATGAAGGCCACTTTGAATGACTTTGGAATAAAATTCAAGAATGTTCCGTTGTTTTGTGACAATGAAAGTGCATTGACATAAGGCATCACTTCATAAGAGACCATCAACAAAAGGTTGATATTAGCATTGAAAGCATTGGCACCGAAGATCAACTAGCCGATATCTTCACAAAGCCACTTGATGAGAAGAGATTTTACAAGTTGAAGAATGAATTGAACATACTTGACTTCTCCAACTTGAGATGAGTGCACCCCCACATTCTTAAAATGGCATGCCTCTCCTCCGACATAGCAAGGTAAAGTTGTTTGGCATACCATTCATACTTTGCTAAGGACATGTTTAGAACATTTAGACATATTTGCATGACAAATAGGCTCATTAATGAAAATCAAATGAGTTTAATGTATATATGGTACCACTATTGCTTCTATGTTTTGATTGATCTAGTGGTAGCATATGACATGTTTGTGGGCTTGCAAACCTAGTGTTGAATCTAGAAAATGAGCTCATGATGTGTAATTCAACATGGTCAAGATAACCCTTATACTTTATGAGGTGTGAAGAAGCTTGTCCTTGGATCAAACCGAATTACATATTCTAGGCAAGTGATCTAGATTGAACCATAATTTTGACTCCCTCATATTAATTGACTTGATTCTCACTAAAATTGGCACCTTTTTGGTGATTGTTGACAAAGGGGGAGAGAAAAGTCACAAAGATAGAAAAGTCACAAAGGGGGAGAAAGATATAGTAAGGGGAGAGAAATTAAAAATTGAGCACACGAGTAGGGGGAGCAAGCTCATTGTTGACGGTCCTTAAGTATCAAATATAATTGTCAACTAAACATGGAAAAGGATCAATATGCACCAAACATCTAGAATTAGGGTTTTATCTGACAGAATTCCACGAGTTTTGGTGTTTATCTATTTCTGCAGGGAGTTATCAGATAATATGGAAAAGAGGTCCACATGTCGGGTTAATGACGGGAAAATTATTGGCACGCAATTATCTTACATCTAGAAGACTCCAGAAGCCACGGGAACGAACGGGAGCCGTAACGGGCCAGGACACAGGGTGCCCGCCCTGTGCCCTAGGGCGCCCGCCCTGCCCCTCGGGCCAATCAGCTTCTGCCTCGCGGATTATGCTCCACCGCCTCTCTAGATCAAGGAAAACCGTCCGTTCTAAGTCGGTTTGATCCGACGGTCCAGATTCATTTGAAAGGGCTATATAAGCAAGGCACCACCACCCCAGGGGGGAGGAGAAATCATTATCAGAGGAAGCCAGAAAAGTTAGGGTTTAGGAAGTTCTCTCCCGCAGAGAATTAGAAGTAGCTACTCCATTGTTCTTCAAGTCTTATAGGTTTGATTAGATAGAATTAGAGAAGTAGAGCATTCAAGCTCTGGATTTTGGATCTTCATCAATAAAGATTGGTATTATTTCATATCATTCTCTACTACTTTATTCTAATTGCATTATGTCTCTGTTTATTATGTTCTTAGTTTACTCTAGTTCTATAATTGATATAGTTATGATTGATAATGAGTTTATGTATGAGTTTGCAAAGCGCTTAGCTCTTACCTCGAGGGAGTTAAGTGGTAGATCATATGTGGGCGTGGTGCTTAGATATTATTTACCTGCAAATGTATCCTATTGGCCGGGTTGTGTGGTAGTTCGCGATAGTGACAGCTTCGTTGATTCTTATATAGTCCACCCTCCGTTGATAGGACAGGCAGAATTTGTATTGCGGAGTAAGTCTTACTATGTTCTGATTTACTTTAGCAATGTTCCTTATACATAAATAAAGAGTCTTTTATGCTATATATGATCTTGTAGAATGTTTAGAGTAGATTGTGACTTAGTAGATAGTAGATACTTAGAATCCATTCTCTAGCTAATCCGACGTCACCTTATATCAATATGGAGTAGTCTATTTCTAATCGCTGTGTTATTTACCCATGAGCTTATAATTCATTATCTTTATTTATGGCTTACCCCCTGCTAAAGCAAGTGACTGTGTGACGAGTTTCTCATTAGTAATCATGTTTAGCAAAGTTGATCTCTAGTCTATGTCATTCTACACCTGCTTTCACCGTTCTCTTAAGCAAAATATAAATAACGATACCCGGAATACTTTTCCTAGTGAAATGCTACAATGAGGTGTTTTATCTGTGCGCTTGCGGATAGAATAGATTATCTTCTAAAGAGCCCTTTACATTTATAAATACCTATGTACACTCTGGCACCATGTTGGGGATGACAACCTAGTATTTAAGTGGTGTTAGTAAGTGTCAACAAGCATTTCTGGCGCCGTTGCCGGGGATCGGTAATGAAAGTCAGGAAGTCATCAAGGTTATTCACATAAAATTTTTTAAACTAGACTATTGAGAAAAATTGCAAAAACAGCTACTAAGTGAGAAATCATAACAAGGCACCTCTACTTTGGCAGGATTCACCCTGTTGTTTTTCTATGTTTATATTTTTATACAGGGTATATCAGGATTGACTTCGGTACATTCAACTCTTCATCATCAGAACCAAAGCAATCAAAAAGAAGAAGCTAGTCACCATTTGTTGAAGCTATGGCACAAAAGACGTTACAAGAATTCTCTGCTCCAACTCTTGAGAACATTCCAACTGGTCCAAGAATTGAAGCAGAAGAAGAAGAAGCACCCGAGTTTGAGCTCAAGTCAAGCCTCATCAATTTGGTGCAAGCTACACAATTCACTGGAAAGGTACACGAAGATGCAAATGCACATCTGCAGAATTTCCTGGAGATTGGAAGCACAATCCGCATCAACGGTGTTCACAAGGACGTCATACTACTTCGCCTCTTTCCATTCTCATTAGAAGGAAAAGTGAGGAAGTGGTTTTACACTCATAAAGACAACATCAATAACTGGACGGACTTGTCAGATGCCTTTCTAGCAAAGTTTTTCCCTATAGGCAAAACAGCTGCCTTAAGAGGAAATATTGTCAATTTCCAGCAGCAGAAGATAGAAGCCATTTCAGAAGCATGGGAGCGTTTTCAAGGATACATATCAGATTGTCCTCACCATGGAATGGCTAGATGGTTACTTATGCAGACCTTCTACCATGGATTAACTCAGAAGGCTCGTGAGTGCCTAGATGCATCTGCTAAAGGATCATTCTTGGAGCTTACAATTGGACAAGCTGAGACACTTTTGGAGAAGATATCAGAAAATCAAGGCTGGTTCCAAGACAAAGCTCAACAATGTCATCAAACTGAAGAAATACCAGAAGAAGTACATGCAATATCAACCAAGATGGAGAATTTGCTCCATTGGATTGATCAGAGGGCCAAGTTCAAAGAAGATCAAAGAGCCATCGAAACAGCACATAAACCCACTGTAAGTCAACTCAATAGTAAAGGTATTGATTCAGGTAATTCCTTCAAACCACTTAAGGAAATAATAGCTCAACAAACCAAAATTAATGATAAAGTTAAACAAAGGCTAGATACAAATGAATCATCTCTAACAGATATACATAATAAAATGGATTTTCTATCAGCTGCCTTTGATGAGCAGAACACTATTAATAAAAGGGTAGAACTTAAATTAGCAAAGCTAGCTGCTGCACTGCCTGTTGCTACTAACCTTGAGCAGGTAAAGAACATAATTACCAGAGGAGGGAAGGCCACTAAGGATCCTCCTTTCCCAAAAGAGAGGCAAAGAAAACCAGCATCAGTGCAACCAGCAGTGATAGAAGAAAACCCTGTTGAAGCAGAAGAGCTGCTACGATCACCAAGAACTGGAGAAATGATGAAAGATTTTTACGACACCAACTATTTACCATTCCCTAGAAGAAACAGAGGACCACAGTCGGATGAGCAGTTTGGTAAGTTTGTGGAGGTAATTCAGAAATTATATGTCAACATACCTCTACTTGATGCCATACAGGTACCCACATATGCAAAGTACATTAGAGATATTCTTAACAAGAAGAGGCCACTGCCCACCACTGAGGTGATCAAGCTGACAGAAGAGTGTAGTGAGGCCATCCTCAACATACCATTAAGAAAGAAGAAAGATCCAGGATGTCCCACCATTGATTGCTCGATCGGAGACCAACACTTCAACAATGCACTTTGTGATCTCGGAGCAAGCGTCAGCGTGATGCCAGCATCAGTCTACAAGAAGCTCAAGCATACAACCCTTGAACCAACATCAATGTGTCTACAACTAGCAGATCAATCAATTCGACACCCGATGGGCATCGCCAAAAACATCCCAGTCAAGATAAGAGACTTCATTATACCAGTAGACTTTGTGGTACTGGACATGAGTCCCGACTCAAAAGTGTCCATTATCCTTGGGAGGCCATTTCTGAGTACCGCCAACACCCACATTGATGTCGGAAAGGGAGAAATCAAGTTCAACATAAACGGACAAGAAGAACACTTCACATTCAAACCCAGACCAGAGAGAGACTCCACAGTGAAGGAAGTTCATGAAGAAGAACCACTGGAGGCACCATCTCCGGAGGAAGGTAAATTAGAAGATTAAAAGATTTGGAGGTCCAGCTTGGGGGACCTAAAATTCCCAAACCCTCGCCGGGAGGTAAATCGGTATTTATCCATTGCATATTTAATTCTTGCATTAGTTATATTCATGCATAGCATCATAATAAATAATAAAAAAAAGAGAAGCCCCATATAAATAATACATATGGTGTGTAACAACCCATATTTATTAATTATAGTGGTGGCATAAAAATATTTTTCCATGATCATTTCAAATTGTTTTGAATTTCTTTAGTTTTTCTCCTGCATCATATTTATCATTTTCAACCTTCTAGAAGCATGACCCACACCCTTGGGTCCCACATGTCATACACTTCACCTCACATACATCCCATCACATAATTTCATCCACCAATATGTTTCCACTCACCAGACATCTTTCCACCGTCCAACCACTATCAAAACATCCTTTTTCTGCATGAGCAAAGGACCAAGTGGAGAAGAGGCAGCCAGGATGGGCACCAGGGGTGGGCGCCCGCCCACCTACCCAGGGCGCCCGCCCTGTCCCCTGCTCCTTCTATAAAAAGCCACCTCCAGTTCTCCTTCTCTTCACACACTCATTTCAGAAAACCCTGCAACCTCATAGTTCTCAGTTTCCAAAGCATAGTTCTAGTAGAGAAGAGAAGAGAGAGTGAAGAAGGGGAAGAGAGTGTGAGAAGGTTAAGAGCTCTTTTGAGTAAGAGAGCTAGGTCACTTAGTCAGCAGTAATCCCGCTGTCCAGCGGAACTAAAAGTTGTTAGGGGGAGGCCCTGTTAAAATTAAAACTTGTCTTGAACGATTAACCCCCGGACGACTGACTTTTGGACGGCTAACCGCTGACATTTTTCTAACATATTCTCCACTAGTTGTGTTGGTGTCTACTCTTTCTTTTTACAGAATGTTGAGGAAGATCAAGAAGGCTAGCAAGGCCATCAAGAATATCGGGACAAGGAGTTCGTCCCGACACTCCTCCCGCCACTCGGAAATGAGCGTCGATCCGGCACCCCAGCAAGCTCCATCATCCTCCTCCGCTCCTAGGATCAAAGTGCTCCTCAAGCCAGGAGACCTTGATCTCAAGAGCCGTAGAGAGAAAGACATCTATCAGCAGTTAAAAGGTAGGTACTTCATCCATACCCCCACTCTTGATCCACTGCTTTTACTAGAAACGGGGATGGACACCGAGTTTGATCTTATCTTTCGCATGCTGGAGTGGACTAATTTTTGGGATATCACAGAACTGGGTTCTCGTCTCCTCACCATTGAGTTTTTGTGCACTTTGCAAATTTGTGAAGGGGGCATTGTTTTCCGGATGTTCAAACAAGACATCATGTTGTCTTGGAGAGAACTAAGTGACCATCTTGGTTTCTCTCCAAGATGTCTTTTAGACATTGATACCGGTTTACCAAATTTTGATCGGAACCAGTTTTGGAGAGAAATCTCTCGAGATCTGTCTTTCAACCAGCCCCGAACCAGTGACATGGAGCATCCGACTCTAAGGATGTTCCACAAATGGCTCGGGTATAATTTGTTCTTTCGTGATGACATTAGGAAGGTTAGGATTGGAGATTTGCAGCTTCTCTATGCTGCCATTAACAAAACCGCCGTTTCACCCGTCATGCTTTTAGTCTCCCATTGGCTTGCTATCCCCACTCTTCAAGGTCCAGTCGGTTGTACCTCGCTTGTGACTCGCCTTGCCACAAATCTTAACTTATTGGAAAATTCATCTCTTGAATTTATTGATGAATCAAGAACATATCATGGCTATGACACATTCCGGCAGGCAAGGATGTTAAAAAGGGAAATTGGAATTATGTATATGTTGTACGACAATGATGTCAAAGTTCGGTTACCTAACCCAAGCCTTGGCCTCTATGCCGTACAAAATTATTTGATTGATGTTGCAGCAGAGCTAGTGAACCAGCGTGTACCACAACGCATGGCATCCGAAAGGATTACCACTCATCAAAGACACGACTGGTCTGGAACTGATCCTGGACCGGAGGAAGCAGCACATCTTCATTATCGTGATTACAACCCCCGAGTCCTTAGGGACCCATGGGTTCAATCCACGCAACCGCCTGAACCAACACCGGAGGAATGGCCGGAGGGCCAAGACCATCAGTGGGCTAACCCACCATACACTGCAGGCAGATTTTCTGCTGATCCCTATGGAGCCTCAACCTCCAGGACCCAGCCCCACTTTGATGCAGGACGCTACTCCGACGCCTCCTATGTGTTCACGGGTGATCATTACTATGATACCCGTGCATTCCACAACCGCACCGACAACGCCCTGCTCAACATCCAGAATCAACAAGCGGAACAAATGCGCCGCTGGGAAGCCCAAGAGAAGTGGAACCAAGAGCAAGCTGCCCAGATACAAGGCCTATGGGAGGATACGGCTACGATAGAAAATAACATTGCCAGCATGATGAGTTTCTTCAACATTGAATAAAGACGTCGCCAACATCTAGCTTGGGGGAGTTTCCTCCCCATTTTACCAAGTAAGTTGTTAGTTGTCTTTGTTATTTATTTTCTGCTTTAGTATTTCATATTTCAAAAAAAATCCCTATAAATACTTTCTTTCTTGCTTTAATTTAATTTACTGCTTTCCATAAAACATGAAAACAAAATAAAAAGAGTGTGTAGATAAGTGTGCTTTAATTTATCTGCTAAGTTTTCATCTCTAGAAAAATAAAAAGACCAAAAAGATGTTTGATGGAAATGATGAATAGTTGCTCTGTTTGCTTACTTTCAAGTACCTAACTTTCATATTAAGTTCTCCCATGAATTGCTAAAACTAATAAATCTTTATTCTGTGGGAAGCATGAACCTAAAACTAAAGTCTAGGTAAAAGAAAGACATGATATAAAGTTTTGAGCTGCTGTTTATCTTGTTTCTACTACACTAAGTTCTGGAGATTTATTTTGAAAATTTACAAAATCACATGATGAGTTCCTAGCATGATTGGAAAAAATTCCTACCACAGCCATACTTGCTATAATTGCTATATCTTTTACTACTCATTCGCCACATTGAGTTTGATCGAGCTGTGTAGACCCTTAGGAGCTTTTCATGTGGTTAAATCAAGATATTCACTTGCACACATCTATTACACCATTCATCACCATTCATCAAAAACCTGTTAAAAATATTGTTACTACTTGTTGTCCTAAGTATTGTTATTTTCTCTCTTCAAAAAGATTCGATGCAGAAGAGGCATGGGTTATGCAAAAATTTATATATGAGGAAATAAAAAGGGGCAAGTGCCCGGAACCTCAGAAAAAAAACGAGGAAATAAAAAGGAGCAAGTGCTCGGAACCTCGAAAGAAAAAGAAAAAGCGTGAGACGAGAGGTAAAAATGGACAAGTGTCCGACAGTAGAATTAGGGGTACAAAGATACCCACCTAAGGAAAAAAAAAGAAGATAGCCCATATTCTTAAAAGCAAAGATCAAGAAGGAGGAGAGATAGCAATATGAGGAGCAATGAGAAGTAAGTTTATTATTTATACATTATCACCGTCATTATCATTTATTCCACCACACATGCACATCTTGATTTAATTATATGCTGAGTTCCTTTGGATCCATGGCTCGATTAGACAATATATGAACCATTTTTCACTCTTATGAGCTCCACATAAATATTTCATCAGTCATAAGAAAGTGATCTCTTTGGTAAGGATCCACAAATACCACATATAGAGAGACTTGAGAGAATCATGTCTAGGAACTCTGAGCTTTATTTTTTTTGAAAACTTATGCAAAACTCCAGAATAAGGTGAAGTATAGATAGGAGGAATAGTGCTTGACTTAATTACTTTGTCTTTTCGATTACTCAAGATTTAAGTGCAGGTACTAAGCCCCATGAACACTTCACTCTAATCTGGGAGAATTTTATATGAAAGTATGTGTGCCTGACAGAAAAGTAAACATCGAAGCAACTCCTGATCCATCTGAGTTTGTCTGTTTGCTCAGGGACGAGCAAAGGTTAAGCTTGGGGGAGTTTGTTGACGGTCCTTAAGTATCAAATATAATTGTCAACTAAACATGGAAAAGGATCAATATGCACCAAACATCTAGAATTAGGGTTTTATCTGACAGAATTCCACGAGTTTTGGTGTTTATCTATTTCTGCAGGGAGTTATCAGATAATATGGAAAAGAGGTCCACATGTCGGGTTAATGACGGGAAAATTACTTGGCACGCAATTATCTTACATCTAGAAGACTCCAGAAGCCACGGGAACGAACGGGAGCCGTAACGGGCCAGGACACAGGGCGCCCGCCCTGTGCCCTAGGGCGCCCGCCCTGCCCCTCGGGCCAATCAGCTTCTGCCTCGCGGATTATGCTCCACCGCCTCTCTAGATCAAGGAAAACCGTCCATTCTAAGTCGGTTTGATCCGACGGTCCAGATTCATTTGAAAGGGCTATATAAGCAAGGCACCACCACCCTAGGGGGGAGGAGAAATCATTAACAGAGGAAGCCAGAAAAGTTAGGGTTTAGGAAGTTCTCTCCCGCAGAGAATTAGAAGTAGCTACTCCATTGTTCTTCAAGTCTTATAGGTTTGATTAGATAGAATTAGAGAAGTAGAGCATTCAAGCTCTGGATTTCGGATCTTCATCAATAAAGATTGGTATTATTTCATATCATTCTCTACTACTTTATTCTAATTGCATTATGTCTCTGTTTATTATGTTCTTAGTTTACTCTAGTTCTATAATTGATATAGTTATGATTGATAATGAGTTTATGTATGAGTTTGCAAAGCGCTTAGCTCTTACCTCGAGGGAGTTAAGTGGTAGATCATATGTGGGCGTGGTGCTTAGATATTATTTACCTGCAAATGTATCCTATTGGCCGGGTTGTGTGGTAGTTCGCGATAGTGACAGCTTCGTTGATTCTTATATAGTCCACCCTCTGTTGATAGGACAGGCAGAATTTGTATTGCGGAGTAAGTCTTACTATGTTCTGATTTACTTTAGCAATGTTCCTTATACATAAATAAAGAGTCTTTTATGCTATATATGATCTTGTAGAATGTTTAGAGTAGATTGTGACTTAGTAGATAGTAGATACTTAGAATCCATTCTCTAGCTAATCCGACGTCACCTTATATCAATATGGAGTAGTCTATTTCTAATCGCTGTGTTATTTACCCATGAGCTTATAATTCATTATCTTTATTTATGGCTTACCCCCTGCCAAAGCAAGTGACTGTGTGACGAGTTTCTCATTAGTAATCATGTTTAGCAAAGTTGATCTCTAGTCTATGTCATTCTACACCTGCTTTCACCGTTCTCTTAAGCAAAATATAAATAACGATACCCGGAATACTTTTCCTGGTGAAATGCTACAATGAGGTATTTTATCTGTGCGCTTGCGGATAGAATAGATTATCTTCTAAAGAGCCCTTTACATTTATAAATACCTATGTACACTCTGGCACCATGCTGGGGATGACAACCTAGTATTTAAGTGGTGTTAGTAAGTGTCAACACTCATGAATTATTTGTTGCATTTGTATGTGCATTAACATGATGTATTGTTGCATTGCAAAGCTTAAATTCATATTCATGTTTGTATGGTGTTTGCTATAATTAGAACTTGAATGATGTTTTGTTAAGAGTAGCTTTACAAGTGGTATCTAGACACCTATGCTTATAATGTTGATCTCACGAGGTATTTTAGTGTTTGTGATCTTTACAAGTGATGAATTTCAAGTGGTGTCTAGCTACATTGATGCTAAGGATGGTATATAAAGGTAACTCCGATTGGTATCACGCTTCAAAGGTCCATTCTATATACCTTAGCATCAATTTGATAGTAGTAACTCTCCCAAAATTCGAATCCATACATATGTGCAAAATTGAACCAAACTCATGGAAGCACATATGTAGGGGGAGCAAATACTATCGAAATTGAAAATTGATTTCATTTCATACCTTTGTGATGGTTGTCATCAATTACCAAAAAGGGGGAGATTGAAAGCCCAAGTTTGGTTTTGGTAATTAATGACACCAAGTTGCTAATGCCATGTGTTAAGTGTTTTGAGTTAGGCATAAGCAACACATGTGATGAAGGTGTACGTGGCAAGGAGTGGTGGCCACAAGATCACAAAGAAATGGTGCATGAATATGAAATGCCGATCATGGTGGAGATGCACATAATATGGTGAACTTGATCAAGTAGAAGAGAAGGATCTAAGAGCGCAAGGCAAAGGTATAACCATAGGGTTTTTCTTTTGCCGGTCTAAGTTGAGTAGAGAAGTGATTGACCGGATTTAGGATACATAGCCGACTATCAAGAGGGGCAATCACGGTTAGCTCGGGAATCAAGTGCCACTAGATCAATGTCTTGAGCATATGCATTAGGATCTAGTTGAGAGCTGACATAACGCCTTGGAAAATGTTTGTGAAATGATAATACACATGCACATTGATGGTGTACACTTGGTGGTGTTAGCACATTTGCGAAGGCGGTGGTGTTTGAGCGGTAGTAAGGGGTTTGGAGTTCGCTCTCCCTCCCGCCGAGCTTGCGAGCGCGGGATTCAGGCGTTTTCGAGGAAATGAAATGCCTATTTTCTATTGCGCCGGAGTCTAGAAAAGGTGATGAAAGTCCAAATTGTTTTTCACTGAAAAACGGCGATCGGACGCTGCACCGGACGCGGTCACAGTTTGACCGGACGCGTCCGGTCAGTTCAACGTGGCGCGGGCACTACGGTTTGTGACCGGACGCTG
Source organism: Saccharum spontaneum (assembly GCA_022457205.1). Lineage (NCBI taxonomy): Eukaryota > Viridiplantae > Streptophyta > Magnoliopsida > Poales > Poaceae > Saccharum > Saccharum spontaneum. Next base: position 22,302,770 of record CM039618.1, on the reverse strand, counting down.
GTCTGGCCTGACCAGCGCGTCCGGTCAGTTCACTTGTGCGTAGAAGGAGAGCGCGCGACCGGCGTGTCCGGTCCCTCACGGAACCGGAGCGTCCGGTCAGGCGTCCAGAGGAGTGGAGTGTTGATCGGACGCGCGGCGCGTCCGGTCACGTGCGATCGGACGCGTCCGGTCTCACCGGGAGCTTACTGGAACGCGACCGGACGCTGGCACTGTCGCGTCCGGTCAAACGCTAGAGCGCGTCCGGTCACGGCAACGGTAACTTCTGACGCGTACTGTTCACGCTTGTCCTGTAGTGACCGGACGCGTCCGGTCACCCTGACCGGAGCGTCCGGTCAGCGCGATTTGAACTGCGTCGTCCATAACGGCTAGCTGCGTACCCCTTCGTTATAAATAAAGGATGTCCGGGGTTTGAGGGTAACTCTTGCACATTTTGAGACCTAGATACATCCTTTGAGCTAGAGAACAACCCCTCCACTCATCTCTTTGCATAGTTGCACATCTTGAGTGAGATTGAGTGAGATTCAAGTGCATTGCTTGAGAGTTGCATTCTAGAGGCACTTGATCTTCGAGTTGCTGCGGATTTCTTGTTACTCTTCCGTGTTTCCCGACATGGTAGACGGCTTGGAGCAGCGGAGGTGATTGAGCTCACAATTAGAGATTGTTGGAACCCTCACCAAGTGTTGTAAGGGGTTCTTGATCCTTCCCCGCGGGAGTTTGCAAATTGGATACTCTAGTGAAGCTCGTGGCTTGGAGGATCCCCATCTTGTGTGCGGTTGTGCGGCGCCCTCCGAGGGCTCGACTCTTGATAGTCGATTAGCTCGTGAACCGACAAGTGAGTGCATCGCCACAACGAGGAGTAGCTTGCCGGGAAGCAAGTGAACCTCGGTAAAAATCTTGTGTCATCTCTTTGCCGAGGATTTCTCTTGTGATTGATTCTTCGAGTGCATTACTTCTCTACATCGTTGGTATAAGAATCAAGTCACTTGCTCTTTACTTTCTTGTACTATTCCTAGTGTAGTTTGCTTAGTGTAGCTTTTATCACATAGGAGTAAGTAGCTTAGTGACTTAATCTTGTTGGTGTGTATTAGAGATCATAGCCTTGCTTCACTAGAATTGTATAGGTGGCTTGCATAGTATAGTTGAGCTAGTGCTAGAATTAGCTTAGCCATCTTTTATACTAACGTGGTTATTTAGTGAAGCTTGTAGAATTTTAAATAGGTTATTCACCCCCCTCTAGCCATTTGGACCTTACATCACCCAAATAGAATCATAACCTCTCTGAGTACGAGGTAACCCTACTATAAAGTCCATACCAACTTCCTCCCACTTCCATTCAGGAATCTTCATTTTTTGCAATAATCCAGCAGGTCTCTGATGCTCAGCTTTCATCCTCTGGCAAGTGTCACACACTGCCACAAACTCAGCCACATCTCATTTCAATCCAACCCACCAATACTTCTGTTTGAGATCCAAATACATCTTAGTACTTCCAGGATGAATAGAATAAGCTGACTCATGAGCTTCACGAAGGATTGACTGCCTAATAACCTGATCCTCAGGTACACACAGCCTCTTTCCAAACCATAAAATCCCATTATCATCCATTCGAAACCTTGGTGACTTACCAATCACTATATCCTCTGCTATCTTCTTTAGTTTCTCATCCTTCAATTGACCCTTGTATATTTCTTGCTCCAATGTAGGTTCTATCACCAATTCCATTGTATTAGTAACAATTCCCAAATTCAGAAGTTCAAACTCAGCACACAACTCACTTGTCATGGACAACATTTGCATCTCATTGGCATAACTCTTCCTGCTAAGTGCATCAGCTACAACATTGGCTTTACTAGGATGATAGTGTATCTCTAGATCATAATCCTTGATCAACTCCAACCATCTACATTGCCTCAAGTTCAGATCAAACTGAGTGAAAATATACTTCAAACTCTTATGATCGGTGTATATATCACTCTTATGCCTAATCAAATAGTGTCTCCAAATCTTCAGAGCATGAACTACAGATGCTAACTCCAAGTCATGAGTGGGATAATTCAGCTCATGCCTTCTCAACTGCCTAGATGCATAGCAACAACTCTACCTTCTTGCATAAGAACACACCCCAAACCTTGACGAGAAGCATCACAATAGATAGAGAACTTCTTACTCAAATCTGGCAATACCAAGACAAGAGTTGTAGTCAATCTCTTCTTCAATTCTTCAAAACTAGCTTGACATTTATCAGACCATACAGACTTGGTGTTCTTCTCTAATAGAGATGTCATAGGTTTAGCAAGTTTGGAAAACCCTTCAATGAACCGTCTGTAATATCCAGCTAAATCCAAGAAACTACGAATCTTGCCCACATCAGTAGGTGGCTTCCAATTCAATACATCCTTTACCTTGCCTAGATCCACTCATATTCCACCATTAGAGACAATATGACCAAGAAAAGAGACTTCCTTCAACCAAAACTCACACTTACTTCGCTTAGCATACAGTTTATGCTCTCTAAGTTTCTGCAATACCAACCTCAAATGTTCAGCATGCTCTTTCTCCGTCTTGGAAAATACCAATATATCATCAATAAATACCACCACAAACTTATCAAGATACTCCATAAACACCTTATTCATCATGTACATAAAGTAGGCAGGTGCATTGGTCAAACCAAATGACATAACAGTATACTCATACAAACCATACCTCGTAGTAAAAGCTGTCTTTGGAATATCAGAGGCACGAATAGTTGATGATAACCAGAACGCAAATCAATCTTAGAGAACACACAAGCACCTCTCAATTGATCAAACAAATCGTCAATTCTGGGCAAAGGATACTTGTTCTTGATATTTACTTCATTAAGTGACCGATAATCAACACACATTCTCTGACCACCATCTTTCTTATCAACAAAGATAACTGGTGCACCCCAAGGTGACGAACTAGGACGAATAAAACCTTTATCTTGTAATTCCTTAATTTGTTTCTTAAGTTCTTCTAATTCATCTACTCCCATTCTATATGGTCGTTTAGCTATGGGTGAAGTTCTAGGTAATAATTCAATAAGAAATTCAATGTCTCGGTCAGGTGGCATACCTGGCAAATCATCTAGAAAAACATCTGGGAATTCATCGATAACTGGATCCTCTTTTCTAGCATCATCATCAAGCTGATTCACTAAGGCTGTTGGTTGCTTCTGCACTGCTACATTCACACTGATCTTCTCACCATTCGGTGCATTTACAACTACTACCTTTTTCTGACACTGAATCTCTGCCTGATTTTGCATCATCCAGTCCATACCCAAGATCACATCAATACCACATGTCCTCAATACTATAGGTTTGCATGGTACCCCCAGGTGAATTTACTAAGAGAGGTTCTTTCATGGCAAGCATGGGTACGCTATGCATTCTAACAAAAATGTTGGAAATAAAGGTATGCGAAGCTCCAGAATAAAAAAGAATGGTTGCAGGAGTAGAATGAACATTGAACGTACCAAGCATTACTTCAGGCTCCGTCTGTGCTGTTTCAGTAGACACATGATTCACCTTTCCAGTGTTGGATGATCTCTGCCCCTGCAGTGTCTGTTGATTCTGCTTCTTGGGACAATGATTAGCATAGTGTCTAGGCTCTCTACAGCGATAACACAGATTGGGGGTACTAGGTGCACTGGTCTTCATTGGGGTAGAGTTGGGATTACCCTGGCGTGGAGTTTGCTGACCACTCCGCTGTTGGAACTGTCTGTTTTGCTGATACTAGGGTCATTCCTGGAACTGATTATTCTGCCGATTCTGAGACCACTATTGATTTGAATTACGGTTCCACTGACTGACTGGTCCTTGGAATTTCGAATGAAAGCCATGCTGAGAATTTGTACGTTGGCGAATATTGTTCCCAACACCTTGTCCTTTCATCTTTCTTTTTCTGTCCATCTCCCGACGCTCATTATCCAGCACAATAGCCTTATTCACAAGTTCCTGAAAACTAGCATAATTATTACCCTTCAGCTGCAAACGAAGATCATAATAAATTCCCTTGAGGAAGAGACGCTGCTTATCTGCATCTTCCCTCACTTCATTGGGAGCATAGCGAGCCAACTACGAGAACTTGTCATGATACTCACTAACACTCATCTGTCCCATCCTGAGATTTCTGAATTCCTCCTGTTTTAGCTCAATTACTCCCTCAGGAATGTGGCAAGCTCTAAAATCCCTAACAAATTCATTCCAAGTGACAAGAGGAGCATTATCAGGACGTGTAGCTTAACACGACTCCCACCAAGTCTGAGCTGTCATTAGCACTTTCTTTGGGAAGCATCTCAAAAGAATTAATTTTCTTTAAAGCAATGTGATAGCATTCCTCATGCTCACTCTTAGTTCCCTCATGGAGAGCACAAAGATTTTCCCACAATTCATGAGCGTTCTTTGCATTACGCACATGATTGAAGATATCTTTGCCTAAGCCCCGATAGAGTGCATTTTTGGCCTTTGCATTCCACCGGTCGTACTTCTCCTCGTCACCAATGGGGTTTGCGGGATCCTTGATAGCGGGAAGCCCTTGGGTTACGGCTCTAAGACACCCAACATCTATGGCTTCGAGATACGCCTCCATGCGGATTTTCCAATATGGAAAATCATCCCCCTCAAAGGTGGAAGGTGGTCCTTCCCCGTTAGACATCTTGCTCTAGGCGGTAAAGCCTAAATTAGGAGCAACACGGCTCCGATACCAATTGAAATTATCAAGATGCCCAAGAGGGGGGGGTGAATTGGGCTTTTCTAAAAATTAATTGCAAGAATTAAATCCTACAAGCCGGAATTCACCCCTAGTGCCTACTTGTGTTCCTAGAGAGTCTACCGATAAAAAGTTTTGCACCCTAGTTTCCAATCCTAGTCTAGCATGGCAATTCTAGGAATGTAAATCAAGCAATGAAAGTAAATACGAGAATGTAAATGCTTGAATGTAAAGGGCAAGGAACACGGCGATGTTTTCCGAGGTATCGGAGAGTCGCCACTCCCCACTAGTCCTCGTTGGAGCACCCGCGCAAGGGTGTAGCTCCCCCTTGATCCGCGCAAGGATCAAGTGCTCTCTACGGGTTGATTCTTCGACACTCCGTCGCGGTGAATCACCCAAAACCGCTCACAAGATGAGTTGGGTCACCCACAAGTTCCGCCGGATGATCACCAAACTCCCAATCACCACCAAGCCATCTAGGTGATGGCGATCACCAAGAGTAACAAGCTAGAACTCTCACTTGACCACAATGAGCCCAAATGAGAAGATGGATGCACACTTGCTACTCTCTAATGGCTAGTGAGGAACTCTCAAGCTTTGATTCTCAAATCTCTATCCTCACTAGAGCTCTTGCACTCCCTTGCACTCTAAAGAGTTTTCTTAGCTGATCAAATGAGCAAGAGACCTCTAAAAGAGGTGGTGGGGATGTATTTATACACCCCACAGACAAAACGAACCGTTACCCGCTGACTCAGCAAAACACAGGCTGACCGGACGCGCCGGTCGAAGTGACCGGACGCGCCGGTCGCTCGTAACGGTCGAAATCCGAAATTTCAACTGAGTGACCGGACGCGCCGGTCAGGGGTGACCGGACGCGTCCAATCGTGCAGGGAGCATACTGTAATCGCACCGGACGCGCGACCACATCCGATCGGTGATGACCGGACGCGTCCGGTCGTCTCTGGACCTTACTGGACTGTGACCGGACGCGCCGATCACACCCAGGTCACGTCCGATCGGGTGTTTCCCTCAAGTGACACGTGTCGGCCTCTGACCACCGCGTCCGGTCCTCGCAAGGACCGCGTCCGGTCGTCAGCGCCGAAACCCTAGCCGTAGAATTGTACTGACCGGACGCGTCCGGTCATGCCGAAGACCACGTCCGGTCAAGGGAAAACGACCCGAAACTTTTCGAAACGCGTCGCAACTTGAACCAAGTTGCTTCCAACTGAACTTTGAGCTATTCTAGAGCTGCCTAGCGCCAAGTTTAACAAGTGTGCACCACACCTAAACATAGGACTCACCTAGGTCAAGCTACCCGCTCATGCCCCCTTTATAGTACGGCCAAAAGAGAAAAACGAAGATCCTAACGACTATTCCGAATGCATCTCAACACCTCATCATCCGGAACTAACTGTCCTTAATCTTGACGTCACTCTTTTGAAAACCGAAACGATTTCCATCAAGGGACATGAATACCATGGTGCCCAAAGCAGTTATAACCTCCATGACCTAAATTACCAAAGTTTCTGCAAAACACACGTTAGTCATGGTAATAAAGCGTTGTCATCAATTGCCGAAACCAAACCTTGGGGCCTAGATGCTTTCAATCTCCCCCTTTTTGGTGATTGATGACAACACTAAGATTCAAAAGATTGGAGTTGAGGTTTTCGAGCATGCTTGGTTCACATAAGCAAAAGGCAATAAGCACAAAGGGTTAGGAATTGCTTATGTGCCCCAAGCCAAAAGAGTGTACTCATAAGATAAGACAAAAAGCGTTAGTACACAAAGGATATAGCTCATAAGAAATCGGAGTAAGGCATGGAAGCACAACCTTAGAGCTATAACTAAAACGGTGACATTAATTAACACTGACTAGATAAGACATTAAGACTCAAGGTTTATCACACGACGACATGTCACACGAATGCAATGCCTGAAAAGTAAACATGATGCATGAATGTAGCACACAACTAAGAATGAAAACCCTCTAACAAAACTCCCCCTGAAACTACTCTCTCTCCCCCTTTGGCATCAAGCACCAAAAAACTAATCTAAGGATCTGACGAGGGGACAGACGGAGTCGTGTCAGGTGCCGAGGTGTGTGGAGTAATCACGAAGTGCAGAGAATCACCCTCGGAATCTGAGCTATCTGGCTGACCCTCTGAAGAAGCACGTGGCTGTGAAGCGGTCTGGGTCTGAGCAGGAACAGGTACTGACGTAGTAGCAATGAGAGGATCCGTCTGTGTGACCTGAGCCTGTAGCGAGCCAATAGCAGGGGGATCTATCGAGGCAACTGACGAAGGAATGGTCTCTGTAGTCCCGGTCCCTGTCACTGGAGGAATAGCTGCCTCGGGAGCTGACAACCCTGAAGAAGTAGTAAATGTAGTAGTGTGCGAGGGTGTCGGCTGACCAGTCAACTCACTGTAGGTAGCACTGAAATCACCGATTGGTGTGCCTGTCAGGAGGTGAGGGCGAGGCTGGTCTGAAGGTGTAAACCCCATATGAATAGGAGTGAAACTCGGGGACTGGAAAGACTGGGGAACCTGCTGCTGTGGAGATGTGAACTAGAAACTCGGCTGTCCCTGACTCGACGGACCACTAGACTGTAAAGCATGAGTCATGACAGAAGCAGGCGGAGGAACCCTGACAGTGACAAGGTGGCGCAGGAGATCCAAGTACTGCTGCTGACTAGCTGCACTCTGTCGTTGTATCTCGTATTGCTGTCTCTGCATCTCAACCTGCTGCCTCTGGATCTCAAGCTGCTGACGCTGAAACTTGTCCTGACGAGCCTGCATCTGTGCGAGTGCTGCAGCTGTGTCCTGAGCCTGTCGCTGAATTTGCTGCTGCTGCTGCTCCTGTGCCTGGGTCAGCCTCTCAAGTATAGCCACCATGGCTGGGTCTGAGCGGGAGGCTGAACCAGAGCCACCGGCCTCGTGGTCGTGAGACCGAGGAGATCAGTACCTGGGGATGGGCTGGTAGTCCTCATCAGTGCTGTCAGATGTCACATCCTCAGGAAGATCAGCAGGCTGAGCGTCAAGATCCGCAAACTCTGCCTCAGCAAGCTCGTCTACTGTGGCGTCCTGCTCAGCTGCTGTCTCAGGAACCTCAGGTCGCTCACGCTGTCCTGGCACTGGGGCCTGATCTCTAGTGACTGAGGCCCAAAGCTGACGGATATCATACTCAGGGAAAGCAGTGGTAGTGTCTGATATCTCTGCTCTGATCTCTGGTGGTAGCTGAATGGATGACCTAATGATGAAGCAGATCCAGTGCGCATAGGGCAGCTGACGATTTCCCTTGAAGCCCTCAGCTATGGTGTCCTCCATCTCACTAAGTATGAGATCCCAAATGTCAAACTGTGTCTATGAGAGGAGGTGGTGAACAACCCATAGCTGCATCCGCGTCAGTCCCTCTCTGTAGCCAAGTCTAGGAAGAAGAGTGTGTCTGACTATAGCATCCAGAACTCTGGCAAGTGGTGTCAGGCTGGCAGGCGTGCGACGAGACCCTTCGCCAAAAGGCTCACGGAAGCAGGGTCGAACCAAGTCTGTAGGAGGCACTGCCCCGCCGTGAGGGCGTCTGGGTGGAGGAGTCTGACCAAAGCATAGCTGATGTATCTTCGTGTCGGAAGCAGGGAGTCTGAGAATCTCCCGCACTCTAGTGCTGTATAGTCTGTGATCGCGGCCTCGGAATGCAAAGTGAATGAACTCATGGGCAGGATCAATCCAAAGTGAAGCATAAAACTCTCTGACCCATGTGCCGCAGTATGCACCTGTCCGTCCAAGAAGATCTGACAGGCCTGGCAGATAGGACAGGTGTGGACGAAGCTGCTCTCCCACAACCTCAATTAGTGACTCAAGCCGATAGACTCTCTGTGGTCGAAAAGCAGTACCGCTGTCAACTAGAGCCCTGTAGAAATCCTCCTGAAGTGGGGTATAGAAACCCTCTGAAGCTCTGTGATCCCTCACAGGTGGAAACCATCGGCTGACCTCCACGAACCTCAACCCCTGCACCTGATGTGCTATAGCACCCCTCAGGTCAAAGTGCTCGACCGGGGGTGAACCTCTAGCTCTGGGAGGAGGACGTGCTCCACGACGCTGGCCCTCTGGCCTAGGAGTCACCTGAGTACGAGCGCGTGTGGAGCGGCGACGCGGTGGAGACTGAGCTGGCTGCTCCTCTGTATCCTATATAGCCTCTGGAGCCTCTGGAGCCTCTGTAGCCTCTGTAGGCTCTGTAGGTGGATCAACTGACATACCCTCTGTAGCTCCAGTATCCTCTGTACCCTTAGTGGCCTCAGTGCCGAGCTGTCGACCTTCAAGATGAAAGCGACGCTCGCCTATGCGTATGCCACTGCTCCTGCCACCCCTCTCTGCCTGCTCTGCTGCATCTACCACGGCCTGAGCAATCTCTGCCTTGGTAAGTGTCTTCTTCTTCTTTCTGGCCATGATCTTGATGCGCTTTCCACGCGCAATCTCACACCGACGAGGAGGACTGTCGTCCCCGTCACCAGGAGCACCACCGGCGTTCTTGCAACACACCATGCTGACAAACTGACTGAGAACCTCTGTAAGATGGTGAACTGTCACTCGAGAGGCTTGGCCTCAATCCGTATCCGCAGGCTTGGCCTCGGATTCAGCAAACTGATCTCACCCTGACACACCGACTGACTCACTGCAACGACGGAATAGAGAGATCTACTATAAGCACATATATAACTAAAAGGTACGAAACCCTAGAGATAGCAAGCATATGAGATACGATATGAATCGAAACGCGAAGCTACCTCGGATCGACGAGACGACGGTGACAAGATGAGGTGACCTAGATCGCGAGATTCCCCGAATTCGTCGAACGAGCTCTGAAAGAACCGAGTCGATGATAATCAATGGAAAGTTACGGTCAACGGTAAGCCCTAACGACGAAATTGAATAGAATTGATCGAAATCGAACGAGTTCGTCACCTCGAGCAAGGGTTAGGGCAAACCCTAGAGGATGGCTCGGCCGAAGGAAGAATCGAGGGGCTAGGGTGGATGCTTGGCACGAGGGAGCACGAGGTGGCGCTGTGGAAGAAACGGCGAGGCTCACGGCGGCGAAGACGGCTTTGCCGGCGGCGGTGGCGAGGCTCACGGCTGCAGGCAGTGCACGAGCAGCGGGTGCGCGCGAGCAGCGCGGGTGTGAGGGCAGGGAGACGAGGAGGCGCGCGGCTGGATCACGGTAGGGGTCGTCGGAGGCAAGGAAGACGGCGAGGCGACGGAATCCGGCGACTCGGCGGCTAGGGCAAAGCGGCGGCGAAAAAAAAAACGCAAGCGAGTGAAAAAATACGGTCGAGGATGAACCGTTTTATGAAGGGGTTAGATCCGCTCGACGCGCGATGACCGGACGCGGTGGTCGTTATGACCGGACGCGGTGGTGCAGCATCTGGTCACACTCCAGTAAGCTCCTGGAGTGACCGGACGCGTCCGATTAGGACTGACCGGACGCGGTCAGAGTCCGGTCGAGGGGAACTCGGGAATTCATCGCGAATGACCGGACGCGGTGGTGGTAACCGGGACCGGACGCGGTGGTCGACAGAGGCGCGTCCGGTGCAGCGTCCGGTCATTAGGTCTGGAGTTGGTCTTCTGGATGACCGGACGCGCTGGTGGACCCGGGACCGGACGCGGTGGTGAAGCATCACTGCGTCCGGTGCAGCGTCCGGTCCAGCGTCCGGTCGCCGTTCTTCGCCCTTCTTCGTTCCAAACTCCGACGCGACTTCTCCCAATCAAGTTCCAATTCAAAAAGACACAAATAAACACCAATTGGAACCTGATATGAGTGACCTCACTCAAACCCTCAAATTTTTCAAAATAGTTTGCCTTAGGCTAGTATTATTTTTAAGAAAATAGGCAATAAACACCCGAGGAGCAACGTATGGCCATGCAATAGAGTTTTTGGACCTTTAGGAGCGTCAAAATGCTCTCTCTATCCATGGACGAATACAGAGGTTGCTCAAAGCTAAACCGAAAAGAAACGACAAATGAACAACCATGCATATGCAATGCAATACAAGAAAGTAAAGCTAGGTTGCTTGTCAAGTTTGATCCACGGTTAGGCTTCTTCACTCCTCCAAAGGAGGGTTATCGTAACCGTGTTAGTCAAGCCCTAAATGCATTGCGATAAAATAAACATGGCATATAATACAATGCAATGCAAGGGACAACACACGCTCATTTTTTAAAGTTACTTGAATCAAGCACATTTAGTTCACTTCTTAGCCTACAAAAGGTGGCCTCATCCAAAGGTTTAGTGAAGATATCCGCTAATTGATTTTCACTTCTTACACCTTCTAGTGATATGTCATTTTTAGCAACGTGATCTCTTAGAAAGTGATGGCGGATATCAATGTGCTTGGTGCGAGAGTGTTGTACCGGATTGTTAGCAATTTTAACGGCACTTTCATTATCACATAAAAGTGGCACCTTTTCAAGAACAATTCCATAGTCTAGGAGGGTTTGTTTCATATATAAGATTTGTGCACAACAAGCCCCCGCGGCAATGTATTCCGCCTCGGCGGTGGACAAAGCCACACTATTTTGCTTTTTAGATGACTAAGATACTAAAGATCTCCCAAGCAAATGGCACCCTCTGGATGTGCTTTTTCTATCAATTTTGCAACCGGCATAATCCGAATCGGAATAGCCAACTAGTTGGAATCTAGCTCCTTTGGGATACCAAAGACCAATGCTTGGGGTGTGCTTAAGATATCTTAGGATTCTTTTTACGGCACTTAAGTGAGGTTCTTTAGGGCACGCTTGGAAGCGAGCACACATGCACACACTAAACATGATATCGGGCCTAGATGCGGTAAGGTACAACAAGCTACCAATCATAGAACGGTAGAGAGTTTGATCAACCGGTTTACCTCCCTCATCTAGGTCGAGATGTCCATTTGATGGCATTGGGGTCTTGATTGGTTTGCATTCTTCCATCTTGAATCTTTTGAGAAGATCCTTGGTATACTTTTCTTGAGAGATGAAAATCCCTTCTCTCATTTGCTTGACTTGAAAACCAAGGAAGAAAGTGAGCTCACCAATCATTGACATCTCGAACTCCTTCGACATCAATTCACCAAATTCCTTGCAATAATCTTCATTTGTTGATCCGAAGATGATATCATCAACATACACTTGACAAATGAAGATCTCCCCATTAAGCTTCTTGGTGAATAGTGTGGTGTCGACCTTCCCAATGGTGAAGCCCTTCTCAATGAGGAAGTCTCGGAGGCGCTCATACCACGCTCTAGGGGCTTGCTTGAGCCCATATAGTGCCTTGGACAACCTATAAACATGATTAGGATATCTAGGGTCTTCAAACCCGGGAGGTTGATTAACATAGACTAGTTCATTTATAAAGCCATTTAAGAATGCACTTTTCACATCCATTTGATATAGTTTCATATCATGATGTGATGCATATGCAAGGAGGATACGAATGGCTTCAAGTCTTGCAATGGGTGCAAAGGTCTCTCCAAAATCAAGGCCTTCAACTTGAGAGAACCCCTTTGCAACTAGTCTTGCCTTGTTCCTCACTACTATGCCTTGGTCATCTTGCTTGTTTCGGAACACCCACTTGGTTCCAATGACTCTTGCACCTTTAGGATGCTCTTCAAGTGTCCATACTTGATTGCGGGTGAAGTTGTTCAATTCTTCATGCATGGCATTCACCCAATCCGGATCTTGAAGAGCTTCTTCTACATTCTTAGGTTCAACACAAGAGACAAAAGAGTGATGTTCAACGAAAGAAGCAAGCTTTTGAGATCGAGTCATTACTCCCTTAGTAGGACTCCCTATGATGAGTTCTTGTGGATGTGCTTGAAGTAGAGGTGAATTTCTTCTATCAACCACTTGAGGAGGTGGATGGGGAGCATCAACATCTTGAGCTTGTGCCTCGGCTTGTTCATGAGAGATATAAGTGTCTTCATTTTCAACTCTCTCATTCTTGTCATCATCTTGAGGCACACGTGATGAAGATGGTGGATCAATGATTTGTACATCGTCTTCATCATCTTTTGGCTTGATGTCTCCCACGGGCATGTTCTTCATGGCCTCCCTCAAGGGTTCATCACCTACATCATCACAATTCTCAATTGCTCCTTGGGAGCCGTTAGATTCATCAAATTCCACATCATATGTTTCTTCAACCAACCCGGTGGTATGGTTAAATACTCTATATGCTTTGGACTTTGATGAGTAACCAACAAGAAAACCAATATCACAACGTCTTTGAAACTTCCCTAGGTGTTGACACTTCTTGTAGATGTAGCATTTGCAACCAAACACCCGGAAGAATGAGACGTCCGGTTTCTTCCCATTAAGCAACTCATAGGGGGTCTTGCCAAGAAACTTTTGTAGGAAGAGGCGATTTGAAGCATAGCATGCGGTGTTGATTGCCTCGGCCCAAAACTTTTCCGGAGTGTTGTACTCATCTAGCATTGTTCTTGCAAGGGTGATCAAAGTCCGGTTCCTTCTCTCAACTACACCATTTTGTTGAGGAGTGTAGGTTGAAGAGACCTCATGCTTGATTCCAATTTCATCACAATAAGCTTCAATGTTGGTGTTGTCAAACTCTTTGCCATTATCACTTCTAATCTTCTTTATCTTGACTTCAAATTCATTTTGAGCTCTCTTTGCAAACTTCTTGAAGCAGCTTGCCACTTCGGATTTGTCATGAAGGAAGAAAGTCCATGTATACCTTGAGTAGTCATCCACTATTACAAGACAATAGAGATTACCACCCAAGCTCTTGTATGTTGTAGGCCCAAACAAATCCATGTGTAGAAGTTCTAGCACTCTTGAAGTTGACATGAAAGCTTTGGTTGGATGAGTGTTTGCAACTTGTTTGCCCGCTTGACATGCACTACAAGGTTTGTCCTTTTTAAACTTCACATCCTTCAATCCTCTCACTAGTTCTTTCTTCAATAGCTTGTTGAGAGTGCTCATTCCAACATGTGCAAGCCTCCTATGCCAAAGCCAACCAAGTGAAGTCTTGGTGAACAAACATGTCATCAAATTTGCATCTTCGGAGGTGAAGTCAACAAGATAAAGATTGTTGTATCTAAAGCCTTTGAATATCACTTGCTTGTCATCTATCTTTGAAACTTCCACTTCATTTGGTGTGAACAAGCATTGGAGGCCAAGGTCACAAAGTTGCCCAACGGATAGTAAGTTGAAACTCAATGAAGCAACATAGAGCACATTTGAGAGTGAGTGATCATTTGATATTGCAATCTTGCCTATACCCTTGACTTTGCTCTTTGAATTATCCCCAAATGTGATCTTCTCTTAACATATCCCATTCTCTTCAATGGAGGTGAACATACGAGGATCACCGGTCATATGTTGAGTGCAACCACTATCAATAACCCAATGAGTTCCACCGGTCTTGTAGTTCACCTACACACAAGAGATCAAGCTTTTTGTTTAGGGACCCAAACTTGAGAGGGGCCCTTAACTTTCTCAACTAGTGACTTGGCAACCCATATTTTCTTTGGCCTATTCTTGTTTGGGGGACCCAAAAACATGACTTTCATCTTTCCATTTGAATCTTTTCTTAGCATGTAATGAGCATTGAAGGCAAAGGGTCTAGCATGCTTGGGCATGGGTTGTGGTGGTGGAGTTTTGCATTCATGAGCAAAGTGACCTTCTTGACCACACTCAACACATCTCTTTGGCTTGGGCTTTGACTTGCTTTGTTGTTGTTGAGCTTTTGCCTTCTTCTCTTGATTTGCCAAGTACCCAATTCCACTTCTATCCATCTTCATTACGGTGTTCATGAGGAGCTCACTTTGTAAATATTGACCTCTTGTGAACTTGCTTAGACCGGTCTTGAGATGCTCTTTTTCTTGCTTGAGCTTTTTGTTTTCTTCAATGAGTGACTCATTTGTTGGTTGCTTCTCAAGAGCTATCAAACCTTTAAGCTTCTTGTTCTCATTTGCAAGCTTCTCATTCTCACACTTGATCTTGGCATAATCATCATAGTTGCTTGACTCAACCACACTCTTGCCTTTGCTACTAGAACCTTGCTCAATGCTTTCAATGATCAAGTCATCACATGATGTAGCTATATCACACTTAACAACATTGTTAGTAGCATCATGTGTCTCAAGAGCAAGTTCATTAGCAACCACAAGACTATCATAGTCAATTTTTAATGTGGTGTATTTGTCTTTTAGAGAGTTATGTCTAGTGATGAGCTCATCATGCTTCTTCTCAAGCTTATCATGTTGATCTTTAAGCTCTTTATTAGAGGTTTTGAGCTCCTTGAGATGAGAAGATATAACTTCATTTTGATCTCTAAGCTCACCACTAGTCTTTTGAGCATTTTCAAGCTTTGATGAGAGTGATTCATTTTCATTTTGAAGTTCATCATTTTCATTTCTTGTCCTTCTTATGATTTTAGTGTATTTGTTTAGCAATTTTACAAGTTCATCATAAGAAGGTGCGTCATATTCATCATCACTATCACTATCATCATCATCATCACTATCATGGTTTTGTACCTTTCGTTCACCCTTGGCCATAAGGCATAGGTGAGTAGTGGATGATGATGGTGAAGGAGGCGGTGAAGGTGGTGATGAAGATGTCAGTGAAGATGATGGCCCCATCACAAAAGCGGCAACCTTCTCTTTCTCATCATTGCTCTCATCTTCGGAGGACTCACAAGATGATTCAATGTCGGTGAGCCAATCACCAACAATGTATGCCTTTCCTCCCTTCTTCTTCTTGTGGAACTCCTTCTTCTTGCCATCCTTCTTCTTGTATGGCTTGTTTTTCTTCTTCTCTTCTTCTTCATCACTTGAATCATTTTTCTTGCCCTTGTTCTTGTTCTTGTACTTATCTTTTGGTGGTCTAGGGCATTGATGAGCTAAGTGGCTAAGTTCACCACAATTGTAGCAATCCATCTCCGAGATGGGCTTTCTCTTGCTACTTGTGAAGAATTTCTTTTTCTTGCCATCGAACTTGATGCCACTCTTGTTGAGCTTCTTTAGCATCTTGGTGGTCTTTCTCACCATGAGTGCAAGTGATTCATCATCGACATCACTTTCACTTGAGCTTTCTTGCACCATCATGGCTTGGCCCTTCTTCTTCTTCTTGTCATGGCTAGCTTTGAAGGCCAAGTCTTTCTTCTTGGAAGATGATGAGCCCTCTTCCGGAGTGATGTGCATGTACATCTCATGAGCATTGATCTTCCACAATACTTGTGTCGGTGTTGCGGTGGAGAGATCACTTTGGTGAAGTACGGTGACAATGTGACCATACTTCTCAACGGGAAGAACACTCAAGATCTTCCTTGCAACATCCGATTGGCTCATTTGAGTGAGCCCAAGAGCATTGAGGTCCTCTACAAGAACATTCAAGCGAGTGTACATGTCATTAGCACTTTCTTTAGGAAGCATCTCAAAAGAATTAATTTTCTTTAAAGCAATGTGATAGCGTTCCTCATGCTCACTCTTAGTTCCCTCATGGAGAGCACAAAGATTTTCCCACAATTCATGAGCGTTCTTTGCATTACGCACACGATTGAAGATATCTTTGCCTAAGCCCCGGTAGAGTGCATTTTTGGCCTTTGCATTCCACCGGTCGTACTTCTCCTCGTCACCAATGGGGTTTGCGGGATCCTTGATAGCGGGAAGCCCTTGGGTTGCGGCTCTAAGACACCCAACATCTATGGCTTCGAGATACGCCTCCATGCGGATTTTCCAATATGGAAAATCATCCCCCTCAAAGGTGGGAGGTGGTCCTTCCCCGTTAGACATCTTGCTCTAGGCGGTAAAGCCTAAATTAGGAGCAACACGGCTCCGATACCAATTGAAAGGATCAAGATGCCCAAGAGGGGGTGAATTGGGCTTTTCTAAAAATTAATTGCAAGAATTAAATCCTACAAGCCGGAATTCACCCCTAGTGCCTACTTCTGTTCCTAGAGATTCTACCGATAAAAAGTTTTGGACCCTAGTTTCCAATCCTAGTCTAGCATGGCAATTCTAGGAATGTAAATCAAGCAATGAAAGTAAATACGAGAATGTAAATGCTTGAATGTAAAGGGCAAGGAACACGGCGATGTTTTTCCGAGGTATCGGAGAGTCGCCACTCCCCACTAGTCCTCGTTGGAGCACCCGCGCAAGGATGTAGCTCCCTCTTGATCCGTGCAAGGATCAAGTGCTCTCTACGGGTTGATTCTTCGACACTCCGTCACGGTGAATCACCCAAAACCGCTCACAAGATGAGTTGGGTCACCCACAAGCTCCGCCGGATGATCACCAAACTCCCAATCACCACCAAGTCGTCTAGGTGATGGCGATCACCAAGAGTAACAAGCTAGAACTCTCACTTGACCACAACGAGCCCAAATGAGAAGGTGGATGCACACTTGCTACTCTCTAATGGCTAGTGAGGAACTCTCAAGCTTTGATTCTCAAATCTCTATCCTCACTAGAGCTCTTGCACTCCCTTGCACTCTAAAGGGTTTTCTCAGCTGATCAAATGAGCAAGAGACCTCTAAAAGAGGTGGTGGGGATGTATTTATACACCCCACAGACGAAACGAATCGTTACCCGCTGACTCAGCAAAACACGGGCTGACCGGACGCGCCGATCGAAGTGACCGGACGCGCCGGTCGCTCGTAACGGTCGAAATCCGAAATTTCAACTGAGTGACCGGACGCGCCGGTCAGGGGTGACCGGACGCGTCCGATCGTGCAGGGAGCATACTGTAATCGCACCGGACGCGCGACCGCGTCCGATCGGTGATGACCGGACGCGTCCGGTCGTCTCTGGACCTTACTGGACTGTGACCGGACGCGCCGATCACACCCAGGTCACGTCCGATCGGGTGTTTCCCTCAAGTGACACGTGTCGGCCTCTGACCACCGCGTCCGGTCCTCGCAAGGACCGCGTCCGGTCGTCAGCGCCGAAACCCTAGCCGCGGAATTGTACTGACCGGACGCGTCCGGTCATGCCGAAGACCGCGTCCGGTCAAGGGAAAACGACCCGAAACTTTCCGAAACGCGTCGCAACTTGAACCAAGTTGCTTCCAACTGAACTTTGAGCTATTCTAGAGCTGCCTAGCGCCAAGTTTAACAAGTGTGCACCACACCTAAACATAGGACTCGCCTAGGTCAAGCTACCCGCTCATGCCCCCCTTTATAGTACGGCCAAAAGAGAAAAACGAAGATCCTAACCACTATTCCGAATGCATATCAACACCTCGTCATCCGGAACTAACTGTCCTTAATCTTGACGTCACTCTTTTGAAAACCGAAATGATTTCCATCAAGGGACATGAATACCATGGTGCCCAAAGCAGTTATAACCTCCATGACCTAACTTACCAAAGTTTCTGCAAAACACACATTAGTCATGGTAATAAAGCGTTGTCATCAATTGCCGAAACCAAACCTTGGGGCCTAGATGCTTTCACTGATGATACTGCTGGTCTGGCTCAAAATAATACTCCTGATCGTCAAGAAACTGCTCACCGTCTATACTCGATCATCAAGCATCAACACACAATCATCCGAGCAATCATACACGAAGCAAACAAAGAAACATAGTTATAACAGTACACCAACAGTAGCAAAATAGTATAAAAAGTTTGTAAAACTCTTCTACACATTACTACGATCACACAAACGTAAAGATCACAAAATTTGGAGTTAAAACGTGAAAGTTATGAATTTTCTAAGATTTCCTATAGATAAATAATTACTTAAATATAAACTCGAAAATTAAATTTCCCAAACCTACTGTACAGCTACACTAACATGTAGAGCTCGCAAATACGAACCTAACGCAACTTGAAAGGGTCAAATCGGAGTTAAAACGAAGATTTTATGCTCAAAACAAGTTTAGTGGCAAAACTGTAAATATTAGAAAACGTATTTTTAATTTACCGAGAAGAAATACATCTTCAAAACAAAGAAACGTACTTCGTGAATTACGCCAAGGGACTGCGGGTTCCATACTAACTAAAAGCAAGGGCTCTTTAGCAAAACTACAAACCGAAAATGTATCGGCCTACTCCAGCCATCAATTCCAAGATGAACGGCTCAGATTAGAAATCGGAGGAGAGAAGAGAAATTCCGGCCATCTACAGTGTCGCACACGGCGGCGCCATGGCCGACGGCTTGCCGGAATCGTCGAATCGGTGCTCTAGACCACATTAGGAGGTACGACCGGCACCATTCGAACCGGGAGCTCAAGGCGAACTTACCTAGGGCTTCAAACCGAGCGGAAACGAGATGGAATAGATGAGCAGCTCGGTGGGGCGGGCGGCGGAGCTCCTGTACACAAGGGTGACGCGTTAACCACCTAACGAACCAAATTGAGGGCACCCACATACTCGCAAGGTCATGACGAAACTATTGGAATAACTTACAGTAGCCAAAAAGCGACGTGCTCATCGAATTGGGTCCGACGACGGCTTCTAGGGTTTATGGAGCTTGCGGCCGCGAGCTAGGGCAAACGGCGTGGAAATTCACATAGAGAAGGTAAGCAATCACCTGTGGTTTGCTTAAATAGTCCCACGACACCTTGCCTTGGAAGAGAATCTCGTGAAGCTTGGGATTTCGTTCGGTCGACACCATGACTCCAGCTCGGTTACAAAACAGAGAAGGGGGACGAGACCGACGTGTGGGGCCTAGTCGTCAGCGACACAAAGAAGGGAGGGGCGCTGTGGCAGAATCGCCTAATCTAATGCCCTCCCAAGAGTACTTGTCTTCCATTAGACACTAAGTACCCAAGGGAGAACACTAAACTAAGTAATTCCGTCGAGCACACCACAAGGGAGAACTCGAAGATCCACATTTTTACATCAGGATCACAAATGAGAGAGTAAAGCTTACAACATCCTTACCATTTCTTACATCACTTTTAATACAACATCAGAGCAATTCATTAAGTAGTTCTAACAGCAGAATATAAAACATTATCAGAGTTCAGCGGAAATGAAACAATTTAATGAAAAGTTAAACATTAACATGAGGTAAACATTTAACATGATGATATTATATAAGCAGGGAGTGATAGCAAGTCAATAGTATTTTCCTTGTAAACTTTTGGTGAGAGTTTCAATAAATAAACTCTACTCCGCATCGCAAAGGAAATCCTCGCTGAGCCCACCAGGAGGTTTCCACACACAAGTGTCAGCTTATCAGCACCTGCCACCTGCAACAGGGTAGAACAAACCCTGAGTACTCAATTGTACTCCGCAAGACTTACCCGTCAGGAGGAAAGAAAAAGACTCCAAGGATCATGCAAGGCTTTCTGGCTTGTGGATTCCTTGTTTGCAAGAAGCAGCACTAAGAGTGTGTCCTTAATTTCTTACTTTTAATAGCCATATTTTGTTTCATATTCAACCTTCTAGGTAAACACCTAGTCTATAATCAAGCAGGGTTGAGCAAACAGAAACCATTTCTTTCTCTTTTAACTGCCAGTTCTTACTACGATGCCAGAGCGTAGTCAAGCCGTACCGTCATGCAGAAACGGCGATTCGCGAATCAATGTGCCCAGCTGGGTGCCCCGAAAACACACGCCTTGCTTGTACCCCGGACACAAGCAAGACCAACCTGTTCCACTCCTGTAAAGGGGTCCAGGTCCCCGTCCAAGCTCGGACTCTAAGCCCCCAACACTGCAGGCCCGACCTCAGTATGGTGCTTAGACCTCCTCAACCCAATATATATAACCACACTAAGAAGCCAGTCTGGAAAGAGCCGGAACCCATGACAAGAGAGAAACAAGTCTTCCTAGCCCCCATCCGCCATTATATGCTCGGGACAAAAAATCTGTGACTTGACCAGGGTCCAATGCAACGAACGGTCCTTAATTGACACAAGCGGAACTAATGCAACCAGAGCCCCGCTCTGTTGCCCAACCAGGTCCAAGTCCATCCAACCTGTTCCGCCCAGTCTCCAATTATCCATATACATTTATATTTCATGTGATAATAACATGATAATAATAACAATAATATCTCTTCCTATCCTCTCGCGAGTGACAGGCAATCACTCGACTTCTACCGGAGTCCTGTAGCATAGCATTCTACACGATCCTGTCATACTAGTAAGACTCATGGGATCAAGATATATATGCAACTGGGTTTCATTCAACTCCTTTAAACTTAATGCACAAGCATAATTTAAAGTGCAGAATAATAGGGGTTATGCACCGGGGCTTGCCTGGGTAAAACATAACCAAGTTAGCATTTCATCATGGCGGCACGATCCTCGGGACACCACCTTTCGGCTACTCCAGATGACTTCGCGCTCCATCATCGTACCTATTATATATGATATGCGCGAATGCAATCGTAGAGACATAAGTAATCAACGGTGACCGAAATACTTAAGATACGAGTGCGTCTCTCGGCTAATGAACTAGCTCATCGACTAACGCACTAGGCCACGTATCTAAGTTACCAAGTTACTCGCTATTTTCCGAAGATTATTTTAGCTATACAAATCCAAGGTTTCACTTTACTTATTTTGTCAGTTTTAATATACCTTAGAACTAGGGCTCATTAGCGATCTTAGCAAACTAATTATTCTCGAGCTACAAAAGTTACAGCGAGCATATAAAAAATAGTTGGAGCCTAATGTAAAAGTTTTAAAGCCAACACTTTTACCATTTTCTTGCAAAAATTCACTCAAGTTTATACTTAGCGAAATTTAGCATTTTTAAAATAATTAACGAACTCCTAAGGATAATATACAACTATGCGGATAAAATATACTAACAGTTAGATCATAATTTTTGGAAGCCAACAAAATTGGTTTCACGAATTTTGGACTCCTACACATTTAGATGTTTGATTTTTCCAGTTTATCTAAGAAATGAAATTAAGAAATGCTTTAAACCCAGAGAAGGCCGGCGGCCCCCCAGACAGCCCAGCGGCCCAGCCTGGGGCGCGGCCACGCGTGACGCAGCCAGCCCAGCAACGGCCCAGCTGGCCCGCCCCGCACGCGTGCGCGCACAAATTGCAAAAGAGCCCCTGGACTAGCAGGTTAATACGCAGCGCTCGAGAGCACTAATGCACTAGAGTAGAGGTTTGCGCTAAGGACCCTGAAGAACCTCATCTTCACAAAGGGGCAGTCCCCGGTGCCCCCACGCACGACGGCGAGACACCGGGCGACACCGGGCGATCGCGCCAGCCACTAGGAGGACACTACGGCGCGCCCAGAGGGTCGATGACCAATATAGGGCCAACGCGAGACGGTGGGCAGCGACTAGGCAGCTTACGGGGCACGGCCGCAGACTGGCCACGGCGGCGGCCATGGTCGGCCAGTTCAAGGCGGTGGCGCGGACACTCCGGTGAACCCACGCGCTCTCGAACGAGTAGGGACAGCTGAGAAGCAACAGCGGCATACCCCGGTGCCCGCGACGGTGATGGTTGGGGTGGAGGGGTGACGAGATGGCCTGGCCACGTGAGCGTGGCGCGGTTGGCGGCGCTCCTCCGCGGGTACCGACGCGTCACCACGCTGACGGCGAGCTTCCTAGACAAAACAACGTGAGCACCAACTATAGGAGGCCAAGGCGGTTCGAGGGGTGCAACCAATTGAAAAGTTACCGTTGATTAGAGCCCTTGCCCCCCAATTCCCCGGTCATGGCGGCAGACATGGCTGGCGGCGAGAACACCTCGAAATTGAGGTGGCGCACGACTCGACTAGGCCCTGATGTGGGCGGGGGCATAGCTAGCTCCCTAAGCTACACTCAGGCACGAGGGAACGCTGCAAAACCAACCGGTTGCCGAGGAGGGGAGAGAGCGGCGGCCCTTGTGCCCGACGCGACCATGAAGTGGCACTCGAACGAGCCGTGCGAGATAAAAATCGGGCGGTTCCGACCGACAAGCCAGCGTCTGCATGGGTGCACAGGTGACGGGATGGAAGTGGACATGGCGTGTCGTGAAGAAGAATGGCGTGGCCCGTCCCAAGCGGAGTGCCAAGGCGACGGCTAGCGAGACAAGCCGAGCAGGGTGGCACGCGTTGACCTGCAAGACACAGTCGCGTCGGTGCCGGCCAGCGGGAGCAACCGAGGCAGGGGACATCCCATCGCCATTCTACCGGGCCCTCGACTAGACGCGCGGCAGCGGCACACGACTCCGGCTTGGTGGACGGTGAATTGGAGGGCGGGGGAGACACCACGACAACCGAGCGGTGGCGGCCGCAGCCCGACCTGGCCCAGCGCGCGGTGACCGCGGTTCCCAGCTGACACGACTGTCCGGTGACACGCACGCAATCTAAAGCAAAGCAAAAGTCCTCGATTGATCTAATTACGGCCCAAACAATTTTTGTGCACCCAAGGTCGCACCAACAACTGCCTATCGAAGCCATCGACGCGGCCCGAGAGTGACCCGAGGAAAAGATGGGAAGGTGCCAAGATACGTTCGTCAAACCGAGTGCCCGTTCGCGAATAGAGCAAGGAACAAACTTCACCGCGTGCTCACGGTAGCTTTGGCAAATTTTTACGGAAGCAACGTGACCCCCAACATGAAAGTTGCACTTTGCTCGGCGAACTTGCTCATAAATATTTCTTAAACACAATGCTCAAGTTACATTTTTATTTTTGTTTGTAAAAAAAATTATTTTTCATACCCAACAATTAAAGATACCTATTCTACATATACGCATATGTTATTCGGATTTTTATTAACAGAGGTACGCACCAAATAATTTAACTTAGGTTTTGATCTGATTCCTCTTAGGTATCAATCCGGGCGCTAAGCATGCTCGTAACACCAGAGGTGTTACAGGCGCACGGCTGTGGCTTCCTGGGCCGGCCCACGCGGCGCGGAAGGAAGAGAACGGCACGGTTCGGCCTACCCGCGAGAAAGGAGAAGCAGGCCGGTAGCTGGGCTGCACAGGCCGAAAAGGAAAAAAGGTAAAGGGTTTCCTATCTATTTTCCATTTTCTTTTCTATTTTTCCAAACATATTTTCAAATTAAATTTCCAATAAAATTTGTAAACCTTTACAAGTTGGTCAAAATCACACACCAAGATAAAATAGATGCACCAGCATGAATGCTAAACATATTGCTAACCATATATTAGATTTTAGTTTCAAATCAAATAATATTATTTCTCTACGGTTTATTACCCAAACAATTGCATCTTAAATCAATTTAAACTAATTTAAATTCTTGTTAAATTTTGGGTGTTACACGTACTGACCGGACGCACCGATTAGGGTGACCGGATGCGTCCGGTCACTACAGGACAACATGAACAGTGCGCGTCAGAAGTTACCATTGTCGTGACCGGACGCGCCGCACCTGGCGTCCGGTCGGAGTCCAGTAAGCTCCCACCACGACCGGACGCGTCCGATCACACGTGACCGGACGCGCCGAGCGTCCGGTCGGCTCTACGAACAGCTCTGCCCCTCTGGGTGCTTGACCGGACGCTCCGGTTCCGTGAGGGACCGGACGCGCCGGTTGGAAACCCTAGCACTCTCGCGCGCCTGACACCTGCTGAGAACTGACCGGACGCGTCCAGTCAAACCGTGACCACGTCCGGTGCAGCGTCCGGTCACCACAGTGACCACCGTTCGCCTCCGTTTCTTTTCCGACCTCCGGCGTAGTAGAAAATAGGTATTTCACTTCCTAAAAAACGCTGAATCCCGCCGAGCTTGCTCGGCGGGAGGGAGAGAGGAACCCAAACCCCTCTCTACCGCTTAAACTCCACCGTCTTCGCAAAAGTGCTAACATCACCAAGTGTACTCCACCATGTGCATGTGTGTTAGCATTTCACAAACATTTTCAAGGCGTTATGTTAGCTCTCTACTAGATCCTAATGCATATGCTCAAGACATTGATCTAGTGGCACTTGATTCCCGAGCTAACCGTGATTGCCTCTCTTGATAGTCGGCTATGTATCCTAAATCCGGTCAATCACTTCTCTACTCATCTTAGACCGGCAAAAGAAAAACCCTATGGTTATACTTTTACCTTGAGCTCTTAGATCCTTCTCTTCCACTTGATCATCATGTCCATCATATTATGTGCATCTCCACCATGATCGTCATTTCATGTCCATGCACCATCTCTTAGTGATCTTGTGGCCACCACTCCTTGCCACATACACTTTCATCACATGTGTTGCTTATGCCTAACTCAAAACACTTAACACATGGCATTAGCAACTTGGTGTCATTAATTACCAAAACCAAACTTGGCTTTCACCACCGCCGCTGCTGGGGGAGACCTCCCCATGGGCGCTGCCACTGGATCCAGCTCCTCCGCGAGCATCTCGCTGGCAGATTCGCTCCTTGATCCATCGACGCCACCGCACCTTCACCATGGATCCGTCGCCGCCATGTCCGACACCTCACACCTCTGACGGATGAGAGGGAGGCGCCCCAGCACCTCGCATCCTACGCATGCAGTTGAGAGGGAGACGCGCCATGGGGGGAGAGGGGTGCTGCACCGGAAGGAGAGTGGGGCGCCGCGCAGGGGATAGTGCTAAGAGAGAGGGAGGGAGAGAGAGCGCAGGGAAGTGAAACCTTAAGTCCTTTATTTATATGAGATCGGTAGGAGCCTGATTTGGGCTTTTGACTAGGCCTTGGCCACCATTAACAGAGGCGGGTCTTATAAGAGGTCCGCCTCCGAAAATGGAGGCCATTTTCAGAGGCGGACCACTTATGAGGCCCGGCTCCTTAAATCAATTTTAGGAGGTGAGCATTTCCTAACCGTCTCCGCAAGTAAAACGACCGTCTCCGTTAATCGATTTTGTGAGGTGGTCTTTTTTTAGTGCCTTGGTAAATAAAACGACTGCTCCTTTAATCATCGGGCATTTTACAAGTCGGTTGGATTTTATGACCGCCTCGGTTAATAAAAGGGTAACATCTTGCAAAATTATTTTTATAGTAGTGCATGGAACATACATACAGTAGGATAAAAAAATCCTCTGTTGGCACAGTTGATAATCGCCTAGCTCCTTGGTGTCTAAATGGTAGGAAGATCTTTAAAATAGTGAACAAACTTAGAGTCGTCCTCGGAAAGGGCGAAGGAAGCGTGTAGGCACCGAAAGGCTCTTTGTGGGGAAAAACGGTATTCTGGAAACTGTCCGCACAGTTGATGGGATGCACATTACTAAAAACATAGTCGAAAGCACGCTTGACACCTAATGGCCGCAAAAGGGCAAAGAGAAAGATTCACTTCAAATTCAAATTCATGTGGACCTACAGAAGATAAATGTCAGACCGGAGCTACATCCCGTAATTCAACCTAATGGGACAAAGAAACTTCTAATAGCCTCATGGACCTTGGGTACAAAGGAGAAAGAGAAACTCTTAAGTTTCTTCCAATTAATTCAAAGTACCTATTGGTTACTACTCAAACATCAGGAGGCTAGCGAATACGAATGAAAGATTTAAAATTCAACATGAGCTTTACGAAGATGCACAATTGCCATGCTAAAATGACACAACTCTTGCGAGTTGTAATTAAGGGTGGTCTTTTCGGGAGCGCCGACTCTCTCTTGAAGGTAAATTTGAGAGCTATATAAATAAAGAGGTGTTTAATAAGGCTTGGTGGGAAAACAAAAAAAAATATGACACAAAACTGTGCTGCCTTTTCCTCACACCCATACTCCTATTCTTGCCAAAAGGGACATAGAACAATGCTTAAAATTCCTTTTCTTCAATTTCATTTCTCTGTTAATGTGTTCATAATTTCAACGTACTCATTTTGTACTAATGCAAGGACAGTTCAGAAACTTCAGTGCCTCACATCTTTGCTTTTCAAGACTTCTTAAGTAAGGTCGTATTTTTGGGCTGGAAGCACAAAGCCCTGAATACCAATAGAAAGTGGCTGGAAGCACAAAGCCTGAATACCAATAGAAAGTAGGAATTCTTACCATGGCAACTACTACTATTAGCACTTCTGGAAATGACCAAATTTGTGTCAATCTGTACAGGTTACTTGCTTTGCACGTACACATGGATGGTTTTAGCCCTATGAGTTAACTTTCTGAAATTCCGTTGTGCAGACTTTTGGGAGGTAAGAAATAACCAAGCAAAATGATACGTACTAGACAGGAGTCACAACAATATATCAGTGTTTTACACAACAGTAATAATAAGATATTAAATAGATAGACACGGTGCAAACAACGGTCAGCCAAGGCTCAGAAAACAAACGAAAAAGTCACAAAAAAATGTATCAGATTCACAGCCGACCGAATTCAGGCGTCTTGTTCGGCTGACTGGTGGCCGGTGCTGATTTGTTATGAGAAAAATACTGCTGGCTGACAGCCAGCAGGTGGCTGATACTGATTTGACGGGAGAAAAAAGCACTGGTGGCTGGCTCCGCCAGTCGAACAAGGCCCCGTCGTGCCTACCGCCCCGCGTCACGGCACCGCCCGACGAAGTCCGCCAAGCTCTGGTAGCTCGTGCCGCCCTTGGCTGTGGCCGCCGCCGCGGCGTCGCCGACATTGGCTGCCTTTTCCGCCAGCACATCGTAGCCCATCACGGCATTGATCTTCTCAGCCACTTCCTCTCCGCTCACCAAGCCTTTCTCCCCATCCCAGGTCCACCGCGCCTCCCACGCGCCCAGCCTGCCGCGCGCCACCACGGCGGCGTTGACGCGCTGGTCGCCGAACCTCGGCCACGCCAGCACCGGCACACCGAACGCCGCCGCCTCCGTCACGGAGTTCCACCCGCAGTGACTGATGAAAAGGCCGACGGAGCCGTGCTGCAGGATCTCCTCCTGCTCCACCCACCCCTTGGTCACGAACGCGCGCCCCTGCACTCGCTCCAGGAACCCGTCCCCAAGCAGGTCGCCGAGGTCGGCGGCGTCGTCCCGGTCCACGACGGTGCTCTTCACCACCCACAGGAACCGCTGGCCGCTGGCCTCGAGCCCGGCCGCGAGCTCCCGGAGCTGGTCCGTCGATATGGCCTTGCGGCTGCCGAAGCTGACGTACACCACGGACCGCGCCGGCTGCGCGCTGAGCCAGTTCATGTAATGGGCGGCATCATTCGCCGCCTGAAATCTCACCGGCTGCAGCGGCCCCACGGCGAACACAGGCGGGAAGTCGGAGACGACCGAGCCTTGACGCAGGGCCGTAATGGCGTCCGGCTCAAAGGCGTCGAACGTGTTGACAAGGATGCCGTCAGCAGCGACGAGGCCGCGACCGTTGGCGACGAACTGCTGGGTGAAGAGATGCTTGGGGTGGTGCAGCGCCTGTGGGACGGAGGATTTTGGGATCCGATACACGCCGGGGATGTGGACGTCGCCGACGCCCACGCGGCCGGCGGCGGCATTGGCGTCGAGGTGGGCGGGAAAATAGGCGCATAAGGAGAGCATCGCGGCGGAGGACGTGAAGAGGACGTAGCACGGGACGCCCCGCGCCTTGGCGACGGGCAGGACGACGGACGCCAGGACGATGTCCGTGACGAGCGCGGACGCCTGGGCGGCGTCGAGGAGCGGGCCGAGCAGCGGCACGGACCGTCGTATAGCCTCGAAGCGGAGGAAGAAGGGGTCGGCGCCGGGGAACTCGGATTCGTCGAACGGCGCCAGGCGGAAGTCGAGCCGGCGGACGGCCGGGGCCGCGGCGAAGAGCGCGTCCAGGTGCCTGGACTCCGCTGACGACACGGTGGGCAGCACCGCGGACACGGACACGTCGCAGCCGTGTCCCTCCGACAGCGCCACCGCGAGGCGGCCGAACGGGACCAGGTGGCCCATGCCGGCGCTCGGGAGCAGGACAACGTGCGGTCTAGCGGTGGTGTGGTCGCCGGAGGCCGGCATCGCCGATGGGGCCATGCTCCAAGTCTAACAACTGCGACCTGCTTCCGGCGTGACAGAGTGAGAGTGGTAGTGATAGCTAAACAAACCTACACGGAGCCACTAATAAATAACGTGGGGCACTACCGAATCTGCACCGCACGATGCAACAACCTACACGCGGCCGCGCCGGTGTGGTCGCCGTCGCTTGGCATCGACGGTGGGGCCGCTGTCCCTGCCACCGGCTTCGAGCGCGACAGTGGTAGCTGAGCGGCACGGGTGCTGCCGGCCACTAATAACGTGGGGCGCTACCAAAATCTGCACCGCACGATGCAACAACTACGGCAGGCGCCGCGCTGTCGCTCTGCCGACCGTTGATCATTTTCCTGCCGTTGGCCAATCGTGTCACGTGACGCCGGGCGGGCGAGCGCCGGAGGTGAGAGGGCTGCACTGCATGGTGTGAGGCTGTCGTAGCCGAACGTACACTAGCTTCTAACATGTATTCGTATTTCCTCAGAACTCAGATACTGGCGCTTGTACAGGAAGGAGTATACAAGAAAGGAAACAAGAGTGCACGACGCACAAATTAAACGGGCCTGTGCTGATTATTATTGCACACCATGCCAAGCAGCACAGAGCGTGCCGGCGATAGAGCGCAGGACTACGTGAGGCCGGCCGATCGCCGGAGGGGAGGGCGGCACTGCAGGCTGTCGCAGACGAACCTAGAGTAGCTTGCTGCTTGGGGGCTACTCCCTCTGTCCCTTATTAGATGTCGTTTCCGGTTTTTATGTCCACAAGTTTGACTCGATTTATATAAAATGCGTGTAATATTTGTATCTCCAAATAAATTTATTAAAAAACTAGACTCAAAGACCTTTCCAATGATACTAATTATATATCATAAATATTAATATTTTTTAATATATATTTAATTAAAGTTGTTTTTCGGAAAACGTAAAGCGAACAAGTATTTAGGGACGGAGGGACTAGCTTGGTACGCTGGCGTCGTAGTAGCTGTGCTTGCAGTTTGGCTCGTGATTGGGCAGCTGCAGCTAACTAAAGGTGGCACGCGATCGATGTCCACCGCAGGATACAACCACCACGCAAGTCTCAACTCTCAACCAATAGTTTCACACAAAACACACACACACACACACACCGCAGGATACAACCACCACGCAAGTCTCAACTCTCAACCAATAGTTTCACACAAAACACACACACACACACACACACACTCAATCAATAATAATCGTTTCACGTTTTTCACGTGCTTTTCAGAACATGATGGTGTGGGGTACAGTGGCATATACTCAGAGGTCAGAGCAAATCTAAAGATAAGATCGATTGCATAGTACTAACTTCACAGTTGTTTGATTGTTTGCTCCTCTGTTTGTAGGGATGCTACTGAAATTCAAAGTTTTAGACGCCGGATTTCATCATACACCAAAAGGACAACACTACTGTCCTTGATATGAAGAAGGTACAGTGGCATATACTCAGAGGTCAGAGCAAATCTAAAGATAAGATCGATTGCATAGTACTAACTTCACAGCTGTTTGATTGTTTGCTCCTCTGTTTGTAGGGATGCTACTGAAATGCAAAGTTTTAGACGCCGGATTTCATCATACACCAAAAGGACAACACTACTGTCCTTGATATGAAGAAGGTACAGTGGCATATACTCAGAGGTCAGAGCAAATCTAAAGATAAGATCGATTGCATAGTACTAACTTCACAGCTGTTTGATTGTTTGCTCCTCTGTTTGTAGGGATGCTACTGAAATTCAAAGTTTTAGACGCCGGATTTCATCATACACCAAAAGGACAACACTACTGTCCTTGATATGAAGAAGAAAAGATGGCTTACACAAACGAGCAGAAGCATCAAGCATATATTTCAACACAGCAGGTTTACCGTGACATAGTACAGACCAACACTTGTGATGATCCCTGACAAAGGAAACACATTGATTTACAGATAAGATGCATGTTGCTCATTACACACAAGGCCAAGCACGCTACTATATAAACATATAGGAGAAAAGTTGTGATTATGACAGACATGAGCACGCATGCGGTGGAATACAGTTAACAAGTCTGCTGGTAAGATTATTACACATAACCGCAACTGCAAGATACAATGACACAAATTGATGAAATAGTACACACGATATGAGATACTGCAATAATCAACGGAGAGTGATAATGACGTCTCAACATGAAGAATAACGTCCGTTATGATGTGCAGGAGCATGGCCCGACTTGCCGTGGATTGTCAAATGGCAAAGACGAGGGTGACGGCTTCAAGGACAGATCAAGACTGCAGCTGCAAGCTCTCCCCTGCTTCAGAAATTGACTCCGTAACTTCCACCGTTACCTCACAAAACTGCATTTGCAGCACAGGGCGATTCATGTGTTTGTCCACTTCCTCTTGTAATACATCTTGCTTCGTCAATGTACATCTCACGGTATAAATCTCCTTGAGTTTTGGAAGATGCTTGATACCATTGATCCCTGATGTCAGACTGCAATCATGTATCCTTATTTTTTCCATGTTAGGTGAGGTGCCCTCCTCAAATGCCATCTCCCTAGAGATGGCAACAGGTACGTACCCGACGGGTAGTGCCCACCTGTACCCGTACCCACACCTGCAAAATTTTACCCGTTGGTTTACCCGTACCCGCATGCGGATAAAAAAAATAGTTCCATACCCGTACCCGCCGGATAATTCTCACCTGATGGGTAACCCGTACCCGATAGCATACCCGAAAATTACCTAAAAATATCAAATAGTCACATGCAAAAATAAATCATTCTAAGCTTCCAACAAGTTACAAACATACTAACAAACAATATTAGTATCATTACAACAAAAGCAATCTACTAGAAATATAGTGGATGTCTCAATGGGCCAAATTCATGACTTATATGCGCTAAAATAACTGAGGTTCACTAGTTATTTTTACGGGTATGTCTTACCCGTGGGTATGCGGGTATGGGTAGTATACACCCACACCCGTACCCGCCATACCCGATGTGTATAGGATTTTGCCCAATAACATACCCACGGGTAGAAAATTCATCCAATACCCGCCTCTTTATCGGGTAATACCCGTCGGATACTCGGGTTTCGGGTACCCGTTGTCATCTCTACACCTCCCTTAGTGCCGCTGAATAAGTAAGCTGTAGGATCCTCAGCTCCGGGAATGCATGCTTGCAGAACACTAATTTCTCTGCACTATATGCCTTATAATAAAGACGAAGCTGCATCAGGTTTGGCAGTTCAGTTAAGGCCTCCAATTCCTTAAGCTCACAATACTTCAAGTCAATCTTCACCAAGCTCACGCATTTCCCAACCCATGTAGGCATCTCCTGAAGAAGCCCCTTCAATTTGAGCCGCTCGAGAGAGGGGAAAGGGAGAGGGGATGTAAAAGAAACCAACATATCCAGCCCATCTGCTTCACCCTTCTTCTCGTTAGTACCCACATTGAGGGAACGGAGGGAGGACAGCTTCTGCACAGCTATACAGAATGCACTGCACTTTTTCTTGGAGGCCCCTTTCCCTTTCACTACTAACTTCCTTAGCTGAGTTAGTTCCCCTAGCTCTTTAATTGCTTTTTGACTTGTTCGCTTGATATCAACCTTCTCTAGTATTTGTAGCCCTTTCAAACTTCCCACTCCTTTTGGTATTTTGATGCCAGATGAAAAAGACCAGCAGCTAGACAAGGACATGTGCAGAATGGCAGTTGCATTATTACGATCACCATGGGTGGCTAGTTTCAATAAATCTAAGGCGCTATAATCAATTCCTGGTACCCTGCTGCACCGCAGATGGCGAAGATTTTGAAGTTTAGTCATGTTAGTTGGTAGTGCCGAAAAACTTGATTTCCGTATGTCCAGAATCTGCAAGGCTTGCAGGTTTCCTATGCATCTTGGAAGAGAATACATGTCTGAAAGCATATTAGGAAAATGCAAGTACTTCAAGTGTAGCAGCAACCCTATGTTTCTGATGTCTTGTTGCTCTGCACGGAAATCTGCATTTTTAAGATCCAGAACCCTGAGCATCTTGAATTTAGAAGAACAAAGTGATGCTATTGGCTCCAAAGGTTCTCCAAACACAGTAAAAGACCTAACACAGCTTAAGTCCATGCCAATATTCAGTTTCCTATTTGCAAAGCATGATATGTGCCGGATGCTTTCTTTTGATGTAGTGGTGGAACTTGTATGCTCTTCAACTAAGAAAACATGGTTGTCCTGGCTAGAGATTGACACTGCAATATCATGCACAATATCATGAACTCTACAAATCTTCACATTTCCAAGAGCATCTAACTTAGCTGGTGGAATCATGCTTCGACTGATGAGTTCATAGAAGTAACTTTCAGCAACTTCTTCAAGTGTTCTCCTATTAGTAGCAATTGTTACAAACCCTTCAGCTACCCACCTATCCACCAGGTGTTTGCGTTCAATCTCAAAATCTTCGGGAAAGATGCTGAGATGCAGAAAGCAAGGCTTCAGATGTGAAGGCAGATGGTTGTAACTAAGATGAACCACTCGCCTCAGTGCTTCAAGGCTAGGATTGGTTGCAAGTTCCGAAGGGAGTTGATTGTACAGATTCTCCCACTCCCCTGTATCCTTGTTGGCTAGTAGGCCTCCTATTGTCACTATGGTGAGTGGTAGTCCTCCGCATTTGTTCAGTATCTTCTCAACTATTACCTTGGTACGATCATCTTTGTCCAAGTCACCTGAGCTTTTATTTGTCTTTTTCAGAAACAAGCTTCTAGCATCTTTTTCCTCAAGGATTTCAGGTTGGTATATCTGTGAGGGGGGGGCTACAAAGCTCAGCTAATTTGTGATTTCGTGAAGTCAATACTACACAACTGCCATCCTTACTGTTCTCTGGGAAAGCAAGACACATGCAATTCCAAGCTTCAAAGGTCCAAACATCATCCAGAACAACAAGATACTTTCTCTCCAGGAGTCCTCCACGCAGGTAGTTCGTGAGGTGTTTTACTTCCAGCACTTGCCCTTGATGTTCTTCTAAGAATTCTTTCAACGAGTGAGCCCCAAAGAGTTGCTTGATCATCTCTTTGAGAAGCTCTTTTGGGTCAAATGATTGAGACACTGCAATCCAAGCACGGATCTCAAAAATGTCACCAAGATCCTTGCTATCATACACTTTCTTGGTAAGAGTTGTCTTGCCAAGGCCGCCCATTCCAACAACAGATACCACTCTTGGACCAGATTTGCTTATTCCTGGCTCCATGTTCACAGGCACCTTAGGTTTGGCTATTAAGTCCATTAGTTTCTCCTTCTGTTTGTCCAAACCAAATAGCTGTGTTTCCTCAACATATAGTGCTGTGAGATTTCGAGTCAGCTCCATGTCAAGTGTCACATCACTGGAGATGGAAGGTGTGAGCTTGATCAAGTTGTACCGTGTGTTCCTTTGGCTCACCTCCTGGACTCTAAGTTTGAGAGTGCGTATCTGGACAGCAATGCGATGACGCGCTCGCAAGCTAAGCAGTTGCTGCAGAAGGCTCTTGTGCTTGATGAAAACCATGAACTCCTGGAGACTGTCTTCAATGTCATAGGCCAAGTCGCGGATCAGTTCCAAATACGCCTTGAGCACCCCAGTGTTCTCACGCGCTCCATCGGCTGCTCTGAGGAAAGCTTGCATCATCCTTAACTCATCGCTGATGAACCTAACAATAATGGAAAGAGTAGATAAATATGCTTCCCATGTTTTTTTATTATACTTTCTTTCATTCTAACATATTCCACCATATATAAAACCAATACATTATAAATGTTATAAAGATATACGATCCATTTGAAACAATATTTCAATGTTTGAAAATTTAAAAGTGTCCTAGCATATTGTACTCTACATTTTGGATTAAGAGACTACACTATAGATTCCAATTTAGTGGACTAGCCCATCAAATGTGAACATTCACAAGATGATATTTTTAAATTCATGGTCTCATGGATAAATTTGGGCCCTTAACTAATCAAATCACTTATTTTAGTTCTCTTTCTCATTTGTTTGATTTCTAGAACTATACCCGTACTCATACTTTATAACATCTACCAGATTGTGATAAACTTTGGTTACAAATTACTCTATGACTAGAAAAGCCACGCCTTGCTTGGAGCATGTTATTGGATGAATCATGTTTTGTTGGGCTACTGTAACTTCGTTTTATATCTCAGCAACATTACTTTATAACGGCAAATTTACAGATCACAGTATCATGAGTAGTATCATATTGATCAGAGAAAGATAATTATAAACCAAGATAGCAGCAGTGGAATATAAGAGTCGAGGCTATAACCGCAAGGTAAGTTTGATCATGGAGGACAGATGAAGATAACTTATATAGCAGATGACGAGGTAAGATTTGGGCCAGTATAGGGTGTTTGCCTGTTCCCTCTTGGTGGAAGTGCAGCAGTTGAGAATTGTGCAATTCCTGCTTACTAGTTTTCAGAATTGATGATTTGATTTATAAATTGCCAGATTGTGTTAGTGCCTGGTTGTGATAGAAAATATAGCATGATGCCCAACAACAAATAAAGGCCCTATGACGCAGCCATCGCCAAGTTTCAATACTGAAAGTCTGAAAAATGAGTTTATTCAAAGACAAGGAAGTTTCAATATTGATGAATTCAGAACTTAAGATCAGTGAACAGTGCATTTTCCCCTAGGGTATTATTGCACATGTATGTAGCAAGGAGCTAGTAACATGTTATGGAGTAAAAAAACTCGACACCTGGGGGTAAGACCTCCCCCGAGGCATTGAAGGAAAGGTAGAAGATTCTCTTCTGCATGGTTGAGAAAAGGCCACAAACCCTGGCTAATTAGGACGCCCACTAACGGCAAGGACACACCTGCAGCCGCGTATCACGCTGCAACCATTAGTAGACCATGCATTCGCTTAAAATAGCACTAGGAGTGGCCTTTTTTATGAGAACAGGGAGTCGAACTCTCGACTGTAGGTTGTCTTCCTGCATCCCTACCACTGCACTATGTGCATGTTCTCGAGTAAAAAAAAAAGATAACCTAGTGGGGGAGGGGAAGAAATGGTGTATCAGATCAGAAGTAAAAGAGTGGAAATAAAATGCACCCGGATGTATGTATTGTTTTTTTTCACGCAATCAGAGAAGTCACAAGATGCATGTATTTTGTACCTTGTTCAGTTAATGGAATAGAACAGTCATAACAATAACATTACTGTCTTTTGCTCTCTTTCTTCATTCACATATGGTTACTGATGAATGCAAAACAGATCAGGTTGACGCATCTAATGTACCCAAAAGTTTCCAAATTCTACAGCCAAATCGATATCACACTTTCACCCTCAATTGAAATAAATCCACAGTTCCACACTGCTATTGCTGGTTTTTTTTACAGATGTACTGATCAAAGCCTTGCCAACCCATTTAAGTTACTGTAATTGAACGTTATAAACAAAATAAAATAGACCAACAGATCCCACATTAGTTAGGATAAAAAAGCAAAGGAATCGAGATTAACTTTACATGTCTGCTTTAATCCAGAACACTGTGATGGGAGGAAGTAGTCACCACTCATGCACAGCAAGGTATTCTAGACAAGTATGAATGCTACATTGATCAGTAACACTGAAGATTACCTTTTGTAAAAGAAGTTTGTATTTGAGGTTTAAGTAAAATTGTACTTTACATAATTACTCGGCACAAATTTCAGGTGAAAGTGATGATAAGTGAACTGAATAGAAAACTGCATCAAAGCCATACCATGGAAATCGCATCAGGGTGCTCCTACGGATCCTCAAGTTCGTTGCAGGCTACGAGTGCGACTGGGTCTTAATTGCTGTCACTGCGGTTAACTGCTGTCATTGCGGTTGATTGCCAGAAGCTACAGGTGAGCTCCCTACGGCTGAGAGACTGAGGACGCAGGCCATATCCGCTAGGGCACCGGGCACAGGCATGGGGCTTCCCCGCGGCCGCGTAGCAGATTGCCGCGGGCTGTCCGCTAGCCACCGTGGCTCATCACAGTCGCCGGAGCGGCTCCGCCGGTGGCCAAGGGAAGAGACGCGCCAGCGCGCGCTGCGCTTGAGGCACGCTGGCGCGCGTTGGCTCTTGGCTACGTCCCTGCCCGCCTCACATGCCAAGCCTCGCGCCCGCCATGCCGACAGGCGGACAGCCCCCTCATGAGTCATGGCTGCGGATCCCTTCTTGCCTCGCCCCGGGACGTAGGGGAGGCAGGCGCGTCGAGCAGCGGACGGCGGCATTGGCAGCATGATCGATGCGCGCGAATGGGAGCACCGCAAAGAGGAGCCTGAGCGCGGGCGCGGGCGCGGGTCGTCGGCGCCGGGGACGAGACTGCTACCGAGGCGGAGGCGGATGGGCTAGGTGGAGGAGACGACGACATTGCAGTAGTGGAGCTGGTATCCTGCGTGTTGCTGTCCATCCAACCAGACACGTACCCAAAATTCATTACATTACATTACATATCTATAAAATCACTGTTCCTCTATACTGTGTGCCTACCCAAAGAAATGATTCTGGGTCCGCCACTAGCCCCGCCAAACCGGTGTTTTAAAATGGCTTCTTGAAAGGAACCGTAGCCTTTTTTACATGACTCTTTTTCCTATGTGCCATTATAAAAGTTTCAAATTTCATATGTGCCATTAAAAAGTTAAGCAGACAAAGGGGTTATTGGTCCAAACTTTTTTGTCCTCCACGTCACTCCGTCCACGTTCCGTGCGATTTTCACGGTTCGGTAGCCCTAACATGTGGGTTTGCCTTGTAAAAATGTCCCTCTCTCTCTCTCTCTCCCAATCATATCCTTTGCCCATCCACGGCGCCCCCTCTCAGTGCTTCCGCTCCCGTCTGCGCCGGCCTCCACGGCCTACTTTCGTGAGTGTCCAGCCGCTTGAATGCCGCCTCGTCGCTCTTGCTCCTCTAGGTCCACGACGGCCTCCAACTAGGCCTACGCGACGGACAGGCACCATGGCCGTCAGCGGCGTGCTGCCTCCTATGTGTGAGGACGGCGTTGTCACGCGCGCTCAATGCGCTCCACGAGCTCGGGGACTGCCTCTAGGATGGGTATGCATGGGTTTATCCCTAGGTGGACATATGTGATTGGGCTCAAATTAAGCAACTGACATGAAAATGAGAAATGAGTCCAAGATGATTTATCATCAAGCACATAATTGACAAGCAATAGTTAAAATGTAAAAAAAAGAATTTGATGGATATCTTTTTGGTTTATCTATTTGAAGCTTGTCTATATTATGGATGGTCATAACTGGGGTTTCATAATGAATTGACTGGTAAGCATAATTGAAAAATGAAGAACGAGACATAAGGGATTGGATATGGACTTCTGTCACTTGAAGAGATTGTTAAATCAAACCAAGGATGACATTCAAGCAATGGTTGTGATATAGAAGAAATGGATTTCAATTGAATGCTTAGTGTTCACTCAAGACACGGTCTGACTTGAGGATGGTTTGGTAGGGAAAATATAGCAAGGAAAGGGTTTGAGGTACTAAACAAATGTAAAGTGCAAGAGAGGGCTTGGTGGCCAAGGTACCATGGCTAGGATCTAGAAGAGATTACATGCATTGAGTTAATGAACTAACCAAGATATGAGCGGATCACACTATGTGGAGGATCAAAATCATTGTTGAATCATGTGAAGAAGTGACTTATGGATGAAAAGTTTAGTCTTGATCATGTTGTCGGAAAGATTCTAGGCCACTAGCTCAAGGAAATCATGCTCATGATAATAAAAGTGTTGAAGACCCTCAAATGATGAAGTTGAAAAAAGTGACAATATTTTAAGAATGAGAGGCTCAAGTTTGATTTAATTTTTATATCATTGATCTTGAGTATAGGTATATCATACTATCAAGACGAATGTAACACTGGTTACTAGACGAAGTCTAAAAGTGGTGAAAACAACCCTAGAAAGAAACCCAAATGTTTAACATTAGAATCTAGAATTTAGTAGCAGAAGTTGACAAAATCTGACCGTAACAGCTATATCCGATAGAAATCAGCTAGGTTGGTTTTCACTAATTGCAGCCCAAGTCTAGTTTTTTTGTGTGAGGGCTATTTATGACCATCCCACGCCCTTGGCATGTTTTTGATGCTTTATAATAGCCTTGAGAGCTCTCCCAGTCCTCCATCAGTGGGATTTTGTGTGAAAAGTGAGATATACTTTTGGTTTGTGAATGAATTTTAGTTGTGTGAGCCTTGGTGAGCACTTGTGAGCTGATCCTAACCCTTGAGCACTTTGTGGTTGTGTCAAGCAATTTAGTGCTGCATTTGTTACTCTTGGAGCCTGACTTCTAGATGGCTAGGCATCGCTCGTGAGCACCCAACTTGTTGAGTCCCACGAGATCATTTGTGAGGGTTGTGATCTTACCTCCAGAAAGGAACAGATCAACTAGTAGAGATGAGGAAAAGTTGTTGAAAGAGACCCGCTAAAGCTTGGCCGTGGGAGGTCCCTCATGGCTTTCAAAACGGAGACATTGGGTCGAAGAGGGTCCTGAGTTCCGAGAAATACATCTTATGTCTCTTGTCTTGGTTTGCATTACATGCACTTCTGTTGCTTATACGTGCTTCCGCTTATGTCTACTTGGTTGTGCGTTTGTGGCTGCAGGCTATACGTGAACCTTTCTATAAGAATACTCAAAGAAGCTGCAAGACAAGTTTAGTTCGTAACAAAAGAAGCATGGGGAAGAAATTAATGTTTGTATAGGTTAGCTAAGTAGGTTTTGGAAACCAGCCATGCCAGTTTTGGAAACCGACGAGTATATTGTAGTTCATCCAGTAAAACTGGCTAGGCCGGTTTGGAAAACTGACCATGCTGGTTTTGGTAGACTTTATGTAAATAGTTTTAATCGGTTAACTTTGTTGTTGATCCTCTTCATCCTCCTCTAGGCATTAACCTGGTCGTTTAAACATGTGTACGGTGACATGGACTATGTATATATATATATAATTTGAGTTAGCTATTTTATATGTTAATTATGACATATGTGTAATTGGGTTATTTGGCTTCCTGTCATGATAGCACAAGGGAGTAATTTAGATGCAGATTAGGATGTCACTGTATATTATTTTTAACAACAGAGGAGTGTAATTAAGATGCAAATTTGAGATTAGGATGCACTGTATATTATTATGTTCTGGATATTATTTATAATATTAGCATGAGTAATTTAGACGTAAATTGAAGGGATCATTTCTATTATTTTTATAATAACGGCTGCAGTCGATTAAGAGCAAATGAGGCTAATGTGCACCATTGTCAAGAGTTTCCAAAATTGACGATTAAATGTTTTGCCTTTTTATATTTTCTATTATTTTATATTTTCTATCATGTCTCATGGATTGACATGAAAGCACCAAAAATGAGTCAATAATTAGTGATAAGAATACTAAAGGGTTCTGTAAAAAATTAGTGCAGGTTTACGAATTTTTTGCTAAAACTTGTAAAAGTAATTTTTTTTCTTATCTCTCTATTCATATTCGCTAATAAATTGGCTCTTCTTGATAACATAAACATTGATTTTATAAATACAAAGATACTATACTTCAATCACTTAGGATCTCTTTACTACCCCTCCGTTCCAAATTATAAGATATTTTGATTTTTCTAGATACGTGACTTTTGATATGCATTTAGATATACATAGTAAAAGTAATGTACCTATAAAAATCAAAACGTCTTATAATTTTAAAGAGAGGGAGTACATGGGAAATGACAAAAAACACCATGGGAAGTACTCTATCCATTTTTAAATGTAACCACAATTAACTTTGGTGCGTCTAAAATAAACTTTGACTTGATGCCATGGCAATGAAACCACAATAGTAGGGAACAATTTTCAAATAATCCAGTTGTACCGCTCTAATTTTATAAAATACCTTCAAACGTTCCAAGGAATAGAGTTTAATCTAATATGTGTTTGTACCTATATACATTATATTTTCAAACCTCACTAAAAGTTTTGCCTCAAGATGCAAGCTATCTATATCATTTTTCACTATCTACATCATCTCTCACTAATGCACGTTAGCTCACTAACTTTCAATCTATTAATACAAACCATCCACATCACCTCCACTAAGTGCAATTACTATTTTCAATATATGAGAAATGTACAAAGCATCTATATGTTTTTATTTGTTTCGCTGTTTCATTATCTTATAATTCTATCTAATTCTTTTAGTGTTATATTGAATTCTTTTATTGTCATGCCCAATTTTGATAACAATCGATGCAAGAATATGTAAATCTAACTCATACCTGTAACCATCATATTTTTTAAAAAAAGTCTTCTAACAACGCGCGAGTATGCTTTAGTATTATTGTTATGTAAAAAGAAATAGCAGAGGAAGTACCAGATATCGTCCTGCACGCCAAGCAGCAGGCCCATCTCCTCTTTCGCGGCCGACGAGGCGACACCGAGCGCGCTGCCCACCAGCATGGTAGCCATGCCCAACGCGGTCTCCGCCATGGCAGCACCCTCCCTGCTTCTTCTTCTTCTTCTTCCCTGCTCCTCCCACTTGTCTGTGCGCTACATCTGCTTTCAAGGCAGTCGGTACTCTCGAGTTCAACTGTTTGCTAATGTAATTACAGCAGCAGGGCAGAATGGATCTGATTTGGTTGCTCCCGTCTCGGCGTCTACTTTGCGCGAGCTTGAAGGCAAGCAAAGGGAGCACCAGCAGCGTCCTGCTTTGCCCTGGATAAACATTGTTGGAGTCTCCTGACCATGGCTGTGCAAGGAGCTGAAGCTACGCATTAATTGATTCGTTGTTGCCGATCTCAAGGCATCCTTAGTGTCTGGTCTTGGGCTAGCCAGATGCCGTCCTTTTGTAGCTCTTTTTTTTCCCTCTCTCTCAGGATCTGGTAAAATTGAATCATAGAGCATGCATGGCGCAATAACAATGTGCGATGAAAACCTTTTGATAACAGCATGCGAATACTGAAAGCAGCTCAATAGCTGATGGAAACACATTCTATTTACGGTAGTATTTGTACGGCACAGCACAGTTGTAGTCGTTAGGACGAAACTTTGTTATGTATTTTAGCTATATATATATGTTACTTTATTCCTGAATCTTTTAAAAAGCTATATGTTGATTTGGTTGCTGGTTAGCACCATCAAACACTAGTTTGGTGAGCTTGGTAAACCTCCCTGCCCCTGCACATTTATTCGGGCTCTTGATCTTCTCGAATTTTTAAGAGTTGCCAAAAGAAGAATCATGATTCCATGTCAGGAAACTATTGGGTGCAAACCACCCTTACGGTGGAAGCGTGAAAAAACCACTAAAAAATACATATCTAGAAGTTGATTAATTTTTTTAGAATGATACACATTGCATGTTACATTTTATGAGCTTTGTTGTGGTACTCTCGAATAACCGTGAGCTGTTTATTTAATTAGATCGGATATTTAGAATCATCTACTACTTGCAAAAATTATGATACAGAATTAATTTATCAAAATTCATACAACAATAACAAAAACCTTGGACATTTGCACTAGAAGACAACAGTCTTCCATCCGGTGCAATTTTATGGCATGGAAGTGAATCCGAACTCCGAAGTCTCTAAAACGGAACTGCACGAGGTCATGGTGGCTGGGGTCGCTGCACGGGGTGGAGGTCGTAGATCCACTGCCTCCGAGTATGGATCTGACGGTCCCTGTGCTGGATCCACTCCGGTGGAGCTCGTTGGTGGTGGAGGTGCCATCTGCACAGGAGGCCCATCGGCGGCGCGGAGAACTCATGCGCAGCAGCGGAGCAGAGGTGTCCCTGGAGAGCGCTCCGACATATCTCCAATAGCAGCATTATGGCCATGGCCCCAGTCCCCTGCCTTCACCACCGCCGCATTGCGCCTGTGGTGCTGCCACCGCCAATTCAATACGATGCAGCCAGGGTTGCTATTGCACCGTCGTTGTTGATGGTAGTTAACATACATCATAAACCGTCAACCTATATTACATAAATGATTAAAATGGATCACCAACATAGACTTAAGGGTTTAAACTAACAAATTTCATGAGTTTTGGTAAATCTGTGTTTCCAGCAAGATTTAATCGAAAAACTGTCAAGGGGGACCTATTCGTCAAAAGAAATCATGGAATTCCGCTGCGGGAACTGCGTGGGAAGGTTTTAAAAGACTCTAGTAGGATCTCCACCAAGGGAGACCACATGTCTCTGACAGGCCCCACCTAGAGGCCGTCCGGCCTGTGGGCCCTCCATGTCAGCCTCCCGTTGCTATGTCGGTTCTCCATCGCCTCCTAGGATGCATCTCAGCCGTTATTTCAAGTCGGTTTGATCCAAGGACTGAGGATCGATACTCAGGGCTATATATACAGCCTGCACCCCTCCCATGGCATAAGCCAAGTTAGATCCTGAGAGCTGAGAAGCCAGAAACCCTAATTTCATAGGTCTACCAGGATCTAGAGCTAGCAATCAAGAGAAGATTAGTCCTCTATAGGATTTAGTTTTGTATTAGAGATAGAGAGATAGAGTGAGAGGGAAGAGTTTAGAGGATCTCCGGCCTGTCGGTGCTCTCTCTACAGCTTGTACCCTGGCGAAATCAAGTTCTTCTTGAGCTTGCTTCTGAGATTTCTCTGGTAATCGACTTCTAATTCAAGTAAGGATCTTGTTTATATTGTTCTTCAGGTTTGTGACTCTCTTTTGAGTACTTTGATCCTTGTAGCTCCTGGATTGAAGTAGTATTCGTAGTGTAAGCGTGGTGGTTAGACTCGGTTACTTGTGGATGTACCCTAATTTTTGGATCGGTGGTAGCTCACGAGGGTGACTCTTATAGCCTCGTTGAATCCTCTGTAGTCTACCTCCCGTTAGTAGGCCTAGCAGGACTTTATTACTATAGAAAACATACTTTGTCTGTGTTTTCTCTAGTAATATCCCCAGAATTGAACAATAGAAGACAAAACTTACCGAAGTTAGAACTAGAAGACCTTAGTAGTCTCCTCAACGCTCCTATTCTTTAGCCTTTGTTGTGAAGTTGGGTTAAGTTAAGACTTAGTTATCCTCACCTCCATTCCTTTGGGTTCGATATTAAAAATGACTTATTCTCAGTGAAGTGTTACAACGGTATAATATATGTGCGCTTGCGGATAATTCTGTGTGCATTAATTTATACCAACAGTTGTCTTCATC
The DNA here is from genome assembly GCA_022457205.1 of Saccharum spontaneum. NCBI lineage: Eukaryota > Viridiplantae > Streptophyta > Magnoliopsida > Poales > Poaceae > Saccharum > Saccharum spontaneum. The sequence continues at coordinate 22,259,101 of CM039618.1, read as the reverse complement.
TCCATGGTCGTGCTGGTGGTCCTTGGTGCTACGGCGATGGGTGCGCCACATGGTTTTCTCTTCCTTAGTGTTAGTGCAATCAAGCCCTATGTGGGTTTTGGTGATGTTGACCACATAATTAAAGGACTAATGGCTCTGTTAAGTGTTTGACAGTGTATCTTTAGTCGTGGGTGCAAAGGAACAAAGGAGGAGACCCCTCCAACTCGAATGGATGGCTTGCCATAGCTCAAAGAGCTAGTTTACATTCATTTTACCTTTTAAAATTGAGTTATAGAACAAGCCGTACTATTAAGGGGATACTAATAGTGGTTTGGGGTGGAACCAAGTGCATAAAACCATCATCCACATCTCAAATATTCCTAGCCACAAAAAAGCCAGCTAATTTGAACTCTTTTCTGTTCTGACAAGCGTGGAACCTCCGCATTTTTGCGGAGGCTCCGAGGTCTATAAGACCTGACCATTTTGTGGGTGACGTGGATGGTATTTATACCATACCCCTTCGCCCCCAATAGTCATCTTCTTCCTCGCTTCATTCTAAACCGCACCAGGAGCTCTCTCTCTCTCTCAAGCTTTGTGCTCCCATCTTCCTTGCTTGAAATCTTTGTGATTCCTCGAGGGATTTGGCTCTAGAGAGTGTGAGAAAGCTCAAGAAGATCATTCTCCTCTGCTCCCGTGCACTTGGTGAAGCTCTAGCCGCTTGGTGTGTTCGTTACTCTTAGAGCTCAGCTCCTAGACGGCTAGCGGTCGCCTAGTAGCTCCCAACTCACCCTGTGGTTGAGCACCGGGAAGTTTGTATTACCCTCTATGAAGCTAGTGGAACCCTCTAACCTACTGCCTTGGCAGTAGGTTGGAGAAGAGGAGCGAGTTGCAAGAGACTCCATAGCCTTTGTGGCTAACCTCAACAACGTGGACGTAGGCCAGCCTTTGTGGTGAACCGAACCACGGGATAAATCCTCGTGTCTCTTGTGATTGTGATTGTGATTGTTGTTGCTATTACTTGTGATTTGAATTGATTTTAGGGTTTGCACTCGATCTACGAACTCCATATCTTCTAGGTGCAAACAACTAGTTGGATAGCTCAACACTCTCCCTAGGATGCTGGTATCTAAATCAATCTATTTTTCTTTCGTTAAATTCCGCAGTAGATCGATTCATTACTCTGATTCCCGGAGGCTCCGCGTTTTCACGGAGGTTCCGCAGTCTGACAATTTTGTGAAGTTTATTTTTGAAAAAGGCCTATTCACCCCCTCTAGGCCACTTGCTAGATCCTTTCACTTAGGCCATATCCCCTTTTGCGTAGCATCACCATTGCTTGGTGGATGGACGAATCTGTGCGTGCATTGGCCAGATCCGTGTGCTGCCGGTCACATTCCCCCAGATCGCCCAAGCTCCGGCTGTGGTGGTCCTTCATTGCTAGAGGGTCCTATGCCGGGCATGGCTACCCATCTAGTGCTTCTCAGGTGGATGCCCCATCCCCTCTCCGATGTGGCGCCTGGTAGCAGTGTCGCTCAGATGGCATGTTGTTTGGCTGTCTTGGTGGTTTCTTAGCGAAAGCCTTGCTCGGCTTGTGACAATGTGGCGACGATGATGTTCTCAGATGTCATGCTCCTCCTTGGAGGAGCAGTTGAAAGGTCCTAATGTCTAGAGGGGGTGAATAGCCTATTAAAATTTCTACAACAGCACTAAAACAAGTGATTAGTAAATAAGATGGTGAAGCGAATTTTGCGCTAGCACTACACTTGTGTTGTAAGCCACCTACCCAATTCTAATCTCTATGATCTCTAGTTTATCACACAAGGGCTAAGTCACTAATTTACACCTAGGTAATCAAGCTAGCAAGAGAACTACAACTAAAGAGCTACACTAACTACACTAACTAGCTACAAAAACCACAAGCTCTATACAAATAAATACACAAAGTAGAGCAAGAGAGTGGTAGAGGTGATATACCGCTGTGGCAAGTGATCAATCAATGAATACCAAAGAATACCAAGGAGACAATGATGACACAATGATTTTTCCTCCGAGGTTCACTTGTTTACCTGCAAGCTAGTCCCCGTTATGGTGATTCACTCACTTGGAGGTTCATGCGTTAATAGGCATCACATGCCTAACCTGCAACCGGTTGCCACACAACCAACAGAAGATGAGGATCCACAAGCCACACGCATCCACTAGAGTTACCTTTGGCGCTCCACCGAGGAAGGCACAAGAACCCCCCACAATCATAACGATCGGAGCCTCCGCTCGATGATCCACTAAACACCGGGCCGTCTAGGTATTGGCAAATACCAAGAGTAACAAGATCTCCATAAGCCTAAATCAGCCAACTAGTGCCACAAGATGCTAGAACACTAAGCAATGCACTAGAGGCTCTCCAATCTCACTCAAGATGATGGCATCAAGTGTGCGAGTGGAGTGGTGTGCTCAGCTCCCAAGGGTGTATGCAGGTGTGGGAAGTGCCACGAGAGTGGCTAAGGCCTGCCACCACCTCTATTTATAAGCCCACAAGCAAATAGAGCTGTTACCCCTTTGGAGTAGCTTCTGCGAGGTCACCGGACATGGCGGTGGTGGCACCACCCTAGGGGTGGCGGTGCCCCCAACGGTCGACTTCAACGGCTAGTTTGACTGGCGCGCGATCATTGGACACACAATAGTGGCACTGGACATGGCATGGCAGTGCCACTCCGGCCCAGCTGCCTGTTTTCCCTCCTCTCTAGAAAATTGGGCGGTGCACCGCCATGGGGTGGCGGTGACCGCGGCGGTGCCCTTCTTGGTCACCCCTGCTCTCTATTGAAAAGGGACGACACCACCAGACAGGGTGGCGGTGCCCCCGGCGGTGCACTGTCGCGCCTGTGGCAGTGCACACTACCACTTTCGGTGCCAGCCCTCTCTTTCTCCTTCTCAGCTGAGTCCAAGTGGGCACTGCCCTAGGGGTGGCGGTGCCAACCCAGCACCTCCCTCTCGGCCTCCACCAGCCGGTCACCACCATAAGGGTGGCGGTCCGCCGGATAGGGCGTGGCGGTGCCCTCGGGGCAGCACCCCGAGCCCGGATTCGCCTCCTTTTCTTTACCTTTTTCACCACCTTTGCAAATGTGCTAGCACTCCAAGTGTTTTACCATCATGTGCAAGTGTGTTAGCATTTTCACAATCATTTTTAAAGGTTAATCACTTTCTCACCGATTGTGCACTTGGCCTAAAATGCATATGCATGTTTTCTAACACCTAGTGGCACTAGATGATCGAGTTGTCCGATAAGAACTCTCCTCTTAATAGTATGACTATCTATCCTAAATGTGATCACACTCTCTAGTGTCTTAATCACTGAAAACAAAATGGCTCTATGGATATCACCTTTGCCTTAAGCCCTTTTTGTTTTTCTCTTTCTTCTTTTTAAGTCTGGAGCTTGATCATCATCACATGTCCACACCACCACCATGGACTTCATTTCATGTGGCCATCTCCATCCATGAGTGCCACCCTAGCTCCTTCACTTGGGTTGGACCAACCTATCTCACATCCACACTTAGAGCATAGGGTTAGTCCAAATATGTTTCATCCATTAACCAAAGCCAAACTAGGGCTTTTAGCAGTTCAAGAACCACTCCTCGTCAATCTGGCCAATAGTTTTAGGGTCAACTCCTATGTGGCTACAGGTGGCTTGGGCAGGGCCTCTTTCCAGTGGTGGTTCCCAGGCAAAAGCCCTGCTCGGCTACTAGCCATTGTCGGTGGCGGTGGCGCCCTCAGCGTCATGTTCCTCCTTGGAGGCATCATTGTATAGGACCACTGCTCTGGTCTCGCGCCTTGGTCTCTATGGCCTTCCGCATGGCAATCTCCATTGTTCGTGGTCCTTGCCGCATCGCTGGTTCATGTTGGAGCTCCCTGCAGTGCTTGTGCATGTGCTTATTGTCCGTCTTTGCAATGGTTGCTCCTACTATACGTCGTTTGGATCATCTTGGCGGATGCTTTGCCGTCGCCGTTCAGTTTTTGGGGCAGATACTTTGCAGCTATCATGTCTCCGGTGGATACTCGGTCCTTGTTGGGCTCTTTCTTGATGGATGCTTTGCTGCTACCATGTATCTTTCGGCGGATACTTGGCTGTCGTGAGTCTCTTACCTAGTGGATGCTTTGCTGCCAACGTCTGCTATGGTCGTTTGGAGCTCCCTTCCGGTAGATACTTTGCCATCGATGTTTGTGGATGTTCATGTCATCTCCTTTGAGTGGGATGGGTTGAGTTTCTCTATAGGCAACTGTTGCGTCTGAAAGGATCAAGATGCCCAAAAGGGGGGGTGAATTGGGCTTCTCTAAAATTTAATGCAAGAAATAAATCCTACTAGCCCATGTTCACCCCTCGGTGCCTAAGTGTGTTCCTGATGATTCTACTAGTAAAAAGTTTTGCACCCTAGCCTCCAAATCCTATTCTAGCATGGCAATTCTAGGAATGTAAACAAGCAAGAATTGAAGTGCTAGAAAGTAAATGCTTGAAAGTAAGGGGCAAGGAACATTGTGATGTTTTCCTGAGGTATCGGAGAGTCGCCACTCCCCACTAGTCCTCATTGGAGCACCCACATAAGGGTGTAGCTCCACCTTGATCCGCACAAGGATCAACTGCTCTCTACAGGCTGATTCTTCGACACTCCATCGCGATGAATCACCCAAAACCGTTCACACGATGAGTTGGGTCATCCACAAACTTCGTCGGATGATCACCAAACTCTCAATCACCACCGAGCCGTCTAGGTGATGGCGATCACCAAGAGTAACAAGCAAGAACTCTCACTTGACCGTGACAAGCCTAATGAGATGGGTGGATGCACACTTGCTACTCCCTATGCACTAATGAGGTCCTTAATCTTATATTCTCAAATCACAATCTCCTCACTAGGCTCTTACACTCCCTTGCTCATGAAAGGTGTTTCTTAGCTTAACAAATGAGCAAGAGACCTCAAATGGATGAGTAGGGGATGTATTTATACCCCCCTCACTCAATCTCAACCGTTATGTGCCAACTCAACATTTTTCGTACTCACCAGACGCGCCGGTCGATGTGACCGGACACGTCCGGTCGATGGCAACGGTCGATTACAGATTCAAACTGTGCTGAGTGACCGGACACATAGCCAAGTCTGATCATGGGTGACTGGACGTGTCTGGTCACTCAAAACCTTCTCTGGAACTTCTCTGTTTCATCTTCACGGCCGACCGGATGCACTGTAGCCGCGTCCGATCAGTAGTCCATCGCGTCCAGTTGCAAACACTAGCAGGGTTGACCGTAGACTGTGCCACCTGCACGTCCAGTCAAGTACTTACTAGCGTCTGGTTACTTGAGCTTATGCTACTGCCATCCAATACACTGACCGGACGTGTCCAGTCAAGTAAAGGACCGCGTCCGGTCAAGCAATAATGCCACAAACCACTCCGGATCATGATGCGACTTGAACGAAACTTGTTCCAAATGATCTTTGGGCTTCACCTGAGCTACCTAGTGCTAAGTTTGACAAGTGTGCACTACACCTAAACCATTAGACTCACCTAGATCAAGCTACCCGCTCATGCCCCCTTTATAGTACATCCAAAGGAAAAACAAAGTCCTAAACTACTCTAAATGCCTCTCCAACACCAAACGACACTTAGAACTAGTTCATCCTTAACCTTGTCACCAATCCCTTAAAAACCAAAATGATTTCCATCGATCGGGGCATGAAAATCATAGTGCCCAAACAATCACCATTACCATGACCTAACTTACAAAGGTTTCTGCAAAACACATGTTAGTCATAGTAATTTATGTCATCATCAATCATCGAAACCCTACTAGGGGCCTAGATGCTTACAATCTCTCCCTTTTTGGTGATTGATGACAACACCTCGAGTAAGTGAAAGAGAGTGAGGTTTTCAACATGCTTGATTCACATAAGCAATTGCAATAAGAACAAAAGGGTTAGCATTGCTTATGTGCTCCAAGCCAAAGAAACATGTACTCATAAGATATGGAATAAGCATAAGTACATAAATTAAAGCTCATTTTGAAACGGAGTAAACGTGGAAGCAAAGCAAATGAGCATAAGAAAGTGACATGACATAGAATATATCAAAGTAGAGAGCACACATGTCAACAGAGCCACATAGTCATACAAGGCAATGCAAGAAAGTAGACGTGAATGCATATGAAGTATCACACAAAAGAACAAAAACCTCTCATGCGCTCCCCCTAAGTCTACATACTCACTCCCTCTCCCCCTTTGCCATCAAGAACCAAAAGCTAAGGGTATGTAGGTGGAACAGAAGTAGTCGAGTCGGGTGCTGAGGAATGCGGAGTGAGCAAAAACCAAGAAGTGTCCTTCTCTGACTCTAAGCTGTCTCGATGACCCTTTGTAACTGCTCGTGGAGAAGCGGTCTAGGTCTGCTCAGTAGGCGGGTCGGCCGGCTGTGACTCGGAAGTAGTAGCTATAGCAGCGGCCTAACCCTATGGCTCAGTAGGTAGAGCTATAGAAGTAGTAGCCATGAGAGCCGTTGTCTCTGTCACCTGAGCCTGAAGGGTACCGGTAGTCGGAGGATCAGTCGAAATGACTGACGAAGGAACTGTCTCTGTAGTCTCGGTCCCTATCACTAGAGGAGCCACTGTCTCTGAAGCTAACACCTCTGAAGTAGTAGTCAAGACTATGGTCTGAGAGGGTGTCGGCTGACCGGTCAACTCACTATAAGATGCACTCAAGTCTGTAGAAAGTGGAGTGCCAGTCGGAAGGTGGGGCCTATGCTAGACTGGCGGTGTGAACTCTATCTGAATAGGAATGTAGCTGGGGGACATAAACGACTGAGGCACCTGCTACTGAGGAGAGGTAAACTGCAAGCCTGAGTGCGGGCCCTAACTCTGAAACCCACTAGGCTGTAAAGCTAGAGTCAGTAGGAATGGAGGTGGAGGAACCCCAACAGTGACTAGGTGTCTCAAGAGCTCAAGGTACTGCTGCTGGGTAGCTATCTGCTGCCTCTGAATCTCTATCTGCTGCCTCTAAATCTGTGCGAATGCAGCTGCATTGTCCTGAGCCTATCTCTGTAGCTAAACCTCCTGCCTCTCCTGAGCCTAGGTCAGCCTCTCAAGTATAGCCACCATGGCTGGGTCTGAGTGGGAGGCTGAACCTGAGCCACCAGCCTCGTGGTCATGAGAATAAGGAGAGCGGTACTGAGAAAGGGGCTGGTTGTCCTCATTAGTGCTGTCGGTGGCGTCGTCCTCGTCTAGGTTAGCTAGCTGAGCGTCCAAGTCTGCAAGCTCTGCCTCTACTAGGCCCTCAATGGTCTAGACCTGCTCAACTGCAGTCTCTGGTACCTCTGCTCTCTGACGCTAACCCTGCCTAGGTGCCTACTCCCTAGTGATAGTGGCCCACAGATAGCGTATATCATACTCAGGAAAAGCTATAGTGGTGTGTGAGATCTCCTCTCGGATCTCAGCAGGAAGGTCGCAGGCACACCGAATCAAAAAACAGATCCAATGGGCACAGGGCAGCTAACGATGACCCTTGAAGCCATCTGCTAGCGTGTCCTCCATCTCACAGAGCATCAAATCCTAAATATCAAACAAAGTCTGAGAGACAAGGTGGTGGACTACCCATAACTGCATACGTGTCAATCCCTCATGGTAGCCTAACCTCAGAAGTAGTGTCCTCCTCACAATAGCATATGTGTCAAAGTGAATGAACTTGTGAGCGGGGTCTATCCAAAGGGAAGAGTAGAACTCTCTAACCCATGTGCCGCAGTACGCCACTGTCTATAACACCCCAGGTGTTTGCCTTGCATCTGTGCATCACAAGAGCATGACATGAGCATGTGCATCATCATTTCATGTGCATTGTCATTGGAACATAACATTGAAACATCTGCAACATTCATGTTGAGTGTATGGACTAGGTGTATTCTTGCTTGCAGTAATAGCTTATGCATGCCTTAGACTTGTATTATTATGATGTGTGACACAACATCTTGAAACATGATCATGCAACACATGTAACATGTGTTTTTCATACCTTGAAACATGTCAATAATGTTAGTGTAACATGACAAGCTTAGGTCTTGCAACAAGGTCATGAAACATGTGAAACATGCTTTTGAAACAATTGAAACATTAGTTGTTTTCTAGGTGTTTATTGTATGTGTTGCTAGGGTTTTTGTATAGATGACACATGTGATGCTCTAACATGATCTCTATTAGCTTAACTATGCTTAGGACACCTAATGGAGCACTGTTTATGTTGACCAAATTGACTAATTTGCCCTCTAGGTGAGGTTTGACCATGAGGTGACCTATAAAGTGTCTTACTTTGACTATTTAAAAAGTCTAGCCTAGAGATCTTGCATGGATGTGCACCAATTACCAAAATTGTAGCAAATTTATCAAGGAACAAAAGTCTCAATATGACCATCTCATGAAAATGCCTAGAACATGCTCAAGTAGGGTCCACAAGTCAGTTGTAGTGCTGTCCAACACTTAGAAATTATTCTAAGTCTAAACTGCAAATTTAGTTTCATGGTGGCCTACTTTGGGAGTTTGTAGTTTGAAAACCTGACCAAACCAGCTCTAACCCATATTGGCACTTTCATATAACTCACTTAGCTCTACAAGTTTGTCAATAACACCATCACCTAGTTCTCAATGGTTTATGAGTTAGAGTGCTTTGAAAATCGGGTTTCAGTCGGGGGGTTAACTGAAACTCAGTTTCAGTTTTCATGTGCCTCACTTTGGGGCGCTGTATCTCACTAACCAAGCTGAGTTAGCTCATGATCCTATTGACAAACTTGGAGATCTTACTTAGAACTACAGTTTTGTAATTAACACTTTGGCCCAATTCGAACTCGTTTGCGAGATCTTGAGCTCCCAACTTGGCCTGTCAGTCGCTTCGATCGGGCGTGGGTTCAGACAATAGGTGCTGTCGTGGCGTCCGGCACAGAGACGAGCCACCGCGTGGCGTTCACGCTCTGCCAATGTGAAAGTCCCTAGTTTGGTTTTGGCTAATTGATGAAACCCAGGACTAACCTTTGTATCTAAGTGGATGATTTAGATAAAGGTGGTCATTGAATATGAGACATGACATTGACTCATATGACCAAGATGGTGAAGACCAAGATGAAGCTTGGCTCGATGGACCGGTTGTGAAGGTGAAGGGCAAGTCGAGGCCTCGAAGCGAAGGACCATGCGATGGTGAAGCTTGAGCAAGACTTGGCGTCGACGGACCAATGCAACGGTGAAGAGCAAGTGAAATCAAGGTCGATGGATCGAGACGGTCATGTGATGATATGAAGTGGAACATATCATTTGGAGAAACAAAATGGGCTCAAGGCAAAGGTATAACCATAGGGCCATTTTGTTTTACACTCAAGACACCATAGAGGGTGTGAGTGGTTTAGGGTCGATAGCCGAACTATTAAGAGGGGAAGTCTTATCGGTTATTCGACGCATGGGTGCCACTAGGTGAATTCATGAAATGCATTGCATGTAGGGCCTAGTGAGCTAACTGGAAAACCTTTGAAAATGATCGAGAAAAAGCTAACACACAAGCACATGGAGATGTACACTTGATGGTGTTGGCACATTTGCAAAGGTGGCGTTGGTCGCGCTGTCGTTTGCGGGTAGAGAGGGGTTTGGGTTCCTCTCTCCCTCCCGCCGAGCGTGCGAGCGCGGGATTCAGGCGATTTCGGGGAAATGAAATGCCTATTTTCCATTGCGCCGGAAGTCGGAAAAGAAACGGAGGCGAACGCGGTCACAGAGGTGACCGAACGCTGCACCGGACGCGGTCACGGTGTGACCGGACACGTCTGGTCAGTACAGCACGGGCGTCAGGCGCGCAGGCTAGGGTTTGCCACCGGCGCGTCCGGTGACTCGCGGGACCGGCGCGTCCGGTCAGACGTACAGCGTTTCACAAGGACGATCGGACGCTGTGCGCGTCCGGTCACACACGATCGGACGCGTCCGGTCGTCAAGGGAGCTTACTGGACTCCGACCGGACGCGGTCACTGTCGCGTCCGGTCGTTGCAAGGAGCGCATCCGGTCATGTCTTCGCGCGCGCGGGTACTGTGCACACCGGTGCGTCCGGTCGTTTGCAGCAGCGCGTCCGGTCGCTCGTTTGACCGTTAGCGCGCAGTGACCATTGAGGATCTAACGGTCGCATTTGAAATCGGAGGACACGTGGACGTCGCAGGGCGACCGGACGCGGTTGAGCGCGTCCGGTCAGTTACGACCGGCGCGTCCGGTCGTCCCGCGAAAAACGGTCAGTGGAGTTGTAACGGCTCTATTTGTTTGGGATGCTTATAAATACTTGTTGGCCGGCCCTTGGGGAGGTCTCTTGGCATTTCTAACACTCTTGTGCATCCTTTGAGCAAAAGCAACTCCTCCCACTCATCTCCCTTGCTTGATTGCAAATCAAAAGTGAGATTGAGTGATCCCAAAGTGCATTGCATAGCTTGAGGGCATCTAGTGGCACTTGTGGGTGGTTTAGCCGGTGGATTTCTTGTTACTCTTGGAGAGTACCGCTCCTAGCCGGCTTGGAGATTGTTGGAGGCGTTGGCAAGAGAAGGTGATTGTTCTTGGCCACCTCCGGTTGATTGTGAGAGGTTCTTGTGCTTTCCTCGGCGGGACGCCAAAAGCAACTCTAGTGGAATCCGCGTGTCATTGAGTTACCTCACTTGAGAGTGGTGTCTTGCGGTGCCTTGCGGGGCGTGCCTTGAGGGGCAAGTGACTTGAGGGTCACACCGGGGAACCATCTAAGTGTTGGTCGACACAACCGGTGACGTAGCTTGTCGGTGCACAAGTGAACACCGGGTGAACAAAAATATTGTGTTTCTTGTCTCCCGGTGATTGGTCTTCATATTGTGTTGTTGTCAATATTGATTGATTGTATATCATCTTGGTGATTGGCAACATCTTCACTTCACCGTCGGTATAATAATCACAATCCTCTCTCTTGCATTTACATTCACTAGTTTTTCTTGTGTAGCTCTAGTAGTAGCTTTGCTAGTAGTTTTGTTAGCTTGTTCTCTAGTGTTTCTTTAGTGACATAGCTCTTGTGTGAACTAGAGATCTTAATCTACTAGACTTGTGGATAGGAGGCTTGCATCACATCCTTTGGCTAAGCAAAACTCGCTTTACGCCGTTTGTTATTCTAACAAGTTTGCTTAGTGGTATTTGTAGAATTTTTTATAGGCTATTCACCCCCCCTCTAGCCATCTAGGACCTTACACAATGCCTCCACGTCGTGAGCGCATGCACAAATGTGAAGGCCGAGCTGACACCTCACCCCTCGCTCTCGCTCGCCATTCCTTTCCCTCTCTGTTGTCTCCACCGAAGCGGAAAAACTCCGCACCATCACCACCACGAACTCCGGTGAGCTCGTGTGCGAGCGCCACCGCACCGCCAGCCACAAAAACCCACCCATAGCTCTGCCTCTACCCCTGCTAGCTTGTGCGTCTTTGGTTTGGACCTTTCCGTGCATGACAAGGCCGTGCCGTGAGTTCCGTCGATGTCGCCATTAGGGAGTTCCGCCGAAGCTTGAAGCTCGACGTGGTTGGCCTCCACCGAAGCTCTTTCGTCTCTTCCTTGTTTCGTTCCGAGTTCCATGTAGGGCGTTGATGGTGTAGGCCCTAACCTTTTAGACGCTACCGCCACGGATAGGTTGGAATGCGCCCGAGCCTTGGCTGCGCCCGCCATGGCCGCTGCCACATCAAGCTTTGATTTTGGTGCACTTGTTTGTTTAGTTTTTAAAGTGATGCATGTTCGGTGGGGAGTAGGAGTAGGGCTTGCAGCATGCGGCATGCCACCGCATGATTTTGTCTCGACAGCAAGCAATGCCGCCACTCCGGTGAGCTCCCATGGTCGCCACGAGAGCGCCGCTCGTAGCCGCGATGTTACGGTCGATTTCGTGCTGCGCTAGTGGGTTCATTAGCTTCGCCATGTCGCCAAAAGCCCGTAGTTGTGCTTGCCTTGCCTTGCGATGGCCGTTTGCGCCGCCGTCGACGAGCACCGCCCGCCGCCATCCGCCCTCATCGGCGTCGTGCATGGCTCGGTGTGGTAGAGATAGGGGAAATGGGTTGCTTAGATGCGGGTCAAGGTGGGGAACGCAGCCATGCCGTCGGATTCGCCGGAGGGGTCACCGGCGGCGAGGAAACGCCGGCTGGAGCTTCCCCCTGCCTCTGTCTCTATGACCATAGGGCCCCACCTGTCAGTGTCGCCCTCTTCTCCCTCTCTCTGATTCGGTTTGCTGGGCCACCGTGGGCCTTTTAGCCGGGCCAAATCCGGCGCTGTGCAGAGGCCCAGTAGCCCAGTTAGGTTTAGGAAATTGTTTCTGTTTTTATTTATTTCACAGATTTGATGCTAGGTTCAAAAATTCATATCTCTTGATTGGTAGCTCCAAATGATATGGTTCAAAATGTGTAGTGCTCTGCATAACCTCTAGTTTATTTAGAAAATATAATATGTGTCATGTTTATTAATGTTTTCTGAAGTTTGTAATTAATTTTTCTATGCCTCTATTTAACTTTGTGATTTTTGTAGTTTTCGTATCTCCCTGTGTAGTCATCCAATTGCCATGAAATTTTTGTAAGATGCTAAGTATGGTATAAAGATGCTCTAGTTAAATTTTCAGCCTTTTTGAAGGTCGTTTCCTCCAATTACGAAATTCCTTTGTTATAGGCTTTATTAGCACTTATATTTTTGTTATTTTGATATCTCCATATCTGCTTGTCAAAATGAAGTGAAATTTTTATGGAAGCCTCTTGGTAGCATTTATTTGTCTCTGTAATTTTATTAGAATTTTCTGAGTACATTTTATATGTGATGCCATTTATGCTTATGCACTCTAAATAAATAGAAAAGGGTGATTAGATAAATGATTATGCTAGTGACATGACTTGATTTTGTGTTACTTAAACATGATCTAACTGTTAGTGAAGTTGGGTAGGTCATTTGTGATGTTCTCAACATCACTTAATATTTAATTGTACAAATCTATCTTTTCTGGACAGATTTGGTGGTTAAGCAAATTAGGCTATGATAATGATGTTTTCATGCTTGGTGATCTATAGCAAAGTTGTTTAGAACTTCATGAAATATTTTCTGGTAAATTTTGGTAGAATTTGGACTTATAGTTTAGAAATTACAGCTGCTCCAAGCTGGGTTCAGTTTTGGTAGTGCTCTCTATCTTCTAGAACAGATTCTGTACATGTGCTATTTAGACTTGGTAAATGATGAAATCATGCTTAGATGTCTATAAATGAAATATAGACAATTTCATAAGCTTTCCAGAATGTCATCTTGATATTCATTTGAATTTGTAGAACTCTAGTTATGAATTGTTTAGCTACTCCTGTTAAAGTGTTGGAAATGCTAAATTTCTGGAACCTTGTTATGTGTGTGTTTAGTCTCAACTTTGTGGCACTTAGGGATTTCTTAGGGATGTTTAAACATGTTAATACCAGAGAGGAAATTTTCACCTAAGCTTGAAGTGATTTGAATAGAGCACCACATAACTTGTTGTTGCGCTTATGATGTTGCAATATCATTACATTCATCTTCACACTATTCATACATGTTCACAAATCATCATGTCATCCTTGTGCATACATGAAATTCATTGGGTGCATTACATGCAATAGGTGTGCCGAGAATCATGTCGACCGTAAAGCTCCACAAGGCGTGAACCCCGAAGTTGGAGTCCGTTCGGGAGCCGGAGGTCCAAACCGACGAAGCCGGAGAAGACGTGGGAACCGTTCTTGAAGCCAAACCTGGATCTATCTTCTTTCGGTTAAGGCAAGCCCCGGAGCATTATAAGCCTCCTACTTTCAAAGCAGTTATCTATATACATGTTATATGTGTATTGTTGCATTACGTTATAGGAGTTGGTTGGAAACCCTTGCTGCATTGATAACACTCCTTGTCCAGCAATTTGAACCTTGAATCCTATGTAGACAGGATGCTTAGCCCTGCTTAATTAGACCAGTAGAAGTCGGGTGATTTCCTGTCACCTGCGAGATATAAGGCTTTATTAGGTCACGGTTGGCTATATTTGCTATCGTGGAAAAGAACCATGTGTTAATATGAATAAAAGATCGGGCGGGGTCTTACGGTTGTAGTGATGCCGCCTGTGTCGATTAAGGACTGAGACCTGGAGCCTTCTATGTCATTTTGAACGCATGCCTGACATTTAGCTGGCCGGCCTGAGGTTGCCGACTGCGAAGCCTAGTAGCTCAACTCAGGCTGCAAAGTCAAAAAGTGGAAGTCACCTCGGAAGGGAGCCAGAGGGTCCAAGGGCAGGTGAGTTAAAAGTCCTGAGCATCCTGGCCACTGGTATCCCTGAGAACGCGGCGCTGTTCAGGCCCACCCTAAGTTGTACCAAAGGTTATCTACGGCTGCCTTTAGCGGGGTTTGCTGGATGAGTGTCAAGAATACCCCCTCAGCTGAGTTGGAATCGATTCAAGTCGTCGTCTCTCCCGGTTAGTGAGAAACTTGACTGGTTATCTCCAGCATAGATACACTAATTATATTGATAGTTCAGAATTGATGATAAGGATGATAATGGCAGCCATGATTAAATCAGATATGGTTATTATTGCTTGCTTAGCTTAATCAAGTGATTGCTACAGTACATGTGCTAATCTAGTTAGCAGGTTAACGAGGATTAACTTGATGCTTAAGCAAATAATGGTTACTTATCTGTATTAAGCTTTTCTGCAAATGAGTCAGCTAGCCCACTTTACAAAGCCTTGCATACTCCTTGGTGTCACTTTGTTTCTGGTTTCTATCGAGCAAGTCTAGCTGAGTACCTTCCGTACTCAGGGTTTATTCCCACCTGTTGCAGGTAGCAGATTCATACTTGTTGCTGCAAGTATTGTCTTCGCCATGTGGGCGTGAAGACTAGACCATATGGGCATGGTCTCTGTAGTATCTCTTCTGGTATGCTTTTGCAGGATGTGACTTTGTACTGGTGGTATTTCACTTCAAATGGTTTCAGAAATTATGTTGCTTCCGCTAAACTTTACTTTGGTTTTGTAATAAATTATTCGTACTCCGATGTATGAGATTACTTATGAACTGTTGTAACAAGTGCTATGTTATGTTGAATCACTACGATCTTGGTTGATCTCGGTTTGATTTGAAATCCCTCATGATTTCGTGGACTACCGGAGTTATATGGGCTCAAGTTTAAGAATTTGATCGCTTCGGCGATTGTTTTTGGACTTGTGCTCTTATAATTTGGACGTTCCGTGACACTATCCACCCTAGAAGATCTAACAACCCTGGTAGAAAGGTGAGGTGGGGACGGAGCTGCTCTCCAACAACTGCAACAAGAGCCTCTAGCTAGCAAGCCCTCTGTGGTCTGAAAGCGATCCCACTGTCCACGTAAGCTCTGTAAAAATCCTCCTGCAGTGGGGTGTAGAAACCCTCTGAAGCTCTTGTGTCCCTCTGAGGTGGGAACCACCGCTCAACCTCGACAAGGCGGAGACTCTGGACTTGTCAAGCTGTGGCTCCCCTCAGGTCAAAGTGCTCGACCAGGGGCTGACCACGTGCTCTGGGAGGTGGACGACCTCCACGTCTCTGACCCTCTGGCCTGGGGGTCACCTGAACACGCGTCTGCCCTGAGCGATGACGCGAAGGAGACTGTTGTGCCTGCTCCTCTGACTTCTCTCCCTGCTCTACGGGCTGCTCCTCTGTCTGCTTGGTGGCCTCTGTACCAAGCTGTCGCCCCTCAAGGTGGAAGTGACGCTCACCAATCTGAATACCGGTGCCTCTACCTCCTTGCTCAGCACGATCAGCAGCGTCAGCCACTACCTGTGCTTCCTCTGCCTCTGTGAGCTGCCTCTTCCTTTTCTTGGTGGAGGTCTTCTTGCACTTGCCTCGAGCCACCTCTGTCAAGCGGGGAGGACTCTCGTCCTCGTCACTAGGAGCCCCACCTACATTCTTGCAGCGAGCAATGCTGACAAGAACAAGTGTAGCTAAGAAATACTGACACTAAAAGCACCATTGACAATAAGGACTCCCCCTAACTCACTATCTCTGTCAAGAATACCTTGCTAGAAAGCCACTATCTCTCTGCAAGATCAGCTGCAACTGCAAGATGGTGAACTGACTCGCTCAAGAGGCTTGGCCTCAGTCCATACCCATGGGCTTGGCCCTGGGTTCACTATCACTGCACACTGATTACTGCTCAAATATCCTATTGACCATAGACCCACTACAGAGATGGATAGAAGGAGTACTTATAAGCAATTATAATACTCTACAGAGGAGAGAATGTCCTATAGAAGCAGGCAAATTAGGTACGAGAGGACAGAATGGCTTAGCTACCTGAGGCAAGAAGTCCTGTGAATAGATACGAACTGACATGAACAGGGGCACCACACAAGGATAGGAAATCACTGCATAGACATTGATCAAGAGAATGGTCAAATAGTGAGCTTGGGCTAGTTAAGGCAAAACGTCGAGCAGGTAGGGGGGCAGTGAGGGTGCTCACCCAGGATGCTGACTTCTCTGATCAAAGAAATGGCAGAGAATCAAAGCTGGATGATGAGGATGAGCACACGCGGTCACCGGAGTTGAGAGAGTGGGCGGCGAGGTCGGTGGAGAGCCCTCCGGCGGCGGTGGTGATGGGCACAGCCCGTGTAGGAGCAAGACATGACGAGCGTGCGGGTGTGGGTGTAGCAATGTGCGAGAGGGTCACGACGAGGAGTGCGGCTGCGCATGCTCTGTGAAGTAGGGTAACGGTGGTGCGGTGGTCAGAGAGAAGAGCGCACGGCGACTTAGGGTTAGGGCACGCAAAGAGCGTCGGTGGCGTACGGGAAAAAGAGAGACACGGGCGTGTTCAAAGAGAGGAAGGAGATCAGGCCCACAAGGCAGAGTAAGAAGAAAGGTGAGGTGGCCCCACCGTGTCAGTCAAAGAGAAGGTTTATTCGGCACACCATTTCATCGACCGGACGCACGTCTTAAACAATCTGACGCGTTGTAGAGGCGTCCGGTCGGAGTACAGTAAGCTCCCGAGGCAACCGAACGCGTCCGCTTTACGTTGAACGGACATGACGCCGCATCCGGTCAAACGCCAAAACGTAACAGAGAGCTCCCTGAACGACCGGACGCGTCCGCTTGTACTGGATCGGACGCTGACGGAGTTCGGTCAAACCTCCAGTTGAAATCTATCTTCTCGCGACCGGACGCGCTGGTGATGCATGGAACCGGACACAATGGTCGAGTAGCGTCACGTCCGGTCTAGCGTCCAGTCAGCAGTCTTCAGCTTTTCCTTCTTCGATCTTCGATGCAGTTTCTCCCAACCAAGTTCTAACCCCAATAAGAGTCAAATAAACACCAATTAGAACTGGTATGAGAGACCTCTCTCAACCCCTCAAGAATTTTTAAAATAAATTTGCCTTAGGCTAGTACTCTTTTTAGGAAAATAGGCAATAAACACGTGAGGAGCAACATGTGGCCATGCAATAGAGTTTCTTAACCCTTGGGAGCATCAAATGCTCTCTCTATTCATGGACGAACACAGCGGTTGCTCAAGACAAAACTAAAAAGAAACGACAAAGCAACACTCATGCATATGCAATGCAATACAAGAAAGTAAATCTAGTTGCTTGTCAAGTTTGATCCAAGGTTAAGCTTCTAAATGTTAGACAAGCCCTAAATGCATTACCAAAAAAACATGCTTTATATTACAATGCAATGCAAGGGATAACACACGCTCATTTTTTAAAGTTGCTTAGATCAAGAACATTGAGCTCATTCCTCAACCTACAAAAAGTAGCCTCATCCAAAGGTTTTGTGAAGATATCCACCAATTGATCTTCGGTTCTGACACCTTCTAGTGATATATCATTTTTAGCAACACGATCTCTAAGAAAGTGATGGCGGATGTCAATGTGCTTGGTGCGAGAGTGTTGTACCAGATTATTAGCAATTTTAATGGCACTTTCATTATCACATAAAAGTGGCACCTTTTTAAGAACAACACCATAGTCTAGAAGGATTTGCTTTATATATAGAATTTGTGCACAACAAGCCCCTGTGGCAATGTATTCTGCCTCGGTAGTGGATAAGTCCACACTATTTTGCTTCTTAGATGACCAAGATACTAGTGACCTCTCAAGCAAGTGGCACCCTCCGGATGTGCTTTTTCTATCAATTTTGCAACCGGCATAATCCAAATCGGAATACCCAACTAGTTGGAATTTAACTCCTTTGGGATACCAAAGGCCTATGCTTGGGGTGTGCTTAAGATATCTTAGGATTCTTTTTATGGCACTTAGATGAGGTTCTTTAGGGCAAGCTTGAAAGCGAGCACACATGCGCACACTAAACATGATATCAGGCCTAGATGCGGTAAGATACAATAAGCTACCAATCATAGAATGGTAGAGAGTTTGATCAACCGGTTTACCTCCCTCATCTAGGTCGAGATGTCTATTTGATGGCATTGGTGTCTTGATTGGCTTATAATCATCCATTTTGAATCTCTTGAGAAGATCCTTGGTGTACTTTTCTTGAGAGATGAAAATCCCTTCTCTCATTTGCTTGACTTGAAAACCAAGGAAGAATGTAAGTTCACCAATCGTAGACATCTCGAACTTCTTCGACATCAATTCACCAAATTCCTTGCAATAATCTTCATTTGTTGAGCCGAAGATGATATCATCAACATAAACTTAGCAAGTGAAGATCTCTCCATTAAGCTTTTTGGTGAATAGTGTGATGTCAACCTTCCCAATGGTGAAACCCTTCTCAATAAGGAAGTCTCGAAGGCGTTCATACCATGCTCTAGGGGCTTGCTTGGGCCCATATAGTGCCTTGGACAACCTATAAACATGATTAGAATATCTAGGGTCTTCAAACCCGGGAGGTTGATCAACATAGACTAGTTTATTTATGAAGCCATTAAAGAATACACTTTTAAGATCCATTTGATATAGTTTCATTTCATGATGCGATGCATATGCAAGGAGGATACGGATGGCTTAAAGTCTTACAACGGGTGCAAAGGTCTCTCCAAAATCAAGACCTTCAACTTAAGAGAACCACTTTGCCACTAGTCTTGCCTTGTTTCTCATCACTATGCCTTGGTCATCTTGCTTGTTGCGGAACACCCATTTGGTTCCAATGACCCTTGCACCTTTTGGACGCTCTTTAAGTGTCTAAACTTGATTGCAGGTGAAGTTGTTCAATTCTTCGTGCATTGCATTTACCCAATCCGGATCTTGAAGAGCTTTATCTACATTCTTAGGCTCAATGCAAGAGACAAAAAAGTGATGTTCAATAAAAGAAGCAAGCTTTTGAGATTGAGTCATAACTCCCTTTGATGGACTCCCTATGATAAGATCTTGTGGATGTGCTTATAGTAGAGGTGAGTTTCTTCTATCAAACACTTGAGGAGGAGGTTGGGGAGCATCAACATTTTGTGCTTGTGCCACGGCTTGTTCATGAGAGATATGAGTATCTTCATTTTCGACTCTCATCTTTGTCATTATCTTGTGACACATTAGATGAAGAAGGTTGATTGATCACTTGAACATCATCTTCATCATCTTTAGGCTTGATGTCTCCCAATGGCATGTTCTTCATGGCCTCCCTCAAGGGTTCATCACCTACATCATCACAATTTTCAATTGCTCCTTGGGAGCCGTTAGATTCATCAAACTCCACATCATATGTTTCTTCAACCAAACCGTTGGTATGGTTAAATACTCTATATGCTTTGGACTTTGATGAGTAGCCAACAAGAAAACTAATATCACAACATCTTTGAAACTTCTCTAGGTGTTGCCGCTTCTTGTAGATGTAGCATTTGCAACCAAACACCCGGAAGAAAGAGATATCCGGCTTCTTCCCATTGAGCAACTCATAAGGGGTCTTGCCAAGAAACTTTTGTGGAAAGAGGCGGTTGGATGCATAGCACGCGATGTTGATTGCCTCGGCCCACAATTCCTGGGGTGTGTTGTACTCATCTAGCATTATTCTTGTAAGGGTGATCAATGTCCGGTTCTTTCTCTCAACTACACCATTTTGTTGAGGAGTGTAGGTTGCGGAGACCTTATTCTTGATCCCAACTTCATCACAATAAGCTTCAATATTTGTGTTGTCAAACTCTTTTTCATTGTCACTCCTTATCTTCTTGATCTTCACTTCTAACTCATTTTGTGCTCTCTTGGCAAATTTCTTGAAACAAGTGGCCACTTCGGATTTGTCATGAAGAAAGAATATCCAAGTGTATCTTGAGTAGTCATCAACAATCACAAGACAATAGAGATTTCCACCCAAGCTCTTGTATGTTGTAGGCCCAAACAAATCTATGTGTAGAAGTTCTAGCACTCTTGATGTTGACATGTATGCTTTTATTGGATGAGTGTTTGCAACTTGTTTGCCGGCTTGACATGCACTACAAGGTTTGTCCTTCTCAAACTTGATATCTTTCAAGCCTCTCACTAGCTCTTTCTTCAATAACTTGTTGAGTGTGTTCATTCCAACATGAGCTAGCCTACTATGCCAAAGCCACCCAAGCGAAGTTTTGGTGAACAAACATGTCATCAAATTTGCATCTTCAGAGGTGAAGTCAACAAGATAGAGGTTGTTATATCTAAAGCCTTTGAATATCACTTGCTTGTCATCCATCTTTGATACAACCACTTCATTTGGAGTAAATAAGCATTGGTAGCCAAGATGACACAATTGACCAATGGATAGCAAGTTGAAGCTCAACGAAGCAATATATAGCATATTTGAGAGTGAATGATCATTTGATATTGCAATCTTTTCCAAACCCTTGACTTTGCCCTTTGAGTTGTCCCCAAATGTGATCTTCTCTTGACATTCCCCTTTTTCTTCAAGTGAGGCGAACATATGAGGATCACCGGTCATATGTTGAGTGCAACCACTATCAATTACCCAATGAGGTCCACCGGTCTTATAGTTCACCTACACACAAGAGATCAAGCTTGTTGTTTAGGGACCCAAACTTGTGACGGGCCTTTAACTTTCTCAACTAGACACTTGGTAACCCAAATTTTCTTTGGCCTTTCTTGTTTGGGGACCTAAAAACATGACTTTCATCTTTCCACTAGAGTCCTTTCTTAGCATGTAGTGAGCATTAAAAGCAAAGGGTCTAGCATGCTTGGGCAAGGGTTGTGGTGGAGGAGTTTGGCACTCATGTGCAAAGTGACCTTCTTGTCCACACTCAAATCATCTCTTTGGCTTGGGCTTTGATTTGTGTTGTTGTTGTTGTTGTTGAGCTTTGGGCTTCTTCTCTTGATTTGCCAAGTAACCAATTCCACTTCTATCCATCTTCATGGCAATGTTCATCAAGAGGTCACATTGAAGTGATTTGCCTTTTGCAAACTTGCTCAATCCAACTTTGAGATGTTCTTTCTCTAACACGAGCTTCTTGTTCTCTTCTATGAGTGACTCATTTGTTGTTTGCTTGATGCAAGACATTTCATACTTGAGTCTCTTGTTTTCTTCTTTGAGCTTCTCATTCTCAAGAGTCAATTCTTCATCATTGTCAAGGTTCTCAATCACAATGGTGTTGGTGGTTATGGCCTTCTCAAGATCTTTCTTAAGTTTCTCATTTTCACTCTTGAGCTTGGCATAATCATCAAAGTTATCAGACTCAACAACTTTCTTGCCTTTACTACTAGAACCTTGCTCAATGCTCTCCACAATCAAATCATCACATGATGTAGCTAACATGGTTAATAGCATCATGTGGCTCAAGGGATGAAAGCTCATTAGCAACAACAATACTATCATGATTGATTTTCAAGGTTGTGTACTCATCTTTAAGCAAGTTGTATCTAATGGCGAGCTCATTGTGCTTCTTCTCAAGTTTATCATGTTCATCTCTAAGCTCTTTGTTAGAATTCTTAAGCTCATTGAGTTTAGAGGACATAATTTTACCATCTTCTCTAAGCTCATCACTAGTCTTTTGAGCAACATCAAGTTTAGATGAGAGTGAATTATTTTCAACTTGAAGCTCATTGTTTTCATTTTTTATCCTTCTTATGAGTCTTGAGTACTTGTTAAGTAATTTTACAAGTTTATCATAAGAAGGTGCTTCAAATTCTTCATCACTATCACTATCATCAGCATCATCATCATCATCATCATCATCATCATCACTATCATTACTTTGTACCTTTCGTTCACCTTTGGCCATGAGGCATAGGTGAGTCTAGCCCACCAACTGCTCTATTGTTCTGTCGTCTAACTTGTCACAAGTCAAGTACCGCATACATAGCTGCTCTAGAACACACGACGAAACTGTAGTGAGACGAGACAATGAGGAGTCGACGACCGGAGCAAGGGGCAAGGGCAAGCTTGAATTGCCTACAGATCTCTCTACCATCCGGGCTGGCGAAGATTGGCTTACAAGAAGTAATCGGTTTATTTCCATGTCCATGGGGAACACGAAAAAACAAGGCAGCAGTACCAGTCTACCAGAGCTTGATGCCAGTACAGAAGAAACTAGGAGATCACATATCTCAGGCCTTGTTTAGTTCGTGGGTGAAAAGTTTTTGATGTCACATCAGATGTTTCAAGAAAGTTGCTATTGATTTACATCGAGGACGCCCTCAGCTGCTCCGCTTGTGAGGACATCAAAAACTTGCTACTGATTACTGGTGGCCACGTGATTACAAGAATCATGTGGCCACTAGTAATCAGTAGCAAGTTTTTGATGTCACATCGGATGTTCTAACCAAATCAGTAGCAACTTTCTATTATGTCACTTGATCTGACCGGTAATAACCAATTTGCCATGCTTCTCATTGGACTGCAACAAACATTCAACTCTATCATGTTGGTATGAAGTCTTTCGGTGCATCATGAATGGCTTAGTGCATTCTCACACCAAACAAATTCAAATTTGTATTTCCGGATTGTTATGCATAGGAATTAGGAAGCCTATGTTCAACTATGTCTTCTCATGCTCAGAGTCCAACTAATAGTGGCTGGCCAAAACTTTGTATTATTTTTTATTTCAAAAACACTCACATATTAACATCTGTAAAGGGTACACCAATCTTAGAAAAGCGAGGGGCACATTTAATATTTGTCCTCTCTTAAAGATCAGGCAGAGACGTTGTCCAACCAAATGTTTTTCTAAAATAGTTTTAGCTTTACTAGAGAACAGGGGCGGATCTACACCCCGGGCTAGGGGGCTGCACCCCGGGGCGCAGCCCAAAACAGCTAAGAACACCTCTTCATCTCCAGCCCAAAATAGTCCAGAGTCTAGGTGTTCAGCCCCACCCGGCACTGATCTATCATAGGATTTCTAGCATTCTATTACTATTTAGCCCCCTCTTGCATCATTTCTAGATCCGCCACTGCTAGAGAATCAGCTCTATTAAAAGTCACAACCAAAACTGTTTTGGTCATAGCTGCCTACTACATAGGAGTATACCACTACTGTAAGTTCAAGATTGACCACAAACTGATAAGTAATATTTAGCCAAGTTGTGCTCTTTCTAATAGGTTCACAAACTTAATATAAATATATAATCCCCTAGGAAAACTTAATATAAATATCTAATCCCCTAGGAAATGGGGAGACAAAAAATTCTAGACATCATGATAAATTCCAGAGAATAAATATATTTACATTTATTTAAATTTAAATTAGACTATGCAACACCTGACCATTGTGGATTGCATCTTGATTTGCTGTTTTTTAATTTCAATAGTAAAAAGTATGGTTTTCATTCAGTCTCATATTTGCATGTCGTTGAAAGAAAATAAAATACTTATTCCCGTACAAATTCTCCCTAATGTTTTTATGCATTTACAACACATGTGTACTACAATAAAGCAGTGATCAGATTTACAATAGTACAGCAGAGTAACAAATGGACAAATCACAAGACTTGCAGGCAAAGTGTTCCATTTATCTATACCTAACTAATCTATTTTTGTTCAAGTAATATTTATCACCTTTTGCCTGACTTAAATCTTTGCAAAACATGATCATGGTGAAGCACAACATTGCTAGATAGCAGAAGATGAGCACAAAAGAAGGTAGATGTGGTTTTTAAAATGACATGGTTGTAGACTGATCAAAGATCCTCAGACCATATTGGATCACAACTAGCTGGCAGGAGATGCATTTCTTACGGGTTTGTACCCCCTCCCCCCCCTCTCTACAAATTCAATGGTTCCCTGCCTATAATCAAAAGTCTATGTATTTCGAAGTTGAAGGTCTGATGCAGGTTAGAGTTGAAAGGGTTCAGACTTAGTAGGACTAAGACCGAGTACATGAGGTGCGATTTCAGCGTGACTAGGCATGAGGAGGGAGACGTTAGCCTCGATGGGCAAGTGGTGGCCAAGAAGATACTTTTCGGTATTTAGGATCGATGCTACAAAAGGATTGCGACGTTGATAAAGATGTTAGGCATAGAATTTCAGCCGGCTGGTTGAAATGGCGTCAAGCTTCTAGCGTCCTCTATGACAAAAGGGTGCCTCAGAAGCTGAAAGGTAAGTTCTATAGGATGGCGATTCGTTCGGCGATGTTAAATGGTGCTGAGTGTTGGCCTACAAAAAGGCGACATGTCTAGCAATTGAGTGTAGCAAAGATGCGTATGTTGCGTTGGTGTTGTGGGCACACAAGGAGGGATAGAGTCCGGAACGATGATATTTAGGATAGGGTTGGGGTGGCACCAATTGAGGAGAAATTGATTCAACATCGGTTGAGATAGTTTGGACATGTCCAACGGAGGCCTGCTGAGGCGCCGGTGCGTAGTGGGGTTCTAAAGGGGGCCGATAATGTAAAGAGCGAAAGAGGTCGACCTAAACTAACTTGGGACGATTCCATTAAGAGAGACCTTAAGAAGTGGAATATCTCTAAGGATTTAGCTATGTACAGGAGCGCTTGGAGACTGGCAATCAACGTGCCTGAACCGTGACCTCTTTCTGTCTTGTGCCTTTATGTCCCTTTATGTGTCTCCCTGTTTCTCGTCTCTTTTGGGTTTCATCTCTAGCCTACCCAACTTGCTTGGAACAAAAGGCTATGTTGTTGTTGTTCTTGTTGTAAGGTCTGATGCATGTTCTCTCTCTCAAGTGCTGGCTACATAAGTCTGTTGGAACTACTCTGTAACACCCTGGTGTTACGAGCTTGCTTAGCGCCTTGGTTAGGGCCTAAAAGAAATTAACAAAATAAGTTCTCGGGTTTTAAAAATTATAATCACGCATAAAATGATACCGAATCTCATGTGGCTCACCTCTGTAGTTAAAAAATGGAATAAATATGGTAAAATAATTCGTGGTATGTAAGAACATGTTAATGGGGTCCTAATAGGAGTAATCGAATTAGTAGTTGTAATGGTGTGATTTGAAAAGCAATCCCTATAAGCAAAAATAATGTAGAGCTTGTGTTTGAGGTTTAAATGATAATCTAGAGCAAGGTTAACGTAGAAAAGAATAAATCTATATAGATATCATTAAATAGATAAACGTAGCTTTTGAATCTAATTTAAATTTGAGCTTTTGAGAAGTTATGTGCCGAATTGTTTAATTGCTAGCTCAGCGGTTTTTGAGGTAGTCGATATCTTAGAGGTGTTTATTTATACGTGTCTATATTTTGCTAATTGGCTAATTTAGTAAACAAAGAGTACGCGTATGCTCACGCATTTTGCTTTGTTATGAACATGGTTATATTAATTAAAGTAGTGTACAAAACTTAATTCCGTCTGAGTGTATCTCTATGGGTAAATATAGGTATATAAGTATATAGTAGATATATTGTTGGTGTGATGTAGATTTTAGTAGCAAAGAAATAATGCCACGTTTTCTGATTTTATAATTAACTGTATGGTTTTGATAAAAACAAATAAAAGAAAATAGAAAGGGAAAACTCACGCACACCATGCTCGACGTCGCTTTCTGCTGCCGCTTGATTGCGTGACTGCCCAGCCACCGCCCAACGTGCGCGCCGAGCCAGGCTTGGCCCAGTTGCTTCGCGTCAAGTCGCTGTGGCATGTGCTGCTGTCTCCCGCTGCCCAGTGTGCCTTCATTGCGACGTGATCGCGCCGCTGTCGAACTGTAGACCTTGACTTCTCCCTGCATCGCCGTCCTCGCTGCGCTGCGTCTCTGCCGCTCCGTGTGCGCCGTCTGCTGTGTTCTTGCCGCGCTGCTCCCTTGCTCCGTTCTTATCTCGAGGTGCTCCAGCTTGAGCTCGCCCTCTCTCCCTGCTCCCTCCCTCGCGTAGCCGCATCCATGACTGAACCGAGCTCCGCGCTTACGACCGCGACTGCGCTGCATCCCACCCGCGACTGGCGCCCCTCATTGTCGCTGCCGCACTGGCCGTGCGGCTCTGCACCAACCCCCTTCCTGCGCGGTCACCCTGGGCGCGCCACACACCCGCGCGTAGAGACCCGCCACCGCCTGGGCCACCGGAATCGGCGAGCCGCCGTCGCGGCTTTCGCGGCCAGGTTGCAGCTGGTCGTCTCCGGCCACGTTGTGGCCATCCCTTGGTCCGCGGTGGTCCCTCGTAGCTCGTTAGCCGGGCACCTGCCGCTGCCGTGGTCATCTCCGGCCGAGTCGGTCGGTGCGCCACCTCCCCTGCTGCAGCCGTGTGCGGCCAGGCCGCTGTGGGCCATCTCCGGCGGGTCTGAGTGCCCCCTCGGGTGCGGCCCAGCCCCTCGGCTCACCAGCGCCACCTCCCCGCCACTTGCTCCACTTCTGGTCGACCGAATCAGCTTCGCCTTGTCCACCTCCGCTCTGCCTCGGCGAGCAGAGAAGAAGAGGGGGTAAGAAACATAAATGGAAATTTGTTTTGGGTCGAGCTGCGGAACGTTAGACTCATAGGAATAGTAGCTTGCGGACTGCGGGTCAGTTCAGATGAAACCGGGGGTCTTTTCTGCAAGAGTGCGTAGTCGTCCGGATCGGGCCCGGTTGGGCCGGCCTGCTGGCTCGGTTGTGCCATGTGGGCCGCGGTTGTTGCCGGGCTGACTCGCCTGGGCGAAGGCTGTAGCCGGGCCGCTGCGCCTTGCGCTCTCACACGGGCCGCGGGGTGTCACTAGGCCGTTGGTGGCCGCTGGCCTTTTCGTTCTTAAGTTTTTTCTAATTAGTTTCTGAAGTAAACTTGTAAGATTAATATAAAATAGTGTAGAAGTCCAAAAATCGTGAAACCAATTTTGTTAGCTTCCTAAAATCAAGATCTAACTGTTAGTATGCTTTTATCCACTTAGTTGTATAATATTTTTAGGGGTTTGCTAATTATTCTAAAATGTTTAATATTGCTAAGGATAAACTTGTGAGAATTTTTGTAAGAAAATGGTAAAAGTGTTTACTCTAAAAATGTTACAGTAAACTCCTAATATCATTATCTGCTCTCTGTAATTTTTATAGCTGCAAAATAATTAGTTTGCTAAGGTAGCTAATGAGCCCTAGTTTAGATATCTATTGACTCGATAAAATGGATAAAGCAATATATTGGGTCTGAGTAACTAAAACACGTGTCAGGAAATGACGCTATACTCGTCGACGGGTTACCAGGCTAGTGCGTTAGCCATTAGAGTTAACTCGTTAGCTTGAGAGCATGATCGTATTTTAAGTGTTGCAAGTTTCGTTGATTATTTATGTCTCTACGATTGCACTCGCGCATATCATAATAGGAACGATGATGGATCAAGAAGTTATCTGGAGTAGCCAAAAGGATGGTGTCCGGAGGATCGTGCCGCCTTGACGAAATGCTAACTTGGTTAAATTCTACCCAGGCAAGCCCCGGTGCATAACCCCTATTATTCTACACTTTATTTTTTACTTGTGCATTAAGTTTAAAGGAGTTGAATGAAACCCACTTGCATATATATATATCCTTGTCCTATGAGTCTTACTAGTATGATACGATTTTGTAGTGTGCTATGCTATAGGATTCCGGTAGAAGTCGAGTGATTGCATGTCACTCGCGAGAGATAGGAAATATATTATTATTACTACTATCACGTTACTCTCACATGGAATGTAAATACATCTGGATAATAATTGGAGACCAGGCGAGACTGTTCTTGGATTGGATTTGGACCTGGTTGGCAACTGAGCGAGGCTCAGGTTGCATTTGTCCCGCCTGTGTTAATTAAGGACCGTTCATTGCACTGGATCCCCGGTCAAGTCACAGATATATTGTCCCGAACATATACTTGCTTATGGGAGCGGGAAGACCTGTTGCTCTCTTGTCATGGGTTTCGGCTCTTTCCAGACCGACTATTAGGGGTGGGTTTTAGGTGGAGGTCTAAGCACCACACTAAGGCCGGGCCTGCAGTGTTGGGGGCTTGGAGTCCTAGTTTGGACGGGACCTGTACCCCTTGACAGGAGTGGAATGGGTTGGTCTTACTTGTGCCTGGGGTGCAAGTGAGGCATGTGTTTTCAGTGCACCCAGTTGGGCACATTGATTCGCGAATCGTTGTTTCTGCGTGACGGTACGGCTTGACCGCACTCTGGCACCGTAGTAAGAATTGAAAGGTGAAGGATGGAAAAATAGTTCTGATTGCTCAACCCTGGCTTGATTATAGCCTAGGTGTTTACATAGAAGGTTGGATAAGAAATAAAATACAGCTATTAAAAGTAAGAAATTAAGGACACACTCTTAGTGTTGCTTCTCGCAAACAAGAAACTCACAAGCCAAAAAACCTTGCATAATCCTTAGAGTCTTTTTCTTTCCTCCTGACGGGTAAGTCTTGCGGAGTACAATTGAGTATTTAGGGTTTGATCTACCCTGTTGCAGGTGACAGGTGCTGATAAGCTGACACTTGTGTGTGGAAACCTCCTGGTGGGCTCAGCGAGGATTTCCTTTACGATGCGGAGTAGAGTTTATTTATTCGAACTCTCACCAAAAGCATTACAAAGAAAGTACCGGCAACTTGTTATAATTTCATGCTTATAATCGTTCATCATGCTAATGTTTAAATTTGCATTAAATGGTTTCATTTCCGCTGAACTCTGATAACATTTTATATTCCGTTGTTATAATCAAATAATGAATTACTCTGATGTTGTACTAAAAGTGATGTAAGAAATGGTAAGGATGTTGTAAGCTTTACTCTCTCATTTGTGATCCTTATGTAAAAATGTGGATCTTCGAGTTCTCCCTTGTGGTGTGCTCGACAGAATCGCGTAGTTTAGTGTTCTCCCCTGGGTACTTAGTGTCTAATAGAAAACGAGTACTCTTGGGAGGGCATTAGATTAGATGGTTTTGTCACATACTCAGTGTACAAATTTCCTGAACTAATAACTATATTTACAATCTATACAGATTTCACGATCGCACTATCACTATTAAAACTATACTAGGGAAAATGCCCGTGCGTTGCAACGAGAAGCATGATTTATTGCATGATTTTGGTACCGATAATAATAAACTACCCTATTTTATTGAATTTTTAATTAGGCTTAATCTAACCTTAAATCCTGGTTTCCCTTTTTTCTCTATTTTTTCCGTTTCCTATTTTATCTGGTATCTATTCTAGTTGTTATTTTTTCTTTTTCCCTTTTTTTACAATCTGTCTCCGTTTTCTATTTTTCTCGTTTCCTTTCATTTTTGTGTTTGTTTAATTTTGCATTTGTTTTCTTCACGTTGTTTTCTGGTTATTTTTTTTTCTTCTATATCGTTTCCTTTTCTTTTTTTTTCTTTTTGTCCATGTCTTTTCCCTGTGAGCTATTAGACCATTTAGAGGACAAGAGCTCTCTGTTTATAACGAAAACAAATGTGTATCATGGTGGTGATGGACTCCTATTCCAATCCCAATGACCTGGGTTTGACCCCTGCCCATCGCATTAGATTTTTTTTGTTCATCCAAAAAATCGCTAAAACACTGAACGAATCGGAGACCTTCCATGTGTGATACGGACGTGATAACCCACTCCACCACAACACCTTTAGTTGTTCTATGTGTTAAGGCCGAGTATTTGTTTCCTATTCCAATTCGGTGTTTTTTTCCAGTGGTTGGCAACTGTGAGTTTGTATCGGACACGGATTGAGCCGGTCATCGGAAAGGGTTGGACGAAAAAAAGTGGTAGAAATTTTGCCTCTTTATTATTAGAAGTATAGATTAGGGATAGATATATAATTTAGCCTCCTAATTATCTAGTTATACGTATTGGAGTAGGCATACATCGTCATATATGCATAGTTACATATACATCATATACACGTATACATATACATGCATTAATGTTTATTTACAGAAAATAGAAAATCCGTAAGCACTACTGTTACGCACTTCCCCATCACCATTGGGCTAAGCCCAGCTCGGCAGCAAAGCGCAATTGGTCCAGGCCAACATGCCGAGCACACGCACGCACGAAGACACCGCGTCTTCTCCGTGTCACCACCGCGGCCGCTCCGTGTCCACGCCCGCACTGCCGCCGCAAGCACGTGAGGCACGAGGTCGACCCGGAGGCAGACAGAAAAGGGGCGAGCGGAAAAAAAAAAGCCACAGAAATTTTCCCTTTTAAATATTAGGTATAGATATAGATATAGATTTACAATCTAAAGATAGATACTCTATATGTTTTTGCAGCCATATACACAAATTTATCAAATAGCATCATTTCGTTTTGAATTAGCAAACCAACCCG
This sequence comes from Saccharum spontaneum, assembly GCA_022457205.1. Taxonomy (NCBI): domain Eukaryota; kingdom Viridiplantae; phylum Streptophyta; class Magnoliopsida; order Poales; family Poaceae; genus Saccharum; species Saccharum spontaneum. Next base: position 22,228,515 of record CM039618.1, on the reverse strand, counting down.
ATCACCTAAGATCAAAACAAGGTATACCAACAGTGGTTACAGGACAAAAGCAACATGAGTAATTAAGCAGTGAGATAAGAAACGATATGATACGAGCCTTCCAAGTTACATAGCAATATATCACACAGAAGATAAAGTTCAATAACTTAGATGCCTCTCACGCAGAGGTGACATGTAGCAAATTATTTAGTAGCCCTGAACACCACACCAGAAACCATCCTTGCTGATTACCACCATCCCTGCTGATTGTTTAGGCAGCCTTAACACCGTGCCAGTAGCCATCCATGCAAAAAGGGTCGTCATCGTAGTCGGGGACCTCGATTTCGACGTCAGCGTACCCGTATTCCTTGAGCTGCTTGAGGATGTTGTCGCGCTCTTCACGCTCAGCCAGTTGTTTAGCGACAAATCTTTCTTGCAGCTCGAGGAATCCCAGATCGAAACTAGGAACGGGTTGGTACAGTGGGGGGAGGGGGTTCTCCGCCATGAAGTCGATATACTCCATGCCCAACCTGATCTTCTTCCTCCTTTTTCCGCCCCCCGCCTTGGACTGGCTGGAGGCAGACTCGCCGCCATCCTCCTGTTCGTCCCCGGGCCCGAGCGGTAACGGGAACTCGAGGGGCATGGGATTCTGCAACACCTTTTTATACTTCTCAATCTTCGATCCGGCGTACGCCTTTTCCTTGTCGAGCTCGAGATTCTTCAGCATCAAAAGGGCACGCTCCTTCTCCGCCTTTTCTGATCCAGCTTCATGCTCCTTCGCCGCCTTCTTTGATCCGGCTTCAGCATAGGAGTGCTCCTTCTCTGCAGCCTTCCTTGATCTAGGTACGGCTCCAGCATAGGCCTCCATGTCGCGGAGTCGGCCAAGTTCTAGATCTGGATTGTGAGGTGGTTGCGGCGGCGGCTTACGGCCTTGGACCGAGGAAGAGGGACGAGGCTCCCCCACCCCCCCTAATATATAGTGAGTTCCCCCACAAGGCCGCAACCCTAGGCGTCGAAAGGGCCTAATGGGCTACAAGCCCAACTACTTGGTCGGGTTGGCTTTCTCTTTCTCACATTCCAAATCTCTATTATTAGTGGGCCTTTATCTCTCACGTTCCAAATCTAATCTCTCTAAATATGAATTCTGCAAGATCGCTGCTCTAACTAAGCGCATTGTGAAGCATCCCGCTCCTCCAGCACAGTAGCAAGAGGGCGATTCCGAGGCGATCTCCACTGTCCGCCGGCTTCCTCACCTCCAGTGGCCTTTTTTTTTGGCACCGGTGGGCTGGGGGAGGTGAGGATCCAGTGGAGGGCATATATTTTCCCTACTATTATAGTAGTTTTAGGTAAGGTAGGGTTGGATTCCTTCCTGATGAATTCTTCGCTGGGAAGTTTTTGTTCTTCCAAAGCTTCTCTTCTATCGTCTTTGTCCATCGTCAGTGAGTCTCGGTGCTCGTCGACGACATCTTTTGTAGGGGTTGCGACAGCGACGGGTTTGCCCTTGCTGTTTCTTTTGCGTCGGTGTTCGTTTCCTCTGTGTTCCTTCCTATGTCGGCAGTGCCCATGTTGTACCCGGTGATGCTGATCTTGCTAGCCATGGCTTGGCGACGGGTATGTGGAGAAGTTTTGGTGGATTTCCACCTTCCCGTGTGTTCGGGTTGGTGTTTTCAAATTCCCCTGATGCGTTTGCTGTTCGTCGTCTGGAGTTGGCCGGTGAGTCAACTGGCGTCAGATTCTGGCGACGACGAGGAGATGCCAGCTTGCCTGTGGCCGGTGCGTTCAACGAACCTGCAATACACCTTGGGTGTGTTCTTCATGGGCTCCTTAAACTTTGAAGTTTCTTCGTCGATCAGGAAATCGACCATGAGCCTCATCTTGTGTTCTCTTCATTGCGGGAGATGGAGAAGGACTAGCTTGCGGCAACATTGGTTGACGACGGCGAAGGCCACGAGGTGCTCCTTCCGAGGTCTTAGTTGTAATTTTTCTTTTCTCAAGGAGTGCCCTTTATGGGGGATGGATGTAATCTTCTTCCTATATTAATAAAATCCAACCCTTTCTCAAAAAAAAATATGAATTCTGCATGCTGCGAGAGGGTTCGAGAGTCTTGCCCCAGCTACACGAGAGAGCGGTTGTTTTTTGATAATGTTGATGGCTTGAAGCAGTCCCTAGGCTTTGCTCATGGCCTAGGGGTTGGGAGTTTTGGGAGGGAAGGGGGCTTGGCGCTGCTCTGGAACCGCGATGTTCATGTGAAGTTCCAGAGTTGCGACAAGCTACACATTGATGTGTTGATCTTGGACCCGGCTACACAAGAGGCTAAGTGGCATTTCATTGGCTTCTACGGTGAATCAAGACGGGAATTGAGATTTAGGAGCTGGGAATGCCTGAGATATCTTAATACTCATAGTGTTCTTCCATGGCTATGTGCTGGCAACTTTAATGAATGTTTGGAAGCTCATGAACGGATCGGGGGGCAGGTTAGATCAGAACGGCAGATGGATGGCTTCAGAGATGCTGTCCAGTTTTGTGGACTCTCTGACCTGGGGTATATTGGACTGCTCTATACCTGGGACAATAGGCAACATGGGACTGATAATGTGAAGGTTCGACTCGATAGGGGTTTGGCAAATGCTGGTTTCCTCAACCTTTTCAGAGAAGTGCGAGTCTGGCATGTGCAAACTACTGAATCCAACCATTGCAGTCTTGTCATTGAGTGTGTGCAGGGAAGAAGGCAGAGAGGTAGGCGACGCTTTTGTTACGAAAATATGTGGCGTCGGGATCCGTCTTATACCCAAACTGTGGAGGCAACAACAGGGTGGGGGTGACTCGCTCCAGAACTTGGCACGCAATCTGGGCTTGGTTCGTCGCTCTCTGCATCAGAGCACCTTCGGCTCTGTCCATAAGAAGTTGTCACAGCTCAGGAAGGAGTTGGAATGGGTACGGGGACAAAACATAGGAACCGGCCCAACTAGAGCTGAAAGGCGTTTGATGAAGGAGATCTCCAAACTATTGTCCAGGGAGGAGATGATGGAAAGGCAACGATCGAGAGTGGAATGGTTGAGGGAGGGGGATCGTAACACCTCATTCTTCCAAGCTATATCAAAAGAAAGAGCAAAGACTAATAGGATCACCGCGCTGCACCATGCTGATGGCTCCGTGGCTAGCGAGCAGCAGGAGCTGGTGACGGTAGCGAGGGGTTTTTACTCGGAATTATTCATAAGGCAGGAGAGCAGTTGTCCGGCACAGTCGCTTGGAACCGCCATCGGTTGGAGGCCTTTGCCGGCGCTGTGTTCTGGAACCGCAGTCGCCTGGAGGCCTCCACATGCGCCGTCGATTGGAGCCCTTGGCCGGCGTGCGGAAGGTGGCGTCCATGGAAGGCGGTGTCGCAGCAGGCGGGCGGGCGTACTTGAGGCGGTCTCGCGTCCTTGCGGCCTCGGTGCGGCGGGCGTCCCCGCAGCGGTGGTGGGCGGGCATACTCGCGGTGGCGGGCGGGTGTACTCGTGGCGGCGGCGTACGTCCTCGCGGCGGCAAGGGCCCTAGCTATGGACGTCGGGTGAGCTGAAGAGGCAGCATCGGGGAGTGCGCGGGACAGGAGACGGAGGGTGAGGCCTCGCGCAGTCGCGCTTCGCACCTGGGTGAATGCAGGACGGCGGACAGAGGGTCAGGCCTCGCACTTCGCTCCTAGGTGGTGGATGCGGGACGAGTTTAGGATGAGTGATGAGGCGATCTCGTCCGTTGGATGTGAAAGGCAGATTAGAGTGAATCTCGTCCCTTTATTTGAAAGGTTGGTTGGGTTTCAGGTGCATTTGGTTAGGTTTCAGGCTCGCCGAAGAGGGAGGGTCACCACCTAGGCTCGCCAGGGAGCAGCGCTCACTGGATTTGGAGGGAAAGGAGCTTCGCACTGGCCATGGCAGGGGCATGGGAGGGGAATGAGCTCCCACCAGCCATGGGAGGGACAGGGGAAGGAGCCTTCATCTCTACTATTAGTGGGCCTTCATCTCTCACGTTCCAAATCTAGTACCATCTAAAAAATAAGGGAGTGACTACACGTCATTCGGATGATTTTGTTTTAATCCATCAATCAGATTTTCGTCCAACCATTACATGACACGTAGCTTCCTGGATCAGAATCCGGTAGATAAAACAAAAAAAACCCAGATTTTACAGAGGCATTAAACAATAAAAAGTGATTGAAAATTCCAACAACCAACACCCAGATCTTATCCAATGGAGGACCTCCTGCTGACGTGCAACATTAGAAATGTTTAACCAGCTAATTAATGTCCAGCATTCATCGATTACTAAAAATGTTCACTGTTGTAGCTAAATGAGACCTTTCACAAGAGTTAGAGATCAAAAGTGCGGAACAACTAACATGCCGAGACAACTCCTTCAATTTTTCTAAACCTGCTCACCTGAATATCGTTCTAGCTGCTAATCAAGAAAATTGGCTTGATGCACTGCTATTGGGTATCTCTGAACACCTGAAAGAAACATAAAGACAGACAGAACATACCGAAACTGAGTACAGGCAATTTAATACTCCCTCCATCCCAAATTATAAGACGTTTGACTTTTTTGACACCAAGTTTGACCACTCGTCTTATTCAAAAATTTGTGCAAAATATCAATTCTTTTATCGTGGCTTGGTATATTAATAAAAGTTCCTCAAGAATGATTTAAATTTGACTATGTTTGCACAAATTTTTTGAATAAGACGAATGGTCAAACTTGAGATCAAAAAAGTCAAACGTCTTATAATTTGGGATGGAGGGAGTAGTAATGATGAAGCAGAATATCTACTGATACATAAATACTAAAAATTTGACAAAAAAACATAATAGTGTATTCACTATTGCATGATGAAAGTGACCCTTCACAATTTTAAAGCATGTTGCTGCACCATCCGAACTGCACCCCAACACTCTGAATATTTGCTTCTATCGAGTGGGTGAACAGAGTTTCTAAAAACTGAACTAAACTACAGTACAAAACACAAACAGAAAACTTAACTAAAGTACAGTACAAAATACAAACAGACTGCTAGGCAGAGGTTCAGATCAAGAGCTGCACTTTAGTCATGGCAAGGGAAAAGAAACCAACAGCCTGCTACTGCAACTAGCTCAAGGATTTGACTGCAAAACAAAATACTGCTACAGCACTGCTTAACTGAAAGACGGAAAGCAACTGCTGAAAACTAGCTATTGTCTGAACAACCAAGAAACAAACAAAAGAGAAGTATTATGCGGCTCAACTGCTACTAACGACCAACAAAGAGGGAACTGCACTAGAACTAATGCTGCTGAACAGAGACTAATAGGAACATTTAAACTGAAAATCATAAGCTAATAGGAACATTTAAACTAAAGAATCATAAAAACTGAAACTGAACAAATCAACAACTTCTAAAACTGAACCACTGAAAAAACTAAACCGATTACTGAAACATATTATGTGCTACTAGCCAATCAAAAGCATGTATGTAAGCAATAAATTAAATATTCAAAATTGAAACAATTACCATTTGAATAAAAGACATAATAAGCACAATGAAATGCACATTGAGACCAAATAAATTGCAAACTGAAAGAACATAATCAGAATATAACAAAAATTGCAAACTGAAAAGTGTCTAAACCAATATTAATGCTAACTGAAAGTGTCTACGTGGTGGCAGGCAGCAGCCAATAGGAGCATTTGATAAAATTCTGAAATGATTACAGCTGCTCTTCTTGTAAGCAAATGACATGAAACGTACGTGACTCCTTGCCTTCCTGCCTTCTCTCACGCACAGCCCTAGCCACTGCGGTCCACTGCCGCTGGGGCTTGCCTGCTCGTCGCCTTGGCCCCAGCTGGCAGCGGGCGGCCAGCACACCGACCCCCTACGCGGCTAGGCAGCAAGGCTTCCCACGCTGACATGCTCTTCCCAGCGAGCAGCACCGGCTGGAGCCCAACCATGCTGCAGGCGGTTGGCTTGGTGGCCTGGGCACCTTGGTGCTAGCTTGCTGGGGCAAAGAGTAGAAAGGACACGATATGGCTCTACTGACTGCACACTTCTAGTCTGCTGATCAATATTTCATCCCTTTTTATTGCCAATTATTACTTTCATTAATTAACTTAATTGTATTGCATACCTCAGAGCATAGGAGGTTAGAATAGAAAAAAAATAACAATTTCCCTAGCATTGTACATAATGATTTGATGTTCTTTGTTGTATCTACTTTAGTTTTTAGTATTCTGCTAGTCAGATTTTTAGCCTTGAATTATTTAGCCGCCGCCGCGCACCCCCCCCCCCCCCCCCCCCCCCCCTCGGGGTCGATTTCTGGATCCGCCAGACTACGACGGAAGCATGCACTCATGCAAAAAAAACGCAGGTTGATTCGATTCCTTCAATACCCGCGACCCCCTCGATCCCCCGTATCCCGTCCTCCGGTGAGTCGCGCCCAGCGCAAAATCTCCAAATCCCAAAGCAGAGATTGGGAAAGCGAGAGGTAAACGCTTACCACAAAGGGTATGGTTTCGTCCTCATCGCGGACGGTTATCTTCTGGTGATTGCAAGGCCGGAGCACTTCGCGCCACATCATTGTTGCCGGAGGGGTTTCGCGACGGGTTTAGGTTTGGTCAGCGGCGGCTCGCGGCGGCGGGAGCTGGGGATGGCCGCCTGGGGAAGACGAAAGGGTTTCATGGCGGGTTTAGGTTCGGTCGGCGGCGGCTGGAGAGCCACACCGGATGGGCTGCCTAAACGTGTGAAAAGAGGCCCAACTATCCTGCGCACCAGGTCGCCTCGGCCCAGTTCCGCCTTTTCCCGCACACAAAAATTTTCTATGAATTTCTCAAAAAAACAAATTTTCTATGAATTGCAAAGTCAAATTAATGCTGAGAGCACGGCTCATACAAACAAATCAAAATAAAATACATTCAAAAATAAAGAGGTTCTGAAGACATAGTTTAACTCTAGTGTAAGTACAAAATTAATTCATAGTAACATTATAGTGAATTAATTATGTGCATTTATCAGGTGGGACCATTCTTTCTTACTATATATAGATTTTTCTACTACATTTAATAAGAAAAAAATAGTATCAGAAACACCAAACGGATAATCCAAAAATGAAAACAAAAAATCGAATAAACCTAAATGACAGTTCAATAAGTACAACAAAATATAAGCTTTAATGGGTGTTTGGGACTACTCCATAAACTCTATTTTACAAACTCCACCGTGGAGCAGCTCCACGAAAAACTGGAGTTTGTGGAGTACCTCTCTAGGTGCTCTTACAACTCTACCATTTTTCCTCGAACAAAGTGCGTTAGACTACCTTTAGTCCTTGTCAACCGGTCGGAGACAAATAGTTGGACACAAAAAAAAAGGACTAATGCTTCTAACAAGTACTAAATGTAGAAAATATATGTTCAACAAAGTTTCAAAAAAAATATATGTTCAACAAACAAAAAAAACTAAAAGACTAATATCAAAGTGAACAAGTATAACTGAAAAATTATACAGACAGACCCACACCATAAAAGCAAAAAGACTGAAAAGGAGTAGAGCATTTTAGAACACACCGACGCATAATTGTTAGCTAGACGATGATGGCGCATTTCCAAAAAATGAGCTGACATGTGGGACAGGAAAGTCAGAGAGAAAAGCAGAGGCAGGAGACGGACGGACGATTCGGCAGAAGGACGGCGTAGATCAAAGCAGACGCAAATCCGACACAAGGGCCAAAAAAGGGTGTGACGAAGAGCAACAAATCATACGGGCAAAGGATAGTTTTCGTGTTTATTAGTACTATATACGAATTCTCTGCGCGTTGCCACAGGATTTGGAGGTGAAATTTCACGGTAAAGGATACAAATACTAATGAGTAGATTGTTATATAGAACTTCCACAGGATTTGGAGGTGAAATTTCACGGTAAAGGATACAAATACTAATGAGTAGATTGTTATATAGAACTTTCCTCGGAATGTAAAGCAGGAAAAGTCGTTTAAATTAAAAGTTTACCATAGCCAGCAGAATTAAAAAGACATTGACACGTAGATTTGTTATGCTTGGTTCCTAGGCATAAGACCAGTTTGACATTTGGGCATGACACATTGACAAACGAATCAAATATATTCTTCCAGGTATGCATTAAAGATGATTTAGTATATTTATTAAATATATATTACAGTAAAACTTAGAATTTTTGTCTCATAAATATTATTGGTGTGTATGTTTATTACAACCTCCAACGTTGTCATTCCTTCAACGCATAAGAACAACGTTGTCATTCCTCCAACATATAAGAATTTTTTATACATACATGCGTGCCGCATGTGCATGTCCACTGGTGCAAAAAAAAGCTTCATGCAATGTCTCGTTGTATTAGCAAAACACTGGACTTATGAAAACAACTTTGACAAAGCAAAATTGGCCAAGTACTTCAAATTTGACAGAAATAACTTTAGACTTAATGTGGTCCGTACCGTTAGTATGTGAGATATGACTTTATTATGCCTTGTTATGCAGGAGTGTTTTCGGATTATATACATTGTCGTATACAAATGCGTCAAACTCAAACTATAGAAAAATGTTGTTGTTTGGTTGTTTCCACGTGCATCTCTTAAATGAAGTCATGACGTTAGCACGTGCACTATACTAGTGGATGAAAATAGTACGGAAATATCCCGTACTGAACCGCATCGTTTTCTATATTTGACATGATCAAATTCGTATTTTCAAACAAATTCTAGTTCGATTTGAAATACGGAACATCAAATTCGAAATTGGAACACAAACAAGTTAGACGTTTTCTGACCGTTTTCTACTGGAAGTCCAGCTTTAGAAAACTTGTATCTTTTTCATATGATCTCAGATGAAAATGATTTTATATCAAATTGTAGCTCTCGACGAGATATATAACTTTTTAGTTTTTAGTTTTCTCATTTGAGGTCGTTAAGATGTTCAAAAAATTAAGCAAAGTTTCAACAATATATTAATCGCGTACAAGCACTTGCTGCCTTAGAAAAATTTTATTTATCTTGCCGCTCAAATTAGTTCCTTTTTCGAAATTCTCAAAATTCCGTAAGTTCGTGTTTGTATTCGTGTCCGGCTCTATCGCTTTTGATTCCATTTTCATATTCAAATGTAGAAGTAAAAAACGAATGAAGGTTTTTCCGGCTGCTTTCATCCCTACTCACATGGAGATTTTAATTTTTATATTTTTTTTCCAAATATTTGTTTAAATAAAAAATTGCAAAGATAAATTACTACCGCTGATAGTACCAGCGGGGAGTACTTACCACCAGTTGAATTGGTTGACTTTTTTCGCTATCAACTCATCTTTAAAAAAATCAAAACTTTTGTATATGAACTCGGAAGATAAAATTTACATGAAAGTTACATAAAAAAAAAGAGATCTACACATTATAATTTATGATTTTTTTATTTTGAAGTTGTTTTCATACATAAATTGATAATAGTGTTCTAGTATCTATTGTAGACCTGAATATTGAATTGATTATTTATATATTAAGATGGATTTAAGCGAAGTATTCTAAACTATAAAAAATTATATCTGTTAAGTATATAAAATTTTGTATAAATGTTCAGGTTATATGAAACATTTATGATTGTTTCTAAAACATATTGCACTAGTTAGTGGATAAATTGAGGCAATTTATTCACACCCTTACGTAGCCATCTTCAAAAAGTTATAACCATTTCATCTAGTCACATATAAAATAAGATTTATAGAATAATTATATTTGACAATGAAATCTACAGCCATATACCCGAATAATCAATATAATGTTTGAAGCCATCTGAACACTGTATCCATTTTTTGGATATCAAAATGATCTCAAATTAAAATATCATAGACTATGATGTTATATATTTTTTTGCTTTACGACTTTCGTATACATTTTATCTTCATTTGAGTTCATCTATAAATTAAAGTTATAATGTTTTTAAAGATGAACTGACAGAGCAAAGAAAATTCTACCAATTCAACTGGTGGTAAGTATTTCCCGCTGGTTTAATCAGTGGCAGTACTGATGTAAAAAAAAATCAGTGGCAGTACTATAATTTTGTAATTTTTTGATATAGACAAATATTTTAAAAAACGAATTTAAAAAATAAAAAAGTAAAAGAAACACGGATAAAAAACGGATACGGTGTTCTAGCCCACTTATCACGTTAACAAAAGCACCCAGCACAACCCACCAGGCAGCCGCCCACTTCCAGTTCCACTTCGACATATCACTTCGGCCCTCGCCTTCACATCCGTCCGGCCGGCCGCCGTCCACCCCCTCCGCCCTCGGGCCCGGCCTCTCCGTTTCGGAGTTCCCATTCCCCACCGGCCGCCGCCACCATCGCGCCGTCGCCGTCACTGTCGCATCGCCGGCCGCACCTACGCCGTTAAAGTCGCTGCAGGTGCGGACACCACGTCACCCGTCACAAGGTTATCCTGTCATTGGCAATCCGTACTTTATTCGTGTGTTCCCCCACTTTTCTTTGTCCGATTCTGTTCAATGATGCTTCTGGGCCGTAAGGTTGGCGCCACTAGGCACTAGATTCTTGGACTCTTCTTGCTAAATCAGGGATAAGATCGCACTGTTGTTTCTGTGCCTGGCTAGATCGTCGCTAAAGGGCATCCGTCCCAGTTACGATTAATAGGCTCTGCCATTGCCTGTGGCGGAGAGCCAAGAAATGCGTTAGGGGTTGCCAAGGGAAGCAGTGCCGATGGCCGATGGCCAGCCGGCACCGGCACGGCCGGTGGTGGTGGTGGCGATGAAAGGCCACCCGGGTTCCGGCAAGTCCACGGCGGCGCGTGCCATCGCGGCCGCGCTTCGCTGCCCGCTGCTGGACAAGGACGATGTCAGGGACTGCACCCTGCCCCTAGAGGGCTTGGTTGCTGCCGGGATGCTCAACGACCTCTCCTACGCTGTGCTGTGGCGGATGGTAGAGCGCCAGGTACGGCTCGGTCTGTCTGTCGTCATCGACTCCCCACTGTCGCGCCGCGCTCACCTCAACGCGCTGACACGCCTGGCCGGTGCGCTTGTCGTCGTCGTGGAGTGCCGCCCTGGTGATAACGCAGAGTGGCGCCGGAGGCTGGAGAGCCGTGGGGCGGCTGTCGCCAATGGTGGTGGCGGTGATGGATGGCATAAACCGAAGACGTGGGCCGAGCTGGAGAGGCTTCTGGAAGGGTACCAAGGTTGCACAGACTATGAAATTGAGGATGTGCCGAGGATTGTGGTGGATACAACTGATCCGGCGGTTGATGCGCAGGCAATAGCTGAAAAGGTTGTGGTTTTTGTTAGGTCCCATCTTGCTTGTAGCCAGCCATCTTGTGGGAGACAGGATTCACCTGTTTGCTATTAGAAACCAAAATGTACATTAACTTATTAAGCATTAGGTAGAGCTTCATTGCAGAAGGTCTATATGTTGTACTGTGATGCTCAAAGTTCTTGTTTTTGTTTATGGGTGTAACCTAGAGGTTTGTTATTGTTGGGATTTAAAAGGGATTTTCTTGTTGTTGTGTGATCTAGAGGTTTCGTAACAAGATGCGCCTTTGTCTGGGGTTGTTCCTGTCACATTCAGTACAAGTGTATGACTTTTCAGTACATCTGTCACATTCTAATGAAATGGAATATGACTTTTCAGCATCCATGTTTAGGAGGAAAAGGGGTTCAAGCAAGTGTGCTACCAAGAAATATGCAATTCTGTTTTTTCTGTGGCGATAGATGCTTTATGCCTCCATTTGGGTCATTTTCACATGATTTCTTTAGCAGATTCTGTATGGAAATACTGGGTTTTTTGCTGTCCTTGATATCTTTGTTCCATTTGCTATACTACCTTCTCCTTTTCATGATCTTTGATTTGGAAATTGCAACCTTAAATCCCAGTCAATCTAAACTTTGTTTGCTTGCATGGTTTTGTAAGTTGTAACTAGTCATGTGTACTACTTGATAGTCATCTTCATTGTCTGCTTTGCAAACCAAATTGATGGCAATATGCTTGCCTATTTGTTCTGCCTGATTTCATCGCAGCTCAGTTGTTATGATTACTGGGTTTCCTATTTTCCAGCTTTTGTTTTCCGTTTCATGTTTGTACTGTTGTTGTGTTTCATGGTCTGATGAGTTTTGTTCATTTACTTTTAGAACAGCTCTCTGTGTTGGTGTGAAGATCTATAGAACCGGCATTTGTAGAAGTGTAGGCTTGGGATGCGCTGTTTACCTCCTTTATCTAAATAACATTATTGTAATGAGCTGTCAATGTTACAAGACTACAGAACAAATGCATTGCATTCTATTTTAGCTAAAAGTTTTATTCTTTGAAAAAGAAAATGATGTGCTAATTAGCTTAGTTCTGGGGGGTTTCGGGAGTTTCAGTCCGACCTAACTTACTGGAGCGACTTGTTGTTCAATTACATTCAAAGTCCACATGTTATTTTGTTCAGCTCCATATGCTTTGGCATCGTGTTGGGAAAACATTGATTGGGAGAACATTAGTACATGAATAATTGATCTTCATAGTTCAGTTTTGGTGCATGTGAACAGATGGAAATACAAAGTCTTAGAGGAACTAACTCCTGGCATGTGGTGCTCACTGCGCAGGGCATCAGGATCTGGAGGGAAGCACAACATCGTTTTTTTGTCTTTTATCGGTTTTCAGTTCAAGATGGCTGCTGGCCTAAAACCAGGGGTGCCTGTTATTCTGCGGGAGCTGGAGCCATCCTCAGAGATGTTCAAGCAAGGAGCGTCCCTTCGAGTCACAGGAAGGTATGTGAAGCATCCTTTGACCTGTACCTGTGAACAACCTATGTTACAGCCATGTTTTTTTGAAAAGAGTTTTACTCTGCTTTTAAGAAAGCAAATATTCAAGGGTACAGATCTGGGGATACCAGCTCACAAGCAAGTCTAACAGCCTCTAACAACAGCAACAACAAACTAGATTTCAATTACATCAGACAACATGGTGTCACTTGCTTGGTAGTTCTGTAGCCATGCAGTAATTCTCTTCTCCATTTCATGCACTTTAGCTTTGTCCTTCTCCTGTAGCAGCACGCTCCACTTTGCACAAAAGAGATAACAATGTATGTGACATCAGTAGGTCTGTTCGGGAACTGCTTCTCTATTGTCATCTTATTTCTAGAGGTTCAGATTGCCCAAGTTAGCCCTGCAAACACATACCCAGCTGTTTAGGGGCACCAAGTTTTGTTCCCACCCAGTTCTCGACAAAATCAGGCTATCAGCCAAAGAAGATGGGAACCCCACCCATCCAAAGGCATCTCTGAAATGCACCATTGAAAGCATCTAGGCCCCAAGGTTTGGTTTCGGTAATTAATGACAACATTTTATTACCATGACTAACGTGTGTTTTGCAGAAACATTGGTAAGTTAGGTCATGGAGGTGATAACTGCTTTGAGCACTGTGGCTTCGTGTCCCTTGATGGAAATCGTTTCGGTTTTCAAAAGAGTGACGTCAAGATTAAGGACGGTTAGTTCCGGATGACGAAGTGTTGAGACACATTCGGAATAGTCGTTAGGATCTTCGTTTTTCTCTTTTGGCCGTACTATAAAGGGGGGCATGAATGGGTAGCTTGACCTAGGCGAGTCCTATGTTTAGGTGTGGTGCACACTTGTTAAACTTGGCGCTAGGCAACCCTAGATTAGCTCAAGGTTCAGTTAGAAGCAACTTGGTTGAAGTTGCGACGCGTTTCGACGAGTTTCGGGCTGTTTTCCTGGCACCGGACGCGGTCTTCGGGAACACCGGACGCGTCCGGTGTGTACTTAACCGCGCTAGGTTTCGGGCCTGATCACCGGACGCGGTCCTCGCGAGGACCGGACGCAGTGATCAGCAACCGACACGTGTCATCGAGAGAGAACGCCCGTCGGACGCGTTACTGGACTTGATCGGCGAGTCCGGTGCGAGTCCAGTAAGGTCCAGAGAGGACCGGACGCGTCCGGTCTTCAGGCATCGGACGCGGCCTCGCGTCCGGTGTGAGTCCAGTAAGCACCCTTGCACGTCGGACGCGTCCGGTGCTACCTGACCGGTGCGTCCGGTGGTTCATTTTCAAAAACGGGTTTTGACCGTTACGGGGGACCGGCGCGTCCGGTGCGTAGCACCGGCGCGTCCGGTGACCCCGTGTCAGAAAGTAACGGTTCGTTTTCTTTGAGGGGTGTATAAATACAACCCCTCCACCTCTTTTAGAGGTCTCTTGCTCATTCAAACATCTGAGAAAACCCTTTAGAGTGCAAGGGAGTGCAAGAGCTCTAGTGAGGATAGAGATTTGAGAATCAAAGTTTGTGATTCCTCACTAGTGATTCGAGAGTAGCAAGTGTGCATCCACCTCCTCATTTGGGCTCGTTGTGGTCAAGTGAGAGTTCTAGCTTGTTACTCTTGGTGATCGCCATCACCTAGACGGCTTGGTGGTGATTGGGAGTTTGGTGATCATCCGGCGGAGCTTGTGGATGACCCAACTCAAGTTGTGAGCGGTTTTGGGTGATTCGCCGCGACGGAGTGTCGAAGAATCAACCCGTAGAGAGCACTTGATCCTTGCGCGGATCAAGGGGGAGCGACACCCTTGCGCGGGTGCTCCAACGAGGACTAGTGGGGAGTGGCGACTCTCCGATACCTCGGAAAAACATCGCCGTGTTCCTTGCCCCTTTACATTCAAGCAATTACTTTCTCGTATTTACTTTCATTGTTTGTTTTACTTTCCTAGAATTGTCATGCTAGACTAGGATTGGAAACTAGGGTGCAAAACTTTTTAACGGTAGACTCTCTAGGAACACAAGTAGGCACTAGGGGTGAATTCCGGCTTATAGGATTTAATTCTTGCAATTAATTTTTTTAGAAAAGCCCAATTCACCCCCCCTCTTGGGCATCTTGATCCTTTCAATTGGTATCGGAGCCGTGTTACTCCTATTTTAGGCTTTACCGCCTAGAGCAAGATGTCTAACGGGGAAGGACCACCTCCCACCTTTGAGGGGGATGATTTTCCATATTGGAAAATCCGCATGGAGGCGTACCTCGAAGCCATAGATGTCGGGTGTCTTAGAGCCGCAACCGAAGGGCTTCCCGCTATCAAGGATCCCGCAAACCCCACGGGTGACGAGGAGAAGTACGACCGGTGGAATGCAAAGGCCAAAAATGCACTCTACCGGGGCTTAGGCAAAGATATTTTCAATCGTGTGCGTAATGCAAAGAACGCTCATGATTTGTGGCAAAATCTTTGTGCTCTCCATGAGGGAACTAAGAGTGAGCGTGAGGAACGCTATCATATTGCTTTAAAGAAAATTAATTCTTTTGAGATGCTTCCCAAAGAAAGTGCTAATGAAATGTACACTCGCTTGAATGTTCTTGTAGAGGACCTCAATGCTCTAGGGCTCACTCAAATGAGTCAATCGGATGTTGCAAGGAGGATCTTGAGTGTTCTTCCCGTTGAGAAGTATGGTCACATTGTCACCGTGCTTCATCAAAGTGATCTCTCCACCGCAACACCGACTCAAGTATTGGGGAAGATCAACGCTCATGAGATGTACATGCACATCACTCCGGAAGAGGGCTCATCATCTTCCAAGAAGAAAGACTTGGCCTTCAAAGCTAGCCATGACAAGAAGAAGAAGAAGGGCCAAGCCATGATCGTGCAAGAAAGCTCAAGTGAAAGTGATATCGATGATGAATCACTTGCACTCATGGTGAGGAAGACCACCAAGATGCTAAAGAAGCTTAACAAGAGTGGCATCAAGTTCGATGGCAAGAAAAAGAAATTCTTCACAAGTAGCAAGAGAAAGCCCATCTCGGAGATGGATTGCTACAATTGTGGTGAACTTGGCCACCTAGCTCATCAATGCCCTAGACCACCAAAGACAAGTTCAAGAACAAGAACAAGGGCAAGAAAAATGATTCAAGTGATGAAGAAGATGAGAAGAGAAAGAACAAGCCATACAAGAAGAAGGATGGCAAGAAGAAGGAGTTCTACAAGAAGAAGAAGTGTGGAAAGGCTTATATTGTTGGTGATTGGCTCACCGACATTGAATCATCTTGTGGCTCCTCCGAAGATGAGAGCGATGATGAGAAAGAGAAGGTTGCCGCATTTGTGATGGGGCCATCATCTTCACCGACATCTTCACCACCACCTTCACCGCCCTCTTCACCATCATCGTCCACTACTCACCTATGCCTTATGGCCAAGGGTGAACGTAAGGTACAAAATCATGATAGTGATGATGATGATGATAGTGATAGTGATGATGAATTTGATGCACCTTCTTATGATGAACTTGTAAAATTGCTAAACAAATACACTAAAATCATAAGAAGGACAAGAAGTGAAAATGATGACCTTCAAAATGAAAATGAATCACTCTCATCTAAGCTTGAAAATGCTCAAAAGACTAGTGGTGAGCTTAGAGATCAAAATGAAATTATGTCTTCCACTCTCAAGGAGCTCAAAACCTCTAACAAAGAGCTTAAAGATCAACATGATAAACTTGAGAAGAAGCATGATGAGCTCATCACTAGACATGGCTCCCTAAAAGACAAATACACCACATTAAAAATTGACTATGATAGTCTTGTGGTTGCTAATGAACTTGCTCTTGAGACACATGATGCTACTAACAATGTTGTTAAGTGTGATATAGCTACATCATGTGATGATTTGATCATTGAAAGCATTGAGCAAGGTTCTAGTAGCAAAGGCAAGAGTGTGGTTGAGTCATGCAACCATGATGATTATGTCAAGATCAAGTGTGAGAATGAGAAGCTTGCAAATGAGAACAAGAAGCTCAAAGGTTTGATGGCTCTTGAGAAGCAAACAACAAATGAGTCACTCATTGAAGAGAACAAGAAGCTCAAGCAAGAAAAAGAGCATCTCAAGACCGGCCTAAGCAAGTTCACAAGAGGCCAATATTTGCAAAGTGAGCTCCTCATGAACACCGTGATGAAGATGGATAGAAGTGGTATTGGGTACTTGGCAAATCAAGAGAAGAAAGCAAAAGCTCAACAACAAAGCAAATCAAAGCCCAAACCAAAGAGATGTGTTGAGTGTGGTCAAGAAGGTCATTTTGCTCATGAATGCAAAACTCCACCACCACAACCCTTGCCCAAGCATGCTAGACCCTTTGCCTTCAATGCTCATTATATGCTAAGAAAAGATTCAAATGGAAAGATGAAAGTCATGTTTTTGGGTCCCCCAAACAAGAATAGGCCAAAGAAAATATGGGTTGCCAAGTCACTAGTTGAGAAAGTCAAGGGCCCCTCTCAAGTTTGGGTCCCTAAACAAAAAGCTTGATCTCTTGTGTGTAGGTGAACTACAAGACCGGTGGATCTCATTGGGTTATTGATAGTGGTTGCACTCAACATATGACCGGTGATCCTCGTATGTTCACCTCAATTGAAGAGAATGGGATATGTCAAGAGAAGATCACATTTGGGGATAATTCAAAGAGCAAAGTCAAGGGTATAGGCAAGATTGCAATATCAAATGATCACTCACTCTCAAATGTGCTCTATGTTGCTTCATTGAGTTTCAACTTGTTATCCGTTGGGCAACTTTGTGACCTTGGCTTCCAATGCTTGTTCACACCAAATGAAGTTGAAGTTTCAAAGATAGATGACAAGCAAGTGATATTCAAAGGCTTTAGATACAACAATCTTTATCTTGTTGACTTCACCTCCGAAGATGCAAATTTGATGACATGTTTGTTCACCAAGACCTCACTTGGTTGGCTTTGGCATAGGAGGCTTGCACATGTTGGAATGAGCACTCTCAACAAACTATTGAAGAAAGAACTAGTAAGAGGATTGAAGGATGTGAAGTTTGAAAAGGACAAACCTTGTAGTGCATGTCAAGCGGGCAAGCAAGTTGCAAACACTCATCCAACGAAGGCTTTCATGTCAACCTCAAGAGTGCTAGAACTTCTACACATGGATTTGTTTGGGCCTACAACATACAAGAGTTTGGGTGGTAATCTCTATTGTCTTGTGATAGTGGATGACTACTCAAGATACACATGGACCTTCTTCCTTCACGACAAATCCGAAGTGGCAAGTTGCTTTAAGAAGTTTGCAAAGAGAGCTCAAAATGAATTTGAAGTCAAGATAAAGAAGATTAGAAGTGACAATGGCAAAGAGTTTGACAACACCAACATAGAAGCTTATTGTGATGAAATTGGAATCAAGCATGAAGTTTCTTCAACCTACACTCCTCAACAAAATGGTGTAGTTGAGAGAAAGAACCGGACCTTGATTACCCTTGCAAGAACAATGCTAGATGAGTACAACACTCCCGAGAAGTTTTGGGCCGAGGCAATCAACACCGCATGCTATGCTTCAAATCGCCTCTTCCTCCAAAAGTTTCTTGGCAAGACCCCCTATGAGTTGCTTAATGGGAAGAAGCCGGACGTCTCATTCTTCCGGGTGTTTGGTTGCAAATGTTACATCTACAAGAAGCGTCAACACCTAGGGAAGTTTCAAAGACGTTGTGATATTGGTTTTCTTGTTGGTTACTCATCAAAGTCCAAAGCATATAGAGTATTTAACCATACCACCGGGTTGGTTGAAGAAACATATGATGTGGAATTTGATGAATCTAACGGCTCCCAAGGAGCAATTGAGAATTGTGATGATGTAGGTGATGAACCCTTGAGGGAGGCCATGAAGAACATGCCGGTGGGAGACATCAAGCCAAAAGATGATGAAGACGATGTGCAAATCATTGATCCACCATCTTCATCACGTATGCCTCAAGATGATGACAAGAATGAGAGAGTTGAAAATGAAGATACTTATGTCTCTCATGAACAAGCCGAGGCACAAGCACAAGATGTTGATGCTCCCCATCCACCTCCTCAAGTGGTTGATAGAAGAAACTCACCTCTACTTCAAGCTCATCCACAAGAACTCATCATAGGGAGTCCTACAAAGGGAGTAATGACTCGATCTCAAAAGCTAGCTTCTTTCGTTGAACATCACTCTTTTGTCTCTTGTGTTGAACCTAAGAATGTAGAAGAAGCTCTTCAAGATCCGGATTGGGTGAATGCCATGCATGAAGAATTGAACAACTTCACCCGCAACCAAGTTTGGACACTTGAAGAGCATCCCAAAGGTGCAAGAGTCATTGGAACCAAGTGGGTGTTCCGAAACAAGCAAGATGACCAAGGCATAGTAGTGAGGAACAAGGCAAGACTAGTTGCAAAGGGGTTCTCTCAAGTTGAAGGCCTTGATTTTGGAGAGACCTTTGCACCCGTAGCAAGACTTGAAGCCATTCGTATCCTTCTTGCATATGCATCACATCATGATATGAAATTATATCAAATGGATGTGAAAAGTGCATTCTTAAATGGCTTTATTAATGAACTAGTCTTTGTCAATCAACCTCCCGGGTTTGAAGACCCTAGATATCCTAATCATGTTTATAGGTTGTCCAAGGCGCTATATGGGCTCAAACAAGCCCCTAGAGCGTGGTATGAGCGCCTCCGGGATTTCCTCATTGAGAAGGGCTTCACCATCGGGAAGGTCGACACCACACTATTCACCAAGAAGCTTAATGGGGAGATCTTCATTTGTCAAGTATATGTTGATGATATCATCTTCGGGTCAACAAATGAAGATTATTGCAAGGAGTTTGGTGAATTGATGTCGAAGGAGTTCGAGATGTCAATGATTGGTGAGCTCACATTCTTCCTTGGTTTTCAAGTCAAGCAAATGAGAGAAGGGATTTTCATCTCTCAAGAAAAGTATACCAAGGATCTTCTCAAAAGATTCAAGATGGAAGAATGCAAGCCAATCAAGACCCCAATGCCATCAAATGGACATCTCGACCTAGATGAGGGAGGTAAACCGGTTGATCAAACTCTCTACCGTTCTATGATTGGTAGCTTGTTGTACCTTACCGCATCTAGGCCCGATATCATGTTTAGTGTGTGCATGTGTGCTCGCTTTCAAGCGTGCCCTAAAGAACCTCACCTAAGTGTCGTAAAAAGAATCCTAAGATATCTTAAGCACACCCCAAGTATTGGTTTATGGTATCCCAAAGGAGCTAGATTCCAACTAGTTGGCTATTCCGATTCGGATTATGCCGGTTGCAAAATTGATAGAAAAAGCACATCCGGAGGGTGCCATTTACTTGGGAGATCTTTAGTATCTTGGTCATCTAAAAAGCAAAATAGTGTGGCTTTGTCCACCGCCGAGGCGGAATACATTGCCGCGGGGGCTTGTTGTGCACAAATCCTATATATGAAACAAACCCTCCTAGACTATGGAGTTGTTCTTGAAAAGGTGCCACTTTTATGTGACAATGAAAGTGCCGTTAAAATTGCTAACAATCCGGTACAACACTCTCGCACCAAGCACATTGATATCCGCCATCACTTTCTAAGAGATCACGTTGCTAAAAATGACATATCACTAGAAGGTGTACGTAGTGAAAATCAATTAGCGGATATCTTCACTAAACCTTTGGACGAGGCTACCTTTTGTAGGCTAAGAAGTGAACTTAATGTGCTTGATTCAAGTAACTTTAAAAAATGAGCGCGTGTTGTCCCTTGCATTGCATTGTATCATATGTCATGTTTACTTTATCGCAATGCATTTAGGGCTTGGCTAACACGGTTACGATAACCCTCCTTCGGAGGAGTGAAGAAGCCTAACCGTGGATCAAACTTGACAAGCAACCTAGCTTTACTTTCTTGTATTGCATTGCATATGCATAGTTGTTTGTTTGTCGTTCTTTTTCGGTTTAGCCTTAAGCAACCTCTGTGTTCGTCCATGAATAGAGAGAGCATTTGACGCTCCTAAAGGTCCAAAAACTCTATTGCATGGCCATACGTTGCTCCTCGGGAGTTTATTGCCTATTTTCGTAAAAACAATACTAGCCTAAGGCAAAATAATTTGAAAATTTTGAGGGTTTGAGTGAGGTCACTCATATCGGGTTCCAATTGGTGTTTATTTGTGTCTCTTTGAATTGGAACTTGATTGGGAGAAGTCGCGTCGAAGTTCGGAACGAAGAAAGGCGAAAAACCGCGACAGGACGCTGCACCGGACGCAGTGTTGCTTCACCACCGCGTCCGGTCCCGGTGTCCACCTGCGCGTCCGGTTTTCCAGAAGACAAAGTCCAGATCTAGGCACCGGACGCTGCACCGGACGCGCCTCTGACCACCACCGCGTCCGGTCCCGGCTACCACCACCGCGTCCGGTGCTCTGCGATGAAATCCCGAGCACTCAGCCATCGGACTCTGATCGCGTCCGGTCTGTTCACACCGGACGCGCCCGGTGCCTCCAGGAGCTTACTGGAATGTCACCGGACGCTGCACCACCGCGTCCGGTGCTTATCACCACTGCGTCCGGTGCTACCGAATCGAGCGGATCTCGCCCTCATAAAACCGAACCGTTTTTCATCGTCTTTTTCTTCACCAGCTCGACTTCCGCCGCCGCCGTGCTCTCTCGCCGACTCGCCGTTGACCTAACCCGCCGGAGCCGCCGCTCACCAGCATTCTTCCTCCTCTCCAGCGGCTCCCGCGCCACCACCTCGCTCTCAGCTCTCCCGCGCTGCCCAGCCGCGCTGCACCCGCAACCGTGCCCGCGCCCGCGCCAACACCGTGCGCCGCCGCCCAACGCCGCGTACTGCTCACCGCCGGCGAAGTCCAGCCGCTCTGTGACTCTCCTCCAGCGCCGCAGCTCTCACCCGTGCGCCCGGGCACCTCGATTCCTCGTCCTTGGCCGCGATTTCCTCCTAGGGTTTAGGTCTAAACCCTAGCCTAGGGTTTGATAACCCTAACTTGAGGTAACGGCGAGTTTTCGATTCCGATTTCGATTCAAATCCTTTAATTCACTTGTTAGGGCTTGCCGTTGACCATATCTATTCCTTGTTATCTCGTTGGTCGTTTCAGTGCTCGATCGCCGATCTCGGGAGTTCTCGCGAACTAGATCACCTCGTCCCTTCACCGTCGTCTCGTCGATCCGAGGTAGCTTAGCGTCGTTTCTTTTCGTATCTCACATGCTTGCTATCTAGGGTCTCGCATCTTTAGATATATATTTGCTTATTGTATATCTCTCTATTCCATACGTGCAGCGAGTCAGTCGGTGTGCCAGGTCTGATCTGTTTGCTAAATCCGAGGCCAAGCCTGCGGATACGGATTGAGGCCAAGCCTCTCGAGTGTCAGTTCATCATCTCACAGAGGTTTTCAGGCAGTCAGTCAGCATGGTGCGTTGCAAGAACGCCGGAGGTGCTCCAGGTGACGGGGATAATAGTCCTCCCCGTCGTGATGAGATTGCGCGTGGTAAGCGCATCAAGTATGCAGTAAAGAAGAAGAGGAGGACACTTTCAGATGCAGAGGTCGCTCAGGCAGTAGCAGACGCCGCAGAGCAGGCAGAGAGAGGTGGCAGACGCAGTGGATTACACATAGGCGAGCGTCGCTTTCATCTTGAAGGTCGACAGCTCGGCACTGAGGCCACTGAGGGCACCGAGACTACAGCACCGACAGAGCAGATGTCAGTTGATCCTCCCTCAGAGCAGACACAGGCTACAGAGACTGCACCCGCTACTGAGGCTACCCAGACTGCTGAGGCTCCACAGGCCACTGAGGATACAGAGGAGCAGGCAGCTCAGTCTCCACCACGTCGCCGCTCCACACGTGCTCGTTCACAGGTGACACCCAGGCCAGAGGGCCCGCGTCGTGGAGCACGACCTCCTCCCAGGGTTAGAGGGTCACCCCTGGTTGTGCACTTAGACCTGAGGGGTGCGTCTTCACGTCAGGTGAAGAACTTGAGGTTTGTAGAGGTCAGCCGGTGGTTTCCACCTGTCAGAGATCCCAGAGCTTCAGAGGGTTTCTATACACCACTCCAGGAGGATTTCTACAGGGCCCTAGTCGACAGTGGCATTGCTTTCAGACCTCAGAGGGTATGTCGACTAGAGGCATTGGTTGATGTTGTGGGAGAGCAGCTCCGTCCTTACCTGTCCTATCTGCCTGGCTTGTCAGATCTACTTGGACGGACAGGTGCTTACTGCGGCACATGGGTCAGGGAGTTCTATGCTTCTTTGTGGATTGATCCTGCCCATGAGTTTATTCACTTCGCATTCAGAGGCCGCGACCACAGACTCTACAGCTCCAGAGCCCGAGAGATCCTCAGACTACCTGCTTCTGACACGAGGATCCACCAGTTGTGCTATGGCCAGACTACACCTCCCAGACGCCCTCACGGCGGTTCAGTGCCACCCACCGACCTGGTTCGACCCTGTTTTCGCGAGCCTTTTGGCGAAGGGTCACGTCGTACACCTGCCAGCCTGACACCTCTAGCCCGAGTTCTGGATGCTATACTCAGACGCACTCTACTGCCCAGACTTGGCTACAGAGAGGGACTGACGAGGATGCAGCTTTGGGTAGTATACCACCTCCTTTCACAGCGACAGTTTGATATTTGGGATCTTATTCTCAGTGAGATGGAGGACACCATTGCTGAGGGCTTCAAGGGTAACCGTCAGCTTCCTTATGTCCACTGGATTTGCTTCATTATCAGATCTGCTATCCAGATGCCACCAGAGATCAGGGCTGAGATTGCCAACACTACTACAGCTTTCCCTGACTATGACATCAGACAGCTTTGGGCTTCAGTTACCAGAGAGCAGGCTCCAGCACCAGGACAGCGTGAGCGCCCTGATGTTCCTGAGACAGCAGCTGAGCAGGACGCTAGAGTTGACGAGCTTGCCGAGGCAGAGCTCGCAGACCTTGACACTCAGCCTGCTGAGATACCTGAGGATGTCACTTCAGACAGCACAGATGAGGATTACCAGCCCATCCCCAGGTACCGGTCTCCTCGGTCCCACGACCACGAGGCCGGTGGATCTGGCTCAGCCTCCCGCTCAGACCCAGCCATGGTGGCTATACTTGAGAGGTTGACCCAGGCTCAGGAGCAGCAGCAGCAGCAGATACAGCGCCAGGCACAGGATACAGCTGCAGCACTAGCACAGATACAGGCTCGCCAGGACGAGTTTCAGCGACAGCAGCTAGAGATCCAGAGGCAGCAGGTTGAGATGCAGCGACAGAGTCAGCAGCAGTACATGGATCTTCTGCGGCATCTCATCACCGTTGGGGTTCCTCCGCCTGCATCTATCATGGCTCCGGCTTTGCATTCCAGCGGTCCTTCTAGTCAGGCACAGCCGAGCATTCAGTTTACATCTCCACAGCAGCAGGTTCCCCAGTCTTTTCAGTCCCCGAGCTTCACACCTATCCATACGGGGTTCACACCGTCAGATCAGACTCGCCCGCATCTCCTGACAGGCACACCTATCGGTGATTTCAGTGCCACTTACAGCGAGTTGACTGGTCAGCCGACACCCTCGCATACGACTACGTTTCACACTTCGTCAGGGTTGTCAGCTTCCGAGGCAGTCGTTCCACCAGTGACAGGGACTGGGACTACAGAGACCATCCCTTCTTCAGTTGCCTCGACAGATCCCCCAGCTACTGGCGCACTTCAGGCTCAGGTCACTCAGACAGATCCACTTGTTACTTCACAGTCAGTGCCTGTTCCTGCTCAGACCCAGACCGCTTCGCAGCCACGAGCTTCTTCAGAGGGTCAGCCAGATAGCTCAGACTCCGAGGATTCGCTTCACTTCGTGATTACTCCGCGCACCTCGGCACCCGACACGACTCCGTCTGTCCCCCCGTCAGATTAGATTAGTTTTTGGCGCTTGATGCCAAAGGGGGAGAGAGAGTAGTTTCAGGGGGAGTTTGTTAGTGGGTTTTCGTTTTTCGTGTGCTACATTCATGCATATCATGTTTATTTTCAGCACTGCATTCGTGTGACATTGTCGTCGAGTCGTAAAACTTTGAGTCTTAATGTCTTATTCGTCACTGTGGTTAATATATGTCACCGTTTTAGCTATAGCTCTAAGGTTGTGCTTCCGTGCCTTACTCCGATTACTTATGAGCTATATCTTTTTGTGTACTAACGCTTTTTGTCTTATCTTATGAAGTACACTCTTTTGGCTTGGAGCACATAAGCAATTCCTAACCCTTTATGCTTATTGTTTTTTGCTTATGTGAACCAAGCATGCTCGAAAACCTTCACTCTAATCCATTGAAACTTAGTGTTGTCATCAATCACCAAAAAGGGGGAGATTGAAAGCATCTAGGCCCCAAGGTTTGGTTTCGGTAATTAATGACAACATTTTATTACCATGACTAACGTGTGTTTTGCAGAAACATTGGTAAGTTAGGTCATGGAGGTGATAACTGCTTTGAGCACTGTGGCTTCGTGTCCCTTGATGGAAATCGTTTCGGTTTTCAAAAGAGTGACGTCAAGATTAAGGACGGTTAGTTCCGGATGACGAAGTGTTGAGACACATTCGGAATAGTCGTTAGGATCTTCGTTTTTCTCTTTTGGCCGTACTATAAAGGGGGGCATGAATGGGTAGCTTGACCTAGGCGAGTCCTATGTTTAGGTGTGGTGCACACTTGTTAAACTTGGCGCTAGGCAACCCTAGATTAGCTCAAGGTTCAGTTAGAAGCAACTTGGTTGAAGTTGCGACGCGTTTCGACGAGTTTCGGGCTGTTTTCCTGGCACCGGACGCGGTCTTCGGGAACACCGGACGCGTCCGGTGTGTACTTAACCGCGCTAGGTTTCGGGCCTGATCACCGGACGCGGTCCTCGCGAGGACCGGACGCAGTGATCAGCAACCGACACGTGTCATCGAGAGAGAACGCCCGTCGGACGCGTTACTGGACTTGATCGGCGAGTCCGGTGCGAGTCCAGTAAGGTCCAGAGAGGACCGGACGCGTCCGGTCTTCAGGCATCGGACGCGGCCTCGCGTCCGGTGTGAGTCCAGTAAGCACCCTTGCACGTCGGACGCGTCCGGTGCTACCTGACCGGTGCGTCCGGTGGTTCGTTTTCAAAAACGGGTTTTGACCGTTACGGGGGACCGGCGCGTCCGGTGCGTAGCACCGGCGCGTCCGGTGACCCCGTGTCAGAAAGTAACGGTTCGTTTTCTTTGAGGGGTGTATAAATACAACCCCTCCACCTCTTTTAGAGGTCTCTTGCTCATTCAAACATCTGAGAAAACCCTTTAGAGTGCAAGGGAGTGCAAGAGCTCTAGTGAGGATAGAGATTTGAGAATCAAAGTTTGTGATTCCTCACTAGTGATTCGAGAGTAGCAAGTGTGCATCCACCTCCTCATTTGGGCTCGTTGTGGTCAAGTGAGAGTTCTAGCTTGTTACTCTTGGTGATCGCCATCACCTAGACGGCTTGGTGGTGATTGGGAGTTTGGTGATCATCCGGCGGAGCTTGTGGATGACCCAACTCAAGTTGTGAGCGGTTTTGGGTGATTCGCCGCGACGGAGTGTCGAAGAATCAACCCGTAGAGAGCACTTGATCCTTGCGCGGATCAAGGGGGAGCGACACCCTTGCGCGGGTGCTCCAACGAGGACTAGTGGGGAGTGGCGACTCTCCGATACCTCGGAAAAACATCGCCGTGTTCCTTACCCCTTTACATTCAAGCAATTACTTTCTCGTATTTACTTTCATTGCTTGTTTTACTTTCCTAGAATTGCCATGCTAGACTAGGATTGGAAACTAGGGTGCAAAACTTTTTAACGGTAGACTCTCTAGGAACACAAGTAGGCACTAGGGGTGAATTCCGGCTTATAGGATTTAATTCTTGCAATTAATTTTTTTTAGAAAAGCCCAATTCACCCCCCCTCTTGGGCATCTTGATCCTTTCAACCATGCAAGAGGAGCAACTAGGCAATGAAAGTAAATATGTTCAAACAGCCTGTAATTTACCATTGAATAGATTCCAAGGGGAAAAAATTGATATTGAGAGGGATTCTGCACTTCCAGATAAGCTTTGCTATCCTACTCTTGACCCCTCCATTTGGCATGAAATAGTACAGTGATTTTATTGTGAACTTTCTGTTTTTATTTAAAGCCCAAGGCACCTCATCTTCTCCACATTCTTCCAGATTCACATTTTGGAGTTCTTCCTGTTGCTGCTCCCATTCCTGGAGTGACTGCCCATGTAGCGATCTTCTCAAGCTCCTTCCTTCCTTGTTACAGTATCAGCCACAGTGTTATAACTATCACAGATGGTTATTTTGCCTCTAAGATTTTATGCCAGGTTTCAGTGCTCCCCTGAACTAATTTCCATATCCACTTGGTCAAAAGACATTCATTCATGGTTACCTACGAACTCATTGAAGATGTCCATTAATCTCTGCTTCACCTTGACCATGGCTCCTTTCCTGATTGTTCCTAATCAGGTTAAAGTCTCCTAAAACCACCGGTAAAGAGTCTTTCTCACAAATCTCGTTCAGCTCTTGAATAAATTCTTCAGAGGAATCATGCTGTGCTGGCCCATAAACTGAGATTACGTTCCATCTATGGTTGGCAGCCCTATTCCTTATTGTGGTGAGAATGCAGAAGGTGAACCTCTCATTTTGATCCGCACAATCAAGCCTCGAGAATGTCCTCTGGCAGGTGTCCAGCACAAAGAAAAATTATCCTGTCCCCCTAGGTCTCTCAATTCATTATCTGTGAAATTTTGCTTCATTTTTTCCAGTAAAGTCACAATGTCTAGTTTTTTCTTGTATAACATGCTCCTTTACTTGACGTCTTCTGGCAGCCTTGCCCAACCGCCTAGCATTCCAGAACATGATTCTCATTTCCCTTTCTTCCTCCCCCTTTCTCTTCTCTTTTTCAGGCTCATTAACTTTCCTCTGCTCTTTGTTGTCCTCTGTAAGTGTTTCCATTTTCCTTGCACTATTGGATATGACCTCCATGGCCAGCTCTTGGGTTTCTTGCTCACGTTGAGGAGCTGTTTTCTCTTTTTGTTTCTCTTTGTACAACTTTTAATTGGCCTCAGCTATTTTTGCTCTGGCTATTTCCTCTTCCCTGAACACTTCAAGCTGAGTATCTACATTTTTTACCTCTATTCCTAAAACAGCCATGTTTAACCTCTTGTTTTTCTTCAGTCTTCAGTCGTTCGATGTGGACTCTGCAACTGCCATCATTCAAGACGGCAGCGTGAGTTTGAAGGTTGACACCCAACACCTGAGGGACATCAGTTTCCGCATGAATTCAGCGTACCATTTCATTGGTGAACTCCAGATCCGTGAAGACAACGATGTACGTGATTCTCCTTCCTCAAGTTTTTTTTCCCAGCCTGTTTGATACTAGCAGAAATAACAATGCTACACCAATTGTTGTGGTTGGTTTGCACTGTGCAGGCAATTCTACTAGCGCGCATTTGGAAGGAACGTCGATGGCCTCGACCTGAACCTTTACCAGCAGGCTCTACTCATCCGACGACAGCACGAAGCAAAGCTTCTGAGCTCCAGGACCAGGACCAGGGGAGCATGATCTGCTGCGCATGTTCTTCGCAGTTGGTTACCTTTGTTTGGTCGTGATGCAATTGCATATGTACATGAGGAGAACTGGACCGCATATGATTTGTGGTGGGATCTCACATATCTTGTTTCTGACTGTTCTCTCATCTGTTTTTTTCCCCTCTTGCTCCCCTATATGTAAAGGGCTGCCATGTCATGTGAGGATATGTGATTGCGATTATCGTATTTGCAGTGTAGATATTCTCTCTTTTAGTTATTCTGCTGGAGGCAGGTGGAACATGCAGCAGAATGCCAGGGTTTTATTTATCAATCTGTAAAGTTGGCGTTTTGGACAAAAGGTCTGGATGGGTCAATGGATGCATTTGTGTTTAGCTGGGTCATGTTTTTATAAAAGCTGATAAGGGTTTATAAAAAATGGAAGTGAGCATAGTGTGGATAAACAGAGAAGAAAACAGTAATGCATTGGTGAATTTACATTTTTCGAATTCCTCTATCAAAAAGATCACATAATCAACAAAAAAATTAAAAAATTAAAAAAGGAGTAAAAAAAGAAGGGGCTCTAATTGCTATACATCATGTTACTCTCTGGTATGAAAAACTCCTCATCCACCCATCCCTACTCTTGTTCCCCTTATTCCTCTTCTTTTCTCCTCTTGAAAGCTCTCGTGTCTGCTACAGTTGAGAGAGGGGGTGAAAAGAGGAGGCACGGTCGCCGCTGGCGGAGACGGCGGTCTCTTCCACCTCCGATGGCCTTCGGGTCGTCGGGAGGTGTCGGAGACCGTCGTGCTCTTGCCAGTTGGTGGTGGTGGTCCTAGGTTAGGTTTTCCTTTCTCTAGGTTTAGGTTTCCAAATCTCGTTGGCGAGGCAGCGTCGGTGAGGTCGTGGAATAAGTCCTCTCTGGTTCGTCCTCGCCCCGTTGGCGTTCCATTCCGACGCCAACGGCGAGCCAGTGGAGGTGGGGTTCCGCTGGTGAACCCTTTGTACAGGAGTCCGGGGTCTGTGCTTCGCCATCCTCTGCTGGTGGTGGGGTTGCTAGTCTTCAGTCTGCGTGTTCTGCTCCTCCATCGGCGTCGCCTGGTGGTGGTTGTGGTGGCGCGCTTTGTCAAGGATATAGCGGCAGCTGTCAGTGTTGCGGCAAGTTGGATTGTGGATCGAGCTTGAACTTCCGGTGGCATGAGTTGACAGCGAGCTTTGCTCCGGGCTCGGAGGTGCTTGGGGTGTATCCGCGGCCGATGCTTCTTCCATGGCGTTTCAATCCCGGCCTTTGAGTCGGATGGCTACTGCGGCTCTCTTCAAAGCCTACGTGTGATGGGGCGCCTCCAGATCTGCGACGGCCATGGCTTCTTCGACGACGGCGGCTTGCAACTGCTCAACGGCTGCGGGAGGAGGAGGCTTCTGGCGACTTCAGGATGCACACGGTCCAGGGTCTTCAATGTAATTTCTATTTTCTTCAAGGGCCTTTGTGCAAGATGGCAGGCACAGCTGTCCATGTATCCTCCCCATCCGTATCTGTATCTGTACGCATCTGTATACGTTTTCCTTATCCAGTAATACAGGTACGACTGTCAAACAAAAAATACTCTTGTTCCCCTTGCACATCCCGCGACCAAGCAAGGCAAACCTATGTCCAGCTCTGCCGTCCTCCTCTTCCTGACCTCCCATCTCCTAATTGATTGACAGATCAAAATTTCACCCCTCCGTTCTATCCCTCCCCCATGGCTGAGGGATGGCTTGGGTTCACCTCACAGCAGTCGAAGCAGAGCGAGATGGCGTGCATATTGTTGATCTGCCGATCACTGGCAGCTGGCCAGTCGCGACCGCCGGACGAAGACGCCGATGAACTGGCAAGCCCCTTCCATTAGCTTCCCTGCATTGCCGACGAAAAACATGGTTAGAAACAGAGACGACGACGCCGCCGATAGCAAAGAACGGCAAATGGCATGCAAAGCCGCGGTGAGTCGCTGCGAGCTCGTGGGCCGTGGCCTAAGTTTGCACTTGAAGTCTGAAGCAGGCCCTTGTTTAGATTAGGAAAAAATTTCAACCCGATGAATAGTACCACTTTCGTCTTATTTGACAAATATTGTTCAATCGTGAACCAACTAGGCTCAAAAGATTCATCTCGTGATTTACAACTAAACTGTGTAATTAGTTATTTTTTTTACCTATATTTAATACTCCATGCAAGCGGTTAAAAATTGATGTGATGGAGAGAGAGTGAAAAAACTTGGAATTTTGATGTCATCTAAACAAGGGGCAGGAGTGCTGAACTGAACCCTATAGCCTAGGAGTCGGCGGGGCCAGACTGTCAGTCACGAGGGGCATTTAAGCATTCCGCCGCGTACTGGCATCGTGGGGGCCAGCTCACTGTCCGCTGCGCCCGCCAGCAACGGCGCGGCGCACTCGCACAAGCCAACACAGCTCACCCCAAGCTGTAGCAACAAGTAGCCGCCCCGGCCGGACGCCCGTGGCTCCACGCCACGCGGTTTCGATTTCCATCGCCCAAGAAAAAATAATTACTCCTCCACGGGCACCCGCGCCTGCATTTCACCGTGCCAGTGCCACGAGCCCACTCCAGTACACTCCACTCCCCACCAAACGGAATGACGTGCCTGCATTACACGTGGGCCCGCTCCTCGTCCTGCCCCTCTCCCGTGAATGCTCAACGTGGCACAGCTAGCCCAGATTAACGCCGTAGTCGGGGGAGAGTCCTTGCTAATGATCTTTATATTAGTTTAATTTAAGGACTTCGATTCCCGGCAATGGAGTGCGGCGTCAAATTAGTGAGAAAAATGCAAACAAACAAACAAAGAGATGCAATGCAATGTCACCGTACTGACCTCGTCGGGGCTGGGGCTAGGGCTTGGCGGCGGGGCCAGCGATGGCGGGCGCCTTCCTAGATGGAGCAGCAGTGACGGCGGGGCGCTTCCCGCCATCCTCTGCCGGCGGGAACAAGACGGCGTCGATGCCCTGCACGGAGATTCTCCCATTGGTGTGTTAGGCTGATCAGGGGTGCCCAGCCCAATACATGGCTGGTGAGCCCTCACCGTGCAGTGCTATATAGAGGAGGTAAGGGAGCTGGGGCTCAAGTCACGAGATTGCTCTGAGCCACCACTCCCTACCTACAACCCTAACCGATCTCGAGGGTCATGCCATAAGCGACGGGAAGCATCACCGGTCTTCACCGCCGCCCCTACGTCTCCGCCCGACGACCGCGTCACTGCCGCCTGCTCATCCTCGAACGTCACTGCCCTAGCACAGAACTCCATCAACGAACCCGATGGCCAACTCCAACTCCACCACTCTGGCTGCTCCCTCCTCGAATGGTCTGCATACTTCACCGCATTCCTCCCCTATCCCTTTTACATATATATTTACCTCTAGTAGATCACGTACTAGGAACTTCTGAATCATATATGAAAAGAGATTTCGTACCCTGATCTATCCTAGTCGATCCACAGAAATTAACATTGGTATCATTCGCCAGCCTAGGGTGTAGATCTAGGGTTTGTGAACCAAAAGCAAAGAAAATCGAATGAAAAAGAAAGAGTGGAGTTCGAATTCGATTCGGATCCAAAGAACCCAACCCTAACCCTAAAGATAGGGGCCTACCTAGGTCTTCCTCACCGCCGGCGGCATCACCACTGCGCGGAAATGAGACCGCGACGTCGCTCATGGCCGGCGCGCGGGACACAGCAACGACAACAGGGCACCACCATGCGTCCCCTCGACGGCGGCGTGCTCAGCCGCAGGCGAGCACGCCCGTCGACGAGAGGGCACGGGGCGGTGCCACACCTCCTCTCTCCGGCCACCATGGCAGGCCGTGCAATGGTCCTCCCGGTGCGGCACTCAATAGTGAGGGGAAGGAGAAGAATGGATGGAGTTAGGGTTTGGGCCTTGAGTCTAGGGGTTTTTGACCCACCGAAATGGCCGGCCAGCCGTCCGATTGAGATCGACGGCTGGCGACTGCTGGACTCGGAAACGGCCCAAGCGGGTTCACACATTCCTGGCCCAGGCCCAGGTTGCGGCCTGGGCGCGGGGGTGGGATCGAAGCACGCACGCATTTTGCTGGCCTGGGCTGCGGGCGCTGTTGGGCCAGAATGCACAGAGAAGATGTTTTCCTTTTATATTTTTTTCAGAAACAATTTTATTGCATATTTGATTGATTTGAATTGAATTTTGATGCAAACTCCGTACAATTTTGATCCAACGACAATTTTGTTCAGTAGTATAGTATTTTAAGTTTTCTAGAAAAATAATTATGGGAATATTTATGCTTTTCTGATGTGAACCCGTTAGGGTTTTTGCCCGATCTTTCGATGAGAGGCGTGGGATAACTCGATTGGTGGATGGAGATGACGCTCACAGCCCGACTACAGCCTTCCAAGACCGCGCCTTAGCAACCGATACACCACCCCCAATGGCTGTCACGATCTTGTGGAGCGCGACACCCGGCCACTAGGGTACTCGTCCTGCAAGCAATCGAAGAACCAGTAAGAACAAGTTGAACAAGTACTGAATTACTAGATGTAAATAAAGATTTCAAACTCAATCTCCAATGAAGTGGGGTTCCGAAGACAAAAAGACAGGCATCTGATCCAACACGCGCGCTTACAAGCAAGTAGCGAAAGCTAAACTTCATCTAAACAAAACCCGAGTGTTCCTGGCGGTGGCCAAGGGGTATATGACATGGGGAGGATGACCACAAGGGTGTTTGAGTTGTGCTCCAACACTAGGACACGTCCCTAATAGACCCTAAATGATACACAGTCCATTGGGCTAAATTAAGGTGACGCAGCACCCTGGACAGAAAAATCTCTCGGTGATATTTGGATCTTTGCTGCCGCTTCCGAGAAGATATGAACATGAGACCAGATCCATATGAAAGTAGACTTGATAAGGTTTCCATTAAGTCCTAGAACGCCCAAATCTGACTTCGTATGCAACCGTGGTGACTGTCACAAGTTAGAGTTGTGCTGCAGTCCGAATCCAGCCTACGCGAGTTCTTTTCCCTTTCGGTCTTCTCCTTGGTTCCTAATCAAAACAAGAGTGCACGCGTCTCCAAGGTCTAAACAAGATGGACAGGAGCTCAAGAGAGAACTCACTTGATGATTAAGTTTACGAGCACGAGCACGAGTAAGAGGACCAGTAATAGGTACTGGTGTCGGCGTTGATGCATCGTTGGTGTTGATGTCCTCATCATCCGTTGCGTATTTACAGTTATTGTTTTCATTATTAAATTTGAACCAACGGGATAATTTAATTTTTAAAAAAATGATATGTTTTTCAGATTATTATAATATTGTTATTATTCTGACCAATGTTGATTAATGACAATATTATGATATTATTATGATGTTTTGTCATGCATTAATTCTATTTCTGCCCGACGGTGACGTAGAATTAGTGTAAAAAGATAAATTGTATGTTTTAATTTTCACCATCGTTAGAACTAAAACATGCAATTATTTTGTAATTATGTTCTCACTTTACATGATTTCTGTTTCAGGAGGTTACTCCTTGATGGGCTTCATCAAAGACATTCCTCCACTCAAAGGTGATAACTACACCGAGTGAAAGAAAAAGATTGACCTCGCCTTTGTCTTGGCTGAGGTAGACTGGGTAGTCACCACACCATGCCTCACTGAGCCTGTGGCACTGGTGAGGGAGGTTAATGAGTCTGATGCTGATTGGCAAAAGAGAGAGAGGGATCATGCTCTCGAACAGATGACATATGACCTGCAAAAGTAAAAGTGGGTCAATGCCAACAAAAAGTGTGTTGTTGTTATTAAAAAAACACGATTGAGCCTACCATAATGGGCTCAATTCAAGAGTGTGACACTATCACAGAGTATCTGGAAAGAATAAAGAGTCAGTTCTATGGCTCTTCAAAGACATATGCTACTTAGCTGATAAAGCAGCTGATGACAGAAAGGTACTCTGGAGGTGGCAATGGCACTGGCATGAGAGCACATATCAAAGATAAATCATTTCAACAACAAGCTAAAACCAATGAATCTGGCTCTCAAGGAAGAGTTCCTTGTCCATGTGATTTTTGTTTCTTTACCAAAAGAGTTTGACACACTTGTTGTCAATTACAACATTCAGCCGAAAAATAGGATCTAGAATGTTGTATGGCAATGTGTGTGCAAGAGGAAGAGAGAATAAAAGCCACCAATGGTGGTACTCTCAGTTTTGTCAAAGATAATAAGAGAAAGAATGTTAATGTCAATGCCAACTCTCCCTCAAAGCTAAAGGGCAAGGGTCCCATGCAGCATCAGGTTCAGCAGAACAGGTTCATAGTGAACAAAGATCAGTGCCTCTACTGCAAGGAGGGACATTACAAGAAAGATTGTCCTAAATTATTAAAGATGATCATGGCAAAGAGAGATGAGAACATTGTTACGTTTATAAATGAATCCCTGTATGTATAGTATTCTAAATTCACTTGGTGGATTGACTCAGGCGCAACTGATCATGTTACTAAATCTTTACAGGGATTCCGTTCGACGAGGACTACGCAAAGAAGTGAAAGACACGTTAAAGTCGCGAATAGAGTCCAAGCAGATGTCGAAGCTGTTGGCGATATTTCTCTATAGCTAGCTGATGGCTTCATTCTTTTACTTAGATATGTTCTATTTGTTCCTTCATTACAGAGAAATTTGATTAGTGTGTCATGTTTGCACAATGATGGATTTAATTACCATTTTAGAGATGGCAAATGTGAGATACTATGTAATAATGAATGTGTTGGTCTTGCTTTTCAAAAGCAAGATCTTTATTTGCTATCACTTCGTGAAAATGTGAATTTCGTATGTGATGTGAATGAGAACGTATCTTCGTCCGTGAATACGAATAGAAAACGAAAGAGAACTCAAGATGCATCGTCGAAATTATGGCACTGTCGTTTAGGCCATATTTCAAGAGGGAGAATAGAGATACTAGTTAAGAATGAAATTCTTCCTCCATTAGAGTTCTCAGACTTAGAATAATGTAGAGAATGTATTAAAGGAAAATACACAAAGAAAATAAAAAGGACGCTAAACGAAGCATAGGAATTCTACAGATAATCCACATAGACATTTGTGGTCCTTTTACTGTGAAAAGTGTGGATGGTTATGACTCATTCATAACATTTACAGATGATTACTCCCGGTTTGGCTATATTTATCCAATTAAAGAAAGAACAGAAGCGTTGGATAAATTTAAGATTTTTAAGGCTGAAGTTGAAAATTAGCATAATTTAAAGATAAAGCTAGTCCGATCCGACCGTGGGAGGAGTACTATGGTCGGCATACCCCATATGGACAAGTTCCTGAACCCTTTGCAAGGTTTCTATAGGAGAATGACATAGTAGCCTAACATTCTACACCAGGCGAACCTCAGCAAAACGGAGTAGCTGAAAGGCGTAACCGTACCCTGATGGATATGGTGCGTAGTATGATGAGTTACTCTAACTTGCCATTGAGTCTATGGATGGAGGCGTTAAAAACCGCCATTCATATTCTCAATAGAGTACCAAGTAAGTCGGTGCCCAAAACACCGTATAAGTTGTGTACAGGAAGAGTACCCTCACTAAAACACTTACGTGTATGGGGGAGTCCTGTTGAGGCTAAAGTGTTTAACCCAAATATTAGGAAGCTAGATCCAAAAATAGTAAGTTGCCATTTTCTTGGTTACCCTGAAAAATCAAAAGGTTTTCGTTTCTACTGTCCAGACAGATATACAAAGTTTATAGAAACAAGACATGCTGTTTCTTAGAGGATGAGATGATGAGGGGGAGCACAGTAGCTCGAGAAATTGATCTTGAGGAGAAGCAGGTATGTGTGCCCACTTCGATGATTCAGGAACCATTCTTTGAACTACTTGTTCTTGTTGCACCAATAGTATGGGACACTGTAGTGCCAACACCTATTGTCAGTTCTCCTGTGGCGACAATGAATAATGATGAGAAACCTGTCCCTTAGAATCCTATAGAAACTGATGCCACAGATGAGGGGGAGCAACAACAGCCTCAAGCAGAAGATGTGCCAAATGTGGAGGTCCCGAGAAGGTCTCAAAGAGTTAGAAGATCAGCTATTCCTGATGATTATGAGGTGTATAACACTGAAGAATTTAAAATGAAGGGTGATCCCACTCCATTTGAAGAAACCATGAGAAGCGATAATTCATCAAAGTGGCTTGAGGCCATGGAAGATGAACTAAAGTCAATGAGTACCAACAAAGTTTGGGACTTATAACATATTCCTAAAGAAGCCAAGACAGTAGGTTGTAAATGGGTCTACAAGACAAAATATGACTCCCAAGGGAATATTGAAAGGTTTAAAGCGCGACTTGTGGCAAAAGGTTTCACGCAAAGAGAAGGAATTGATTACAATGAGACGTTTTCTCCAGTCTCATGTAAGGATTCCTTCAGAATTATAATGGCATTAGTAGCACACTATGATTTAGAGTTACATCAGATGGATGTAAAAACGGCATTTCTTAATGGGGATTTAGAGGAAAATGTTTACACGGCACAACCGAAAGGTTTTGTTGTGGAAGGAAAAGAACGAATGGGATGCCACCTAAAGAAATCGATTTATAGGTTAAAGCAAGCTTCAAGACAGTGGTACTTGAAGTTTGATAGAACAATAAGGAATTTTGGGTCTAAAAAATGTTGAGGTCAATTGTGTTTATGTAAAGTTTAAGAATGGAAATTACATCTTTCTAATCCTGTATGTGGACGATATCTTACATGCTAGTAGTGATGTCAGTCTACTACTAGAGACAAAGAAGTTTTTATCCTCAAAATTTGACATGAAAGATCTTGATGAAGCATCCTTTGTTTTGGGCATAGAGATTCACCGAGATAGAAGTAAAGAGGTATTAGGACTGTCACAAAAGGCATACATAGAAAAAGTTTTAAAGAAATTCAGTATACATAAATACAGTGCCTCACCTGCACCCATAGTCAAGGGCGACAGATATGAGAATTTTTAATGCCCTATGAATCAATACGAGCTCGATCAAATGAAAGTGGTTCCATATGCTTCTGTTGTCGGAAGCCTACAGTATGCTCAAGTGTGCACATGCCCTAACTTAGCTTTTGTTACCGGGTTGCTTGGCATATTTTAAAGTAATCCACATAGACATTTGTGGTCCTTTTACTGTGAAAAGTGTGGATGGTTATGACTCATTCATAACATTTACAGATGATTACTCCCGGTTTGGCTATATTTATCCAATTAAAGAAAGAACAGAAGCGTTGGATAAATTTAAGATTTTTAAGGCTGAAGTTGAAAATTAGCATAATTTAAAGATAAAGCTAGTCCGATCCGACCGTGGGAGGAGTACTATGGTCGGCATACCCCATATGGACAAGTTCCTGAACCCTTTGCAAGGTTTCTATAGGAGAATGACATAGTAGCCTAACATTCTACACCAGGCGAACCTCAGCAAAACGGAGTAGCTGAAAGGCGTAACCGTACCCTGATGGATATGGTGCGTAGTATGATGAGTTACTCTAACTTGCCATTGAGTCTATGGATGGAGGCGTTAAAAACCGCCATTCATATTCTCAATAGAGTACCAAGTAAGTCGGTGCCCAAAACACCGTATAAGTTGTGTACAGGAAGAGTACCCTCACTAAAACACTTACGTGTATGGGGGAGTCCTGTTGAGGCTAAAGTGTTTAACCCAAATATTAGGAAGCTAGATCCAAAAATAGTAAGTTGCCATTTTCTTGGTTACCCTGAAAAATCAAAAGGTTTTCGTTTCTACTGTCCAGACAGATATACAAAGTTTATAGAAACAAGACATGCTGTTTCTTAGAGGATGAGATGATGAGGGGGAGCACAGTAGCTCGAGAAATTGATCTTGAGGAGAAGCAGGTATGTGTGCCCACTTCGATGATTCAGGAACCATTCTTTGAACTACTTGTTCTTGTTGCACCAATAGTATGGGACACTGTAGTGCCAACACCTATTGTCAGTTCTCCTGTGGCGACAATGAATAATGATGAGAAACCTGTCCCTTAGAATCCTATAGAAACTGATGCCACAGATGAGGGGGAGCAACAACAGCCTCAAGCAGAAGATGTGCCAAATGTGGAGGTCCCGAGAAGGTCTCAAAGAGTTAGAAGATCAGCTATTCCTGATGATTATAAGGTGTATAACACTGAAGAATTTAAAATGAAGGGTGATCCCACTCCATTTGAAGAAACCATGAGAAGCGATAATTCATCAAAGTGGCTTGAGGCCATGGAAGATGAACTAAAGTCAATGAGTACCAACAAAGTTTGGGACTTATAACATATTCCTAAAGAAGCCAAGACAGTAGGTTGTAAATGGGTCTACAAGACAAAATATGACTCCCAAGGGAATATTGAAAGGTTTAAAGCGCGACTTGTGGCAAAAGGTTTCACGCAAAGAGAAGGAATTGATTACAATGAGACGTTTTCTCCAGTCTCATGTAAGGATTCCTTCAGAATTATAATGGCATTAGTAGCACACTATGATTTAGAGTTACATCAGATGGATGTAAAAACGGCATTTCTTAATGGGGATTTAGAGGAAAATGTTTACACGGCACAACCGAAAGGTTTTGTTGTGGAAGGAAAAGAACGAATGGGATGCCACCTAAAGAAATCGATTTATAGGTTAAAGCAAGCTTCAAGACAGTGGTACTTAAAGTTTGATAGAACAATAAGGAATTTTGGGTCTAAAAAATGTTGAGGTCAATTGTGTTTATGTAAAGTTTAAGAATGGAAATTACATCTTTCTAATCCGGTATGTGGACGATATCTTACATGCTAGTAGTGATGTCAGTCTACTACTAGAGACAAAGAAGTTTTTATCCTCAAAATTTGACATGAAAGATCTTGATGAAGCATCCTTTGTTTTGGGCATAGAAATTCACCGAGATAGAAGTAAAGGGGTATTAGGACTGTCACAAAAGGCATACATAGAAAAAGTTTTAAAGAAATTCAGTATACATAAATACAGTGCCTCACCTACACCCATAGTCAAGGGCGACAGATATGAGAATTTTTAATGCCCTATGAATCAATACGAGCTCGATCAAATGAACGTGGTTCCATATGCTTCTGTTGTCGGAAGCCTACAGTATGCTCAAGTGTGCACATACCCTGACTTAGCTTTTGTTACCGGGTTGCTTGGCATATTTTAAAGTAATCCAGGAATTGAACGTTGGAAATTGGTAAAGAAAGTCCTGCGATATTTGCGAGGTACGAAATGCCTCACGTTGACATATAGAAAATCAGATTCTCTTCAAATAGTGAGGTATTCGGATTTTGATTATGTGGGAGATAATAGAAAATCCACTTTAGGATATGTGTTCACTCTCGCAGGAGAAACTATTTCATGGAAAAGCTCAAAACAAACTGTCACTACATCGTCTATAATGTATGTCGAGTTTGTAGCGTGTTATGAGACAACAAGGCAGGTGAACTGGCTAAAGAAGTTCATACCCGGTTTGAAGGTGGTTGACAGTATACATAAACCACTAAAGTTATACTGCGATAATAATCCAGTAGTACAGTACGTTCACAACAATAGGTCAAGTGATGCTGCCAAACACATTGACATAAAATATTATATTGTGAAGGATAAAGTCTGGGATCAAATTATAAATCTTGAACATATAAGTACTGAAAATATGCTCGCGGATCCGCTTACAAAAGGCTTACCACTCAACGTGTTCAGAGAACATGTAGCCGGCATGAGTTTAAGGGAAAGTCTACGACTCCTGGACTATAAAGGGCCCAAAAGTTAAAGTAACTGTTTCAGATCAGAGACGTGTATTGTAGCTGTGAAATCTATCGGCTATTGACCATGATGATAAAACATGCTCTATACATTTATTTGTGATGGAACGGGTAAAGTGAAAAGTGATTAAGTTAAAGTTTAATGGTTAAAGTGTAGGTTGAGATCAAGGGAAAGAATGTTATATTGATCTCTCTATCGGCTCATTGGGCCCTTGATCCACGCCCTGATCGAGGGCACCCAGCCCAATACATGGCTGGTGGGCCCCCGTCACGCAACGCTATATAGAGGAGGTAGGGGAGCCAGGGCTCAAGTCAGGAGGTTACTCTGAGCCGCCACTCCCTACCTACAACCCTAACCGATCTCGAGGGTCACATTGTAAGTGACGGGAAGCATCACCGGTCTTCACCATCGCCCCTACGTCTCCGCCCAACGATCACGTCACCGCCGCCTACTCATCCCCGAACGTCGCTACCCTAGCGCAGAACTCCATCGACAAACCCGATGGCCAGCTCCAACTCCACCACTCCGGCTGCTCCCTCCTCGGATGGTCTGCATACTTCACCACATTCCTCCCCTATCCCTTTTACCTATATATTTACCTCTAGTAGATCATGTACTAGGAACTTCTGAATCATATATGAAAAGAGATTTCGTACCCTGATCTACCCTAGTTGATCCACAAAAATTAACACGGTGTTGATATCCGGATCAAAGAGGTACGCGCTGCCCTCGCCAGTGCCGAACTTGATGGACCTGTCGGCCTCCCGCGCCACCACCTTGTGCGGCAGCCGCAGTGTGTCTTACCGGACCTTCCCGAACCGTCGGACGGCGTTGTACATGGACTCCTCCATCTGGTACTCCGGGATCACGTGGTAGTACAGGATGTCCTCCTCCGACGACCCCAGCTCGCTGAGCTGGTCCGTGGTGAGCCGCGCCATGGCCTCGTCGTTGGGCACCAGCACGGTGAGGACGTACCCTTCGGAGACGAAGCGGCCCATCTCGGTTGAGGACGTACCCTTCGAAGACGAGGCGGCCCATCTTGGTGCCGAGCGAGGTCAGGTTCATGAGGA
The DNA here is from genome assembly GCA_022457205.1 of Saccharum spontaneum. NCBI lineage: Eukaryota > Viridiplantae > Streptophyta > Magnoliopsida > Poales > Poaceae > Saccharum > Saccharum spontaneum. The sequence goes on along the minus strand of CM039618.1, from coordinate 22,187,364 downwards.
TGTCCGCCAGCTCGTTGTACCCGCCGTAGACGAGGAGGGTCTGGATGAAGTCCTTCACCTGCCCGTGCCCATCGAAGCGTTGCGTCTCGGTGCCCAGACCTGGCGCCGGCGCCGGCGCGATGGCGGGGCCAGGTGTCATCGCGTCCCACACGGGCAGCGTCCGCGGGGCACCCAGTGGGACGGGCGCGGCGGGTTTCCAGAGGAGGCAGTGCGTGCGCGGGTCCACCTCGGGGGCGTCGGTCGGGAGTGCAGTGGAGATGGATGACGCCAGGCTGCGGTAGTGGTTGAAGGCGTCCTGGACGGAGCGCGGGACCAGCAGGTGGTCCACGCCGTGGATGATGTCGTCCGCGCGCACCACCGCGTCGGGGCGCGTCACGGAGCGGGAAACGGCCGCCAGCTCCAGTGGCTCGCCGGGGAGCGTGGGGTGGGAGCGGGAACATGGGGAGAGGCGGAAGGAGGAGGCGCGGAGGCGGGAGGGGAGGACATGGAAGAGGAGCAGCGATTGAAGGAACCGCAGGTTTCGGGGCTCGAGGAGGAAGCGCCGGAACTCCGGGTCCAGGTCCCGCTCCAGCGCCTCGTTGCGGGGCGCTAGGATGGTGACGTTGCCCCGACCCACGGCGGCCTCCAGCGGCAGCAGCAGCAGCGCCTTCTCTACTAGCTCGGATAGCTCCGTGTAGCGCGAGTCCAGTAGCGCCACGAGGACTGAGTTGGAGCTCACGCCCGAGCCGCTGCTGGCGGTGGTGGTGGTGGTGGCGGCGGGGGCGGTGGATGGGGACGCTAATGTGGGTGGGCTCTGCTGCTTTCGGCGACAATGCCACCGCCTCCGCGGTGGTGGCGGCTGCGAGGGAGAGGAGGAGGAGCAGTGGGAGGGCGCCGCGGCCCATTGCGGCGGCGGGGACGCTGTGGATTCGGGTGCCCGTTGGTGGGGACGGAGGAGAGGGAAGAGGTGTGAGGGTGATGAAGAGTGAAGGCGACTGACTGAGGAGAAGTGAGGAGGAGGTGGGGTATGTATGGTAGGGAAGGAAACACGTGGGGGTATAGACTGACAGGTGGGCCCCGGTAACGAGGCTGTCGGTGCAGACAACATGTCAACACTCAACAGCACACCACACCCTGTGTCTGTGTATACATGGCTGCACTGCACTGCACGCCTCGTGAGGGCAGTACTACTCCTGCACGTTTTCCTTTTCTTCGTTTTTTAATACAATATAAATTATAATATATTTTCCCTGCGTGTGTAGCGTGGCACGCACAGGGCTGTGCCGCTTGCGTTGCGTCGCGCCTTCTAGCGTCCGCGTGGGCGCCGCCAAGCGAAGCCAGCAGCCAAAATGCCAGATGATGGAGTGGAGCTTTCCTGGGACGACCTCATGCGCTTTTTTTTTCTTTTTGACATATCAGCTCATGCGCTTTTAGCTGTGCCTTTTGACCTTGCCTTTTCTTTATGGGACCCCTTTCTTTATCTTTCTTGCTTTGTTTTCTCTTTCCGCTATGGACTCGAACTCGATAGAGCACGGTGATGCTACAATTGACCACAACAAATTTATGAAAAAAAAAATTGTAGGAAAATATATATACGACACAGATCTACGAGGAGGGGAGGATACGTCACAATCACAAAGGGAAAAAGGGCGGTCGTGGAGCCGGCCAAAGCTACTCTGAGTTTAGTGAACGCTGCTCCCTCCCTTTGAGAAATAAAAATTCATCGCGTGTCTAGGTTTAAAATTAGAATTGTGTTTTTTTTGGGAGGGGGTGACAGAGGGAGTATTACATACTCAAATGTACATGACGCATTGAATAGCGAAGTAAAAAATGCGGATGAGGCGAACTGATCATAGATCAGCTGGTTGGGTTCCTTGTGGTGGAACCTACCTATCCGGGTTCGAGTCCTCGACTTAACGCGGGTGTTCGCATTTTCCTGAATTGATTCTAGGATTTACCGGTGCTATGTTTTCAGTGATAGACGACGTCCCCGTCAACAACGAGACGCCTGATCGGCCGGCTCAGTCCTTCGGAGGTGCTCATAGGGGTAGAGTTTGCGTACGTGTGTTTATAGGAGTGAGTGTACGTGCGTGGTGAGTGTCTGCGTTGTACTGTATTAATTCTAAAAAAACGGATAAGGGTTGTGGTTCTTGAGGGAAAAAGTTTTCTGCTGACAACCGCTAGCTGTGGGCTATGCCTATGGCTGTGGCTGCTTCCATCACCCACGTTTGCAGCCAAGGCCTTGTTTAGATTGAAGATGTTAAAAAAATTTAGAACTGTAGCATTTCGTTTGTATTTGATAAATATTGTCAAATCATGGGCTAACTAGGCTTAAAAGATTCGTTTCGTGATTTACAACTAAACTGTACAATTAGTTATTTTTTACCACAATTTAATGTTGTATACATGGATTCAAAGATTGATGTGACGGAGAGAGATTGAAAAAATTGTAACTTTTGAAGGTGATCTGAACAAGGCCCAACACGCCCATCCATTTCCGTGTGTCAGATCTCTAGCCCCGCCGCTGTATCTTCCTTCCCTCCCTGTCATTGTCTCGTCGCGTCTTTTGCATTGATCTCTGATCTCCTGCCCAGTTCCCCTGATGTATTTTGCCTAAGATTTTGTCCTGCCCAGTTCCCCTGATGTATTTTGCCTCTAAGATTTTGTACCAGGTTTCAGTGCTCCCACTAACTAATTTCCAGATCCACTTGGTCAAAAGACATTCGTTTATGATTTTAGTGTTTATATACCACCCAGACCCCCCACTACTTTCCTCCTACTTCCATGCGCATGTGTAGTTTCTGTATTTCATCATCTTTTAGCTGTCTTAATGTTAGCAGTCATGTTTACTTCAATTTATCTATCTATAATTCTTGGTGAACCAGTGACCAAGATGGCGAGATCAGGGATAAAAAATATTATATCTACTTTCATGATTTCACTATTTCTCGCTTAAAGCCAACTCATGCCAATGCAACAAATTCCTGCAACAACAGAGGGGCAATGCAACAAATTCCCACAACAAACCCACGGGGTATCATCTAGTATAATTCAAATCCACCACCCACAAAACTCTAGAATCCACTTATGTCAAATTACATGCAGTGATTACGAGAGCGTTAGCACGAGGCAAAGCAAGCAACCGCAAGGCATCGTCCTAAAGGACTCAATCCTTTCGGTTTCAACACGACCCGTTCCCCAGTAGAACATCTACATCTGATGGGCATGTAGCCCTATTAATAATGTTCTCAACATAATGCATACCGTACTGAGAGCAAGGAATATCATACAGCCCTCAAGGGAGCATTTCCGACAACAGCAAAAGGTACCACCATCCTAGGTGTTCAGTCCGTACATAATGAGATACATCATCAGTTAAACTACTCAAACTAGATTGTTGTTGTGCAGTGCTTGAACAAGCCGCAGCTCATATTGTAGGTCACTTTGGCTTCTTGGTTGATAGTTTGTGCGGTCAAGGTGTGGGGCGTACCTCTCCGTAACTGGCTGTGAAGCCTGCAGGTCACTTAGGCTTCTTGGTTGATAGTTTGTGCGGTCAAGGTGTGGGGCGTACCTCTCCGTAACTGGCCGTGAAGCCTGTAGGTCACTTTGGCTTCTGGGTTGACAGTTTGTGCGGTCAAGGTGTGGGGCGTACCTCTCCGTAACTGGCCGCGAAGAACATGATCCCTCTCCATAACCACCAGCAAGCCGATAACACATCGCTGAATGTTCACCCATGCTGGCAGCCGTGTAGGGTCTATATAGAGGTATTCCCAGGTATTGGGGGGGATTATGCCTTCCGCTGGTTCTATATTGAGAATCTCTCGGGTACAAATGGGAATGGTTACCGCCAAATTCAGGTGAAGGAAATGATGACTGACATGGACTCAACTGCCTCCTGTCATCACCACCACTTCTTGAGGAATTAACACTGTGCAGCGATTCACATCTTTGTCTATTATAGGTTCCAGGATAACTGTCACCGCGGTCCATCCTTTGCCTTCCCGGTGAGTGTTCCCTTGATCTTGTTCGAGTATTTCTCCCCACAGGCTCTTCTTCTCTTCGATCTGATTGGGTCTTATCTCTGCACTTGTATCTAGATGTGTCTGCTGCTGTATTCCTTTCAGTTCTATCTTCATAATCAGCATCTCTTCCATCTTCTCTAAGATTATGCTTCTTGTTGTTATCCAAGTCTGTTTTGTTGCCATCAGATGCATTTTCCACAGGTTGACTTCTCTTTTGCGACCTGTCACTTGATGTATCCTGGTCTATTGCTACAAGACCATCATTGCACTTAGAACGACTCCATTCACCTTGGCATGAATAGCTTCCTTCTGAAGAGTGGTCATCAACATTATCTACTGTCCCACCCTCCCTGTAATCAATTATTTTACTGTCGTTCCTGGGGGGCATCCCTCTATCTGACTCTGGATTTTCTCTCCTGGAGGAGGATTCTTTCTCCTGTCCCGAAGCTGATCCAAGTCCATATGCATTTTCCTGCCACTCATTGTCTCTCTTGTTTCCTGGTTCTAATGGACTTCCATCAGCTTGTATCTCCACCAAGAGATTATCTAGCTCTAGCACATCATTCTGTCCTTGATTTTCACTCGAGTCTTTGCGCTGGGCAGTTTCTTTTCTAGTACAGTCCTCTTGTGTTTTTTCTCTTCCATTGGTATATTTGTCCTCCGTGATTCTGCAGGCCACATTATCCAACTCGACATCCTTGTCCACAGGGTTGTCCTGCAACAAGATTTCAAATCAGTTGACATAAAACATGTTTTTCTGTAAAAATGTAAGGCCAGAATCTTTAAGCACCTCAACAGAACAATCAGACATGTCCTTGGTTGATGGCCCATCATACGGTGTCCCTAAACATGTTCCCTTTTGTGCCAAACATGTTACCCTGAAATGGAAAACCAACAGATCCCTGTCAACTGTAAGCCATACCTTTGTGGCATATTACCACTTGAGCTACATCACAGAAAGAATGAATAGGAACAGTATAACAACCAAAAAGTGATCTACAAAAGAAAGATTAGTAGTTGTACATTAGGGCCAGCGAAAATATAAGGACTAAGGCTTCTTGAAGTCACAAATTGAAAAATTTAATATAATCTGTATATTCTGTAGGCAAAAGTATAAAAAAAATAGGTGAAAAGGGACATTGTGAGCTACCTCTTCTCTGTTTCAGTACTTGCAACACAAGATGAAATGCCAAATTGCTTTTCATGCCCATTCATAGTTTCTGCACCATTTTGACTAGCACCAACACCAATAATAGATTGTTCAATTTGTGGATCACCCCTCAAGAGCTTTGCTGCACAGTGAGGCTCTACAACAATCTGGGGTGATGTGCTTTTTGCACCTACATTGTCAACTTGCTCACTTTCTGCTCCACACAACCTGTTTGACAATTCTGTAGGTTTTGTTGATTGGTCAGTGTTCTTTCTCCTTTTGCCAGTCATCCTGCCTTTGCTGTTACCAAGCTCTTTTGTTTTGTTGCATTCAGCTGTAGCTGGAAATTTTATATGGTTCCTACTAGCTGTGCCAGTATCCTTGTCTATTTCATGATCTCTGCGAGATATTTAACAGAACTCAAATGCTGTGAGCAGCAATTGCAGAAAAATATTGGGAAACAAATCAGGAATAACTTACAGGCAGTAAATGAAAATTGTTTTGGAAAGCTGCCAAGCACGTGGGTTGCCATCCTTGTCCTTTGCTCCCAAGGATAGTTCCCTAAAATATACATTAGACGGCATAACAACAGAACAACTATACAAACTAAACAATCTAAGCAACCAATCTGGATGAACAGTACCTCGGAAGGCATTCCCTGTGATATGCTCTTGGACAGCGCCTGCACACTGCAAGCCGAAGTGCTCTTTGAGTCTTGTTCTCCATGCGGCCACATTTGAAGCACCAATGTATGGGACATGGAAATGACATCCCCGCCATAATCCTTCTTTCCAACTCACAAGCTCCATCAGTGGCATTAGGATCCAGTAATTGTGCAATGCACTTAGGGTGGTAAAAATATCCACAAGATGCTTGATTGCATTGAAACACCTAACAGAATGTACGCTACTGATTAGGTCCGAAATAGAATTAACATGTACTCCCTCCGCTGTCATTTTGGCTTTTTTAAATGCATAGTACTCCCTCCATTCCAAATTATAAGACGTTTTGGTTTTTCTAGGTACATTACTTTTATTATGTATCTACAAAAGCCAAAACGTCTTATAATTTGGAATGGAGGGAGTAAAAGCTATGTATCTTGACATAACATATATCTCGGGCACTTGCCTTTTTTTCTTTCTTCGTCTAATAGAAATTGTGGCAAAGCTTTTGCCGTCCTTTCTAAAAAAACATAACATATATCTAGGAGACCCTCAGAGGCACCAGTGCATTGTGGAGTTCTAAGTCAAGATAATAATATGAGCAGAGGCAGAGGAAGACCGAAGTTGACATGGGGGGAGGCAATAAAAAGAGATTTGAGAGAATGGGATATACCTAGAGATCTGTGTCTGAATAGGAGTGCTTGGAAAACAGCTATCGACGTGCCTGAACCGTGACTGAGGGTGCTTGTTGGGTTTCAACTCTAGCCTACCCCAACTTGCTTGGGACTGACAGGCTTGGTTGTTGTTGTTGTTGTATATCTAGGTGCATAGCAAAGACTATGTTCCTAGCCAAAACAACCTATAATTTGGGTCGGAGGTAGTAAAATATAGGAAGAGAGTGGCTGAGGATAAGGATATTCAGAAGAGAGAAGAATGTTGCTGGGTAGTACATAAGGGCATACGTTGCTTACCCACACCAATACATGGATGCCTCTTAAATAGGCTGCACCCCTAACAACCAAACTAAACAATGTGCAATCTGATAGGCCAGTCACATGTCTCTAAGCCATACAATCGATATATCTATCAAAAACTCTAAATAGCTAACAATAACTGTAATGTGTACCATGCTGCTACTGCCTTGCCATGCATATGCTGCTGTGCTTGGCCACGTGCCACTGCAAAGGCCCAATGCCATAATATCGGCTTTTGTTTCCACACTAGTTTGCATTTCATGTGGCATGGGAGGGAATGCTAAAATCAAAAACATAATAAAATAAGAAAATAGGAACCATAATAGGACCTAAGCAACATTATTCTTTGCCAGCAAGTAAGTGCATTGTCTTAAATCCCCTCAGCCAGGAGAGTCTTCCTTTGATGGCTGGTGGTCTAGAATCAACGAAGGGGTGGTCGGACAGGTTTGGCAAGTCTAAATTCTATTATAATTTGGACCATTTGGAATCATCTTAATCGGTAATTGCTGTGTATTTTATGGGACCTCACCAAATTTTGAGAGCATCACTGTTGGCTGTTGAAGAGATGAGATTATGGGGTTTGGCAGGGGCTAAAGGCATTGCTTATCTTAGCTGCCTTGTCTCTAGAGGGGACTCAAAGGTGTTTTTTCCTCCTAGTTGTGGTAGTGCTTTGTGTTGTAACATGGGCGATCTAGTTGTTCAAGAGTGATGGGGTGCTAGTGTATGTTTTGTAAGGGTTTCTCTACTCGGTTATATCTTCTTCATATAATGATACACAGCTCTCCCTCCATGTTCAAGAAAAAAGGTGCATTCTCTTAAATGAAAAAGGAATTTAGTAAGCTTAGTGGCTTCAGTTCAGTATACCTTAGCATTTGGCCCATGGGATGGCTCAAGCTCTCCACATCTAAAACATTGGTGTTGCTTATTTTTGCAGTTTGCACATAGAAAAGTACCAATTCTCTGTAAACAAAAGTGACATGTCACTGATTCAAGCCAGGAAAAAGAAAAAGCTGGCAGCACCATTAAGTAAAAACTTCAAGAAGCTACCTTCACTTTTGCTGAAGTGTAACCAAGAGTTTCACATTTAGATTCTCTGCCATCTTTCTCTGTGGCATGGAAAGACCTCTTGCATGGACCTTCACAGCTGAATTAAATCGTTGTAAGAATCAAAGTGTATAATTGAACTGATTTAATAAGCCAACAAGAGCTTACAGACAGAAACTTTTATATGCTACAACACACAATGAACACTCCATGGATATAGTGGAAGGCATCCCCATCTGTCACTTGCATGCAGAAAGTAATAAGCGTTTTTCCTTGTTATGGTTCATCAAAACTTCCACTAACTGGTCTCATAAGTAGTTCGGTATATTTCCACATTTACCCCAGAACCAAACCCTTAATGTGAAACTTCATAAAGTAAAATTCATCTTGTACAAACTCAAGGAGATAACTCATAGCCTATGAAGTGACAGTGTAAATAAGAGGCACAAGGGATCTTGAAAGTTGAAACACCCAAACTTAGATGTGTCCCAGTCTGCCTCATATGCGGTTCACAGCTCTTGGACCCACTCTTCATTGCATCTTTGGCCATAGCTCACCTATACCAATTGTGTTCAAATTGGGAGACAAATTAAGAGACACTGCTATGATTAGGGAATGGGGCTTAGAAGAATTAAGCAAGGTGGATCCTAGCTGCAATTAGGCTGAATTGGTGGCCACTGTTATCTATCTTCCCCTTTCTCTTTTGTCTGCTACCTTTCGCAGTTTCGCTTCTGTTCTCTTTAACGTTAACCTTATTTCCCCTTGTGTTAACCTTCTCATACTGTTAGCAACCATATTTCATGCAAGCGTTAAAGGTGTTGATCCAAGTGGCAAGTGGTCTATAATTTTGATCATGGCATGGACAAAGATATGGAGCACATGTACAAGAAATGGAATAAAAGGCAGATAGTCATTTTTGTGCACCTACCTAAGCAATTGTCCTCCATCATCACATATCGCACATATTTGATCGGTACCATCATCACTGCTTTCATCATCATCATCACTGCTACCATCACCATCATCACAATCATCACCACTGTTATCTTTGTTACCATAATTGTTATCATCATTTTTTCTAACACGCCACCCACCACTAACAATGAATTGTGATTCCAGACCTAAGGCCTTTAAAATAGGCTCATTCAAAGGAAAAGTGAAACATGAGAAACCCTAATAAATTTATTTTGAAATTCTCCCTCTAGTCAAATAAGTGTCATTTTGGGTTGCGTGCAATCAACCATTTCAACCTCTGATTACAAATACTTTTTATGTACTTAGTTTGGGTATTTGAAAAATATTATAAGTATTGTCTCACAAAATAGTTTAATAACACTATACTTTTGCTATCCTTTGTAACAAATGTACTAAAGAAAAAGTCAAAGTTCTATTTTGAGGACTAAGTCTGTGTCCAAAGTGACACTTATTTGTACTGGACAGAGTAGAATGAACATGAGAACATAGTAACAAGAGAATTTCACATTATACATTTGAGCGATAAAGGTCATCTAATTTGATTTGGAACCTCTCAATCAATCTGATTTCATTACTATAAAAAACTCTGACTCTCAACCATGAACTATGAAAGCTTTCTTGAATAACCCCCAACAATTTTTCCACCATAGTTGCTGACGCGTCAGTGAAGTTTCACAGCCCAGCAACTAAGTTAGGAAATAAAATGAAAGTGCCCATTCTTCCTATCACTCTTCACAAATATGCCTACATCATGATTCTCACTGTTGTTTGTAAAGCTAACATATTAGATCTTAGCATACCTTTTTAGTTCTCTCAAAGCCATTCTTAATAAGCCTTTGCAGAATCTGCATATATACAAAAGAAGAGAAAAATCAGTGCGTGTTACTCATCTAACTAGTCTCATGACTCTGAAAAATCAATAAGGTCCTTTATTCAAGGCAATGACGAAACTATATAAAAACTTCCACGCAAACGAACTGAGGGTGGTAATGCTAATTGATGATGTATAGTTTCAACTTGAAATTAAATTACCATTCTTTCAAAGGCAATACATGGGCTCTCCCCTATTGTATGTATTTCCCTCAAAAGAAAGGGAGTAGGAAGTAGGGTAGTAGGATGAAGTAACTTGTACCTTTGACTTCATCAATGTTTGATCTTTCTCTACAAACAACTTGATTAGGGTATGGTGCTTCACGAAGTCATCCGCCACAGGTTTAGGATTGTATTTACTTCAAAAGACAAACGAATAGACATTATAACCATATACTCAGAGGGGCAAAGACAAAGTAAGCATGTAGATGGATACCCAAAAACTTCATCAAGGTGATCCCAAAGGTGATTCAAACTTCTTCTTTGCCCCCCTCTCCGAACAAAGTGGAGCATTTGCACCGTAATCAATATTGAACGAGCGAACTCTCCATAGCATTTTCGAGGTTTCAACAGCTTTATCCACTTATGCTTTATAGAAAGCACATATATGTTGGGCTGCTCATTGTCAAGCCTTATCTTCCAAGCTACCACCTCCTTGTACACAGGAACACTTTTATCCACAAATCTGCGCAAAAAAACATTCTTCCTGGAGAAATCTGCCTCGTTATCGTCCTCACCAAACTGGAACGGCAAGATACTGAAACAAACAGGTTCCCTTTCACCATCCTCATCCTCAAACTCAAAGTAGTAATCGTTGACATCCTCAATTTGTGGATCCACTCCATCGTCGTCGTCATCAGACATTATAGGCCACACTTGATTCAAACAAGGACAAAAAGGAAATCTGACAGGAGTAAGTTCACAATTAAGCCTCATTTTATCAAAGTTGTTACAGCAAAGTTGAACACTGATAATTTGCTTTCACGGAGACCAAACAATATCACATTTTGCACAAAAAAAAGCAAGAATAAATAGATACTCTTTTATTTAGCACAGAAGTTCAGAACTAACAATAAGATAGAATGCAGTGGACAATAACTAATGAACTATGGAAACATGAGCTTACTAATTGAAATAATATACTGAAAACAGAAATATGACACGTCGCTATCCGGTGATTAACCATGAATATAAGAGCACAGATTAAAGTATTCCTACTATAACAATCTGCAAGGCAACTAGCTTAATAATGTTACTAACAAAGCAGGAATTACCCAAAAGTTAATACACAGTTCCCCACTACTTTGACATCACGTCACACAGCAATACATGGAATACTTAACACTTCGAATGCTCAGCTGCAACTACAGATTCACAATAAAGAATTTAAGCAATAAGACAAATCGATATGCTAGAAGCTCATGAGGGGTGAAAATTCCTACACCAACCTCCATCAAACTACTGGCAAGGAAGGGAAAAAGGTTTGGGGGAATTCAGAATCAGCCAACCCTTATTGGTCTAAGTTCGCAGGCGCTCCAGATGAAATTGCCACTAAAGAAAAATGTTACAAAAGCAGACACACGAAACAGGACATTCTGACTTCTTAATTGTAGGATAAAATCGATTATATCTAACACCACCCCCAGGGGCGGACCCGGTAGAGGACATGGGTACACCCGATGTTTTTTTGCAAAGCAATCGAAGCTAGCAGGCACAATACATGCATATACACTTGTAACCAGATTCAGATCCGAGTACAAGTAGTATGTTAGGGTTTAGGCGCACGGTTTCGCACAGCAGGAAGGGAAGGCCAAGGAGAGGGCGTACCTACGGATTACGTTAAGGTTTGGGCGCACGGCTTCGCACAGCAGGAAGGGAAGACCAAGGGGAGGGCATACCTGGTGGTGCTCGTCGCCGGCGAAGGTGGCGAAGTACGGCGGCAGCGGCAGCGGCAGCGACGGCCGGCGATTTAGGGGAGGGTTTTTTCCTTTTGTGTTTTTTAGGCGATTTAGGGCATGTTTGGTTCGCGTAATAGTAGAGCCTGGCTTGTATCTGGGAGCCAGGCTGACATGGGACAGGCTGAGGGCATGCGATCCTGTCATGTTTGGTTGACTGCATCGATTTAGGCTAGCTGAGAAGAGATGTTGTTTGGTTGCTCGTACGAAAATATGTTGCATGAGATAAAAATATTACAAGATTATGGCTATGATTTTTATTTTATACAAATACACTCCTAAAGTACTTATTTTATCTAATTATGTCTTAAACATCTTTAAAATACTTTAATATTACTTGATATTCGCTAATTATAAACTAATAGCGTCATTAGACGAGAAAGAGGCGCATCTAGCCAGCCAGGCCCGGCAGGAACGGCCGATTCGCTCGTTCCCGCAGAGCCTGGCCGCGGGGTGCCTCGTGCATGCGCCGAGCCTGGCTCAACCAGGCGAGCAGGCAACCAAACGGCCAGTCCCTGTATCCGGCCAGCCTGGTTCAGGCAGATGCAGGGAACCAAACAGGCCTTTAGGGGATGGTTTAGAGGAGTTGCGGTGGATGAAAGAAGACAAGAAGGCAGCGTAGAGAAATTTCGAGAATACGCACGGGTCTGTCTACGTTTGACGGTGCGGACTCCCCGGTCCCCGCACGCCGCACCGTGCGTGGTCCGTGGGCACCTGGCGTCCGCGCCTGACGCGTGTCCCATCTCCCTCCGCGTGTACGCGTGGTGGCTTCCGGGAAAAGGCTGGCGACATCCGCATCCCAGCGTCTGGACTCCTGGAGCCGTTGAGGCGAGAATGCAACAACTGGCGGCAACCGAGCTGGGACACGCGTCTTCATTGGCAGTGGTGCTCACGGAAACATCGTGCGGGTCTCCAGGTATCTATTTTTTAAATGTCTTGCAACAGGAACGACAAAGAATTATATAAAAAAATCTGATAGCCAAGCCAAAATTAAAATTATCATGATACTTTAATTTTGTGCGTGAAACAGTAGTTTGAACGTATGGGTTGAGGCAAAGTATATTTCTACAACAACCAGTACATGCTCACATCCTAGTCCTATACATTTATCATTGTACTACCAGCTTGTCAGATTTATAGAAAATATATATTACAATATCTAATTGCCTCTTTGTAAAACTGAAAGTCCTTGCTCCCTGCAGCCGTGTCAACAATGAAAGGCTAATCAGCTCTGAGGTTTCTGCAAGCTGATCTTGTTGTTCTCCGGGACATCCTCATAGCTGTTTATAATAGTGACCACTCTATAGCCGATTCAAATTACATCCATATAGAGCGCATCACAAAAACATTGATTTGTGCTTCAATCTTATACATCTGCGTTTTTCGGTACATCAGTGACTGCAAGCTGCTGCCCTTTCTCTCCTCTTTTGCAAGGGTTTTGAGCTCTTTTCCTGATGTTTATTGTTCTTATCTTTAACCTTCAGCAATTTGCTATCAAGCACCTATAAGATGTCGGTTCTTGGCCATCGGTCAACACTCAGATCGAAAACCTAGTGAACATGACCCAGCCTGTTCCTTATCTCTGATCGAAACAATTTATAAAGGATGAAACTCAAAGCTGCAATCAGCACCTACAGAGAAGTTAGACCGCAGAAACTTGTTTAGACAACTGGAAAGAAAAATCTACATGGCCAAAAAAATTCAACACAAACTTGAACACAAACATAGCTTTTGCTGGACAAGAGGCGTTTTAGCCTTTGCATGTCAAAATCTAACATCCACAACCTGTGGCATTACCTGATGGGGTACATGGCTCTTCCGACGTGCCTGATGATGAAACTGATGGCCCCAATTGCATGGTGACCGGACAATAAGCAGTAGAGATGGCCCCAATTGCATGGTGACCGGACAATAAGCAGTAGAGATTAACATTCCTGGATCAAAGATGGCCACATTAATACGTGGCTGATGAAATATAGGCTTTGATCTTCAGGAACATAAAAGCACGATCTGCCTCCCGCTTCCAGCGATCACTTTATGCATCTAGAAATTGTGGTTCCAACTTCCAAAGCATAGAAGCAAACTGAATAACTGATAGGCCATGGACACACATCAAGGGCAGGAGTGTTGCAGCAATGAATGTTCATCAAGGGCAGTATTGCCAATACAACAAAGCTAATGCGCAAGAGCTCTGTAAACAGCACATCTGTCATTTAAATTAAATGACAATGATACAAGATTGATTAATCATGAAGACAATGGTGAGAGTTCAAAGTTGTCACTCTAATCTAGATCCAAATGAAATGAAACAGTGAAATCCACATCAAATTCAAGAAAAAAAATCCACGAGAAATCTAAACTTGTACCATGTATTACCTTGAGAGCATTACAGTGAACACATGGTGGGCATCATCCATGCCAACCTTGATGCCAGCACCAGGAGCAATGGTAGCTCTCCAGTGCGGGAACATGAGAAGGAGGAGGCCACCATGATATGAATGATGTGATCTTCAAGTTTGACGCTGCCACCAGTCCCATCGTCACCGTTCCCCTTCAACGGATGCAACAAAAGTTTATTTCTATTCTCCAAATTTCCAAAAAGAAAAACCCCACTAAATAGCCTTAAAGAAAACGGCAGCACAAATATTCAATGCTAGCATCCTCCTGCGCCAGGGCTTGAGTCTGCCGTACTACCCTGCCTCACGAGAGGATACTGGACAAAACAATCAGGCAAACATATAAGCACGCGCATCGATACATACCAGGAAAAACAGAGAGGCGCAAGGATTTTGCAAGGAGATCACCGGATGGGTTGGAGTCACAGCGGAAGCAGGAGAGGATGCAGGCGTGGAGCATCTGGATCCGGTCTCACGGTACCTCCGTCTCATTGCGAGGAAGGTGGAGATGTGCTCATCTTCTGCAGGGTCGTGGTCCGCAACCGCCGTCTCGCAAGGAAGACGAAGGTGGAGGTGGTGAGGTGTGTTGTAGCCCTAGGGTTCGGGGAGGTCAGTAAGGGGAGGGATCTCGTCATCTGGATGATGCCGGAGGCGCTGGGAAAACATCGGGTGGATGGTTGGCGAAATAAAATCGTTTTTAGGTGCACAAATCGACTGGGCGGGGCAGGGAGGCACATCGACGCGGGGTGGGGCAAGGGCGGGTCGACGGCGTACCGGGATGGGCAGCAGCTTGACGGGGTGCAGCTGTGGCGTCGGCGGGGGCGGGGTGGAGCCAGAGGACGCCCGCCGGAGGAGGCCAGGAGTGGGGATGGAGGCGGCGCCAGATCTAGAGGGGATTGGAGCTGGAGGGAGGCAGGGAGCGGGGGCAGCTCCGCGTGTGTGGGGCAAGAGTGTTTATCGGAGGGGGTGGGAATCGCACGCCGGGTGAAAAGGAGTGCGCGGTTTTCGCACGCCAGATAGAAGCCGAACAGGCGCGAGGTGCGAGCAAGCGTGCGAAAGCCGGGTGGACAATTCCCATCCATATGTTTTAGTTATAGAGATTCACACTTCTTTCGAAATTTAAGTGTGTACAGATGAATTCTTTTTTATTCAAATGATTCCTTACATTTGCCTTTTTCATTAATCTCTTCTATTTTCTGAGACTATCGGAAATAACTAATATACCCTTTGTCTAAAAGAACAGACCTGCACGCAGCTATCTTGCCGCCGCCCTCGGTTCACGCATCGCCCGTGCTGGTTGGCCCCGTGCCCCTTGTGTTGCCCCTCCGGGTGTCGCGGCACCGGGCGGAGGCGGCCATTGTGGAGAGGCTGATAGTTTATTTTCTCAAACACCATTTATAAAACGTAGTTATTATTATAATTGGAGACATTGAACTCGTGAGGTCATCGCTCAGTGGTGCACTATTGAGAATCGGTTGAACCGACGGTTCAATAGTTTTACACCGGATAAATTGGACCGTCGACAAATACTTTAAACCAGTGCAATATAATGATGTACAAGACAATTTGCAACATAAAATTGATCACATATTCAAATAAGCTGATAAATAACACTATTATATAATCAACTTGCAACTATCTAGCTAGAAGTCAACAAAAAATATTATATAGAGCACCTACGAATTGGTGCAAAATTAAAAGACTTAAATAGTAATTCAAATATCCACCGTTACAAAAAACCTCAAATTCTGAAATTGAGTGCACCAATATGAAGAGCTCGTCGAGGTAGTCAAAATAGATATGTTATTTGACTAATTTAGAACGTCGAGGTAGTCAAAATAGATATGTTATTTGACTAATTTAGAACGTTTCGATGATTTTCTATAATTTTTTCTATATATTTTTTTCACATTTTTCTAGGGCTACTGAGATCTCGACGTTGGCGATCCGGTTTCAAATCAGACACGATTCGAACCCTGCAACCGTTACACCACTGCTCCGTTGGTTATCAACCAAGCACAACTTGATTGACCTCGCCAAAAAGGCTATTTCTACAAGTGAATCGAAGAACACAAACAAGAAGGTAAAAACACGCAATCTGAAATTGCAAATATGAATGATGCGAATATCAATATAGGGTTCAAGAACTCGGTTCCAAAGAACTAATCGACATAGTAGAGGAGATCAAGAACAGGGGCCCTGGATCACTGTAAAAGGATTTGTCACCACAGTTACAATGAACGATTCAGTTTCTCGATGGAATACTAAAATCTAAACAAAACCCAATTGTCTAGCAGCAGCGGCGGCTGTGTTTATAATCTAAGACTTGACCTAGGGTTGAGGACGGCCAGGGTTTGGGCGCCCACAACTTGGGTTTAAGGCCCGACACGATACATGGCCAAGTTGGCCCAAATAGGTGATGCAGCACCTTGCTGTGGTCACACAGAATGATCCACGGACCTTCTGGAGCTGGGACCAGATCCAAAACGACGGCGTCGTCGTCCCCTTTCCAACGCATCCAAGAACGCCCCGTTTCGATGTCGTATGCGAGAGTTACGACCAAAACAGTGACGACGTGTCTGCTGAATCCGAGGGTGACGTGGCAGCTGAGTTGGGGACGAATTGCAACTTGGAGAAGACTATAGCGTCGGTGTGTCCAGCGTGGCAATGTCCTCATCATTGGGACCTTTCCATCTATCTTTATGATTTTTCTGAGGATTTTTATAGAAGCTTAAAGTCATTTTTCTAGTTTTAAAACCTTGTCAAATATTTACCCATTTTTTAAAAAAAATTAAAAAAGAGAGACAAAATTTATCCTCAGAATCACTTTAAACCAGAGCAAAGAGGTAAAACAATTTAGAGAATTCAAAGGATAAAATGTCACAACAACAACAACAACAACAACAAACAACAATAACACAACAAAGTCTTTTAGTCCCAAGCAAGTTGGGATAGACTAGAGTTAAAACCCAACATGATCTCCTAGTCATGATTCAAGCACATCGATAGCTGCTTTTCAAGCACTCCAATCTTTAAACAAAGGTCTCTAGGTATATTCTAACCTTTTAAATCTCTTTTTATTGTCTCTCCTATGTCAGCTTCGGTCTTTCTCTACCTCTCCTCATATTAGTATCTTGATTTAGGATTCCACAATACACTGGTGCTCCTTTGGACATGGTCAAACCACCTCAAACTATATTGAATAAGCTTTTATTCAATTGGTGCTACCCCTAGACGGTCACGTATATCATCGTTTCGAACTCGGCCCATTCTTGTGCGACCACAAATCCATCACAACATATGTATTTCCACGACACTCATTTGTTAGACATGTCATCTTTTTTAGGCCAATATTATGCTACATACAACATAGCGGGTCTAATCATCATTCTATAGAACTTGACTTTAAGCTTTTGTGGTAACCTCTTGTCACAGAGAATGCCAGATGCTTGGCGCCACTTCATCCACCCTGCTTTGATCCTATGGCAAACGTTTGCATCAATATTTCCATCCTTTTATAGCATCAATCCTAGATAACGAAAAGTATCTTTCTTACGCAACACTTGACCTTTCAACTCACTTCTCCCTCCTCATGTGTAGCGTTGCCAAAGTCGCATCCCATGTATTCTGTTTTAACTCAACTTACTCTAAAACCTTTGGACTTAAGGGTCTGCCGCCACAACTCCATTTTCTTATTAACTCTTGCCTGACTTTCATCAACTAGCACTACATCATCTGCAAAAAGCATACACCAAGAGATATTTCCTTGAATGTCCCTTGTCACTTCGTCCATTACCAAGGCAAAGGAATACAGGCCCAAGGCTGACCTTAATAAAGCTAACTTGTAAATTCCGTTCCGGAGGCCATTCCGGTTTTGCCGTTGGAATGGTATATTCCGGTACCAGCTTATTCCGGTGTACCGTTTCAGATTTTATTATCCATTAAATAATTTATATGTAGAAGCTTTCCTAATATGACAGCAAGTGCACATTTTAATAAAACAGTAGCTGGTTTGGGCCGGCTTGTACGTACACATTGGGCTTTTGGGCCGGCCTGGTGAGTGGTGACCTGGTGGGTGACTGCTTCTTCAATCATTGGATTTAAGTATGGCCATACGCCCACAGATTTATCAAACGCACCGCCGCCACTACCTCAATCATTGGATTTAAGTATGGCCATACGCCCACAGATTTATCAAACGCACCGCCGCCACCTACCTCCGTTCCAACCAGAAGCAAAAGCAAAGTCCTCCGCCCTCTCTATGGCTGGCTGCTCCTCCGCCAGGAAGAGAGATGAGGCAAGGGAAGAAGAACCAGCGACATTTTTGTGGCTGGCCGCTCCTCCGCCTGGAGAGGAACGTCGCCGAGGCGATAACGCGGTCAAGGTTCTCGCACAGTCGTCCACGGAACCCGCCACCTCAACAGGGCCTTGTTCGGCTGGCTGGCTCCTAGCCAGCCAGCAGTGCTTTTCTCTCACACCAATTCAGCACCAGCCAGCCAGCAGTATTTTTCTTTCACAACAAATCAGCACCAACCACCAGCCACCAGTCAGCCGAACGAGTCCCAGAGCTTCGCCGGCGGCCTCTTTCTGCGTGCATCAACGGTACTGGCATCACCGAGACTCCCAATCCTGCCTGGAATGGCGGGAATCACACGAGACGGTCGGTATCACCCGAGATTTTGGCCGGTACGAGATATGGCCTTTTCTGTGCCGGCTTAGACGACGGTATGAGTTAAACCGGCCATTCCGGCCAGTACTAGAACGGAATTCATAACTATGTGACGAAGTCTTATTTTAACCGGGAAAGTAATCTGTGTTACCATCATTTGTTTGAACACTAGTAAGTGCATTGTTGTACATGTCCTTGATAAGGGTAACATACTTTGTTGGGAGTTTATGTTTGTCCAATACCCACCACATAACATTCTTTAGTATTCTTCCATAAGCCTTCTCTTGTCAAGTTTTGAATTTTAAGAATAAAAAATAAAATGCCCACCACATAAAGTATCCTATCGTAAGCCTTATCTTGTCAAGTTTTGAATTTTAAGAATAAAAAATAAATTATGACGCTATCTTAAGTGATAAAATTGAACTTTTCCAACGGAACCCAATATGGCAATATCCATCCACAGGTGGAGAGGAGAGCGCACGAGCCTCTGCAACTTGCAATTCCCGATCACGATCACGACACTTAATAACTTGAGAGTTCGTTACCGTGGCCAGGCTATTTAACTTGTGAGTATATCTGGCAGACTATTTAAACAGAGCTCTAACCTATATTTGGATTGTGAAATAAAATATTCTCTCTGTCTCTAAATAAATTAATTCATAGAATCCATGTGAGTAACTTTTTTATAAGTTTGACTAACTTTATAGAAGAGAATAAAACCACCTATGACACAAAATGAGAACATTATAAAAATATATTCTATGGTACATTTAATGATACTAGTTTGATATCATAATTTTTTGATGTTTTTTTCTACAAATTTGGTCATAGTTTAAAATATTTGACTTAAGACAATTTTACGAATCTATTTATTCAGGGACAGATCTTCAGCAGGTTACCTACGTGGTCCCACATATTTATTAGCTACTCAATCCTTCTCCTTCCACCAACCTCACCCATTCTCATGGGTTAAGTAGGGGGGTCTCTATTTTTTTTTTGTTACACCGGTTTTTTCACCCACTATGCCTCGATTACTACAAGCACAGTGCTTATTCCTCGCCTGGTGCTGCCTCCTTCCTACCAGAACCCCATCGCCTACTGCCTCACTGCCCATCCTGCAACCCATCATCTTCTCTGCGGTTGGTGCCTCCTCCCCGCCTGACCCCTCCTCCGCAATCAATTCCTCCCGGGGAAATGCCGCTGATGCCGCCTTCCTCCGCCACCACGCCTCACCCCTATCCCATTAAAATACACTTGGTTCTTCTCACCACCTGCCACGTCCGTGCTGGTCGTGGCCACCTTCGGGAGTACCATGGGTCTAGAGCAACTCGTTAGCTTGCCCTTTGCCACTGACATGGTCGACACTGGCACGGCCGAATCGCCTGTTCCCCTCTTCGTGTTAGTGTTGTGCCTACGTGAAAGAGGATGTGGAGAAAAGAAATAGAAAGAAGACATGATTCTGGGTGAGAAAGCGCAAGAGAGAAATAAATTTTTAGGAAGAGGTGAGGTTAGAAATAGTTTGAGGTCCCAATAAAAAAGAATATGAAACTATTTTAAGTAGTACCTCTAAAGATTAACAACTTAAAGCACACCCATAAACACATGAGGGTACTTAAGCAAACAATGCTGAATTATGTTATCTTGCCAGATCTTTGTTAAAAGTATTATTTGATCTCAAAAATGAAAAAATTGTAATGATGCTGAGCCCAGGTTGAAACGCCAAAGCATGTAATGAAAAGACCTCTGCTAAAAGACTGGGTGAAACTAGCAGCATTCCGAGAGAGACGATGAAAGTAGCTCTTCCAGCCCCATTTTTATATCTGTACACATACATTCCACCAACACCAAATGATCACCGCTTCATTTCCCTTTTTTACTTGGCAGCAAATCACTGCTTCATTTCCCTTTTTTACCGGGCAGCAAACCATATACAATTGTACGCTGCAACAGCAAACTGTAGGATCCAAATATCCAATCCAATATAACCATCCAATTTCATCCACAAAACATCGCTTCGCGAGCATCAAAACGAATTGAACCGCAGTATGCATCCATGCAACCATCCTTAAAATTCAGGCAGCATACATGAGTATGATATCAACATATCCTGAAAATAAGAACTTTGCTTTGAGATGAAAATCCTGCATCTGGCTCAGACAACTGCCTCATCTCCTCTCCGGACCCTCGCTACCCCTGCTGAAGCCTCCCGTTCCATGCCTGCAGGAAATAGAGAAGGCCGTGATCAAATTATAAGTAGTTAACAACGCTACGATTCGGGTCGAGAAATGAAATGCAAGAACTTATTCCTAAAAACTTTCATCATCTGCAAGGTACATGTTCTGCTAGCTTGTCACTCCAGAATTTATACTAATCCAGGAAGTCAGGTTAATTCCAATGCAAATGCAGTAGAGCTAGGATGCCAATTATGCTTTTACTGCTCTTATCATCATCAGGATAGCCGTTTCATGAAGCCACCATATGACACTAACATGAGAAATTCACACTGTAACTCAAAGGTCACTCTGATGATAAAATCGCACTGAATCTCTGATCTTTATGCATGTACACTTGGTGTTTTCAGTCTGCAGTGTTTCTTGGGGTTTGATGTCCAAGGAGGATATCTCATGTAAACAATATGAAACAACCAAACACTTCCAGCAAGATTAAATTCTCTCTCATTTTCATTCAACTTGTGAGTTCAGTAAACATACCGCATGAATGAACAAAATCAATAATATATGATCTATAGTATGCACTCTCAAACAAGTTGGACTTCCACTCACAAAATTTCATCAAGTCAAAGAACACTTTAGTTATATAGCGCTAGAGTTAACATAAAAAAACAGTGAACACTTTTACTTTCTTTTAAGAACCAGATTCGCAGTAAGCATCATTTTGAGTATAGAGAACAAGAATGTTCCAAGACAGCAAGACAATCATCACAGAGCCAAATCATGAATTGTAAGGTAAGAAAGAAGAAACAAGAATACCTGGACAAGGATTCATAGTGCAAGTATGCCGCCAAATCTGAGTTCAAGCCCTGGCCACCGCCATCTGTTCTTTGCTGGTGCGACACTTGGGCATGCATCTGGCCCAACGATGGCGGCAGCAGCGGCAGAGATGAACCCATCTGGTGCCCATTTGGCTGTGGTTGCTGGTCGACGAGGAATGACGCGTCCTTGGCAGACCCCGGCGACAGGAACGCCATTGTGGCGCCGGCGCCGCTTCCGTGCTCACCGTTCGCGTAGGCCGCAACCTGCTGCACCGAAGTCGTGTCGGGCTGGTGCCTGCCGAATCCAACCGCGTCGGCCAGCTGCTGCTCCTGCAACATCTGTTGCACCGTCGGCAGCTGCCTCTCCTGCAACGTCTCTTGCACCGTCGGCTGGTGCCAGTACGGGTGGCCGTGGCCTTGCCCCAGCGAGATGTCGAGCTCTGTCCCGGAGTACTGCTGCGCCACGGGGTGCTGCTGCTGCGCTGCGGCGGCCTGCTGCGTGATCAGTTCCTGCTCTCTAGCGCGCTCCGCCGCGACGAACTGCCTCATGAGCATTTGCAGCTTTTGCTCTCTAGCGCGCTTGGCCGCGACGAACTGCCTCATGAGCATTTCCCGCTTTCTTTGCATCTCTGCCATGGCGGACAACTCCTGCGCCTGCTGGATCTCCTGTGTTGAACCATCCGGGTGGCCGTTCCCAGGGGTGATGTCGAGCTCTTTCTGGGCGTGCCGAGGCTCGGTTTGCCGTGACATGATCTCCTGCAGCCACGCAGCGTCCGGGTCCTGCTCCCACTGCTTCCTGATCATTGCCCGCTCGTCCGCGAGCTCTACTATGGCGGCCAACTCCTGCAGCATCGCCTGGGTTTCGGCGTCCGGGTGGCCGTTTCCAAGGGCGATGTCGAGCCCATTCTGAGCGTGCTGCTGCTGGTGCTGCTGCGCGCCCGCGGCCAGCTGCATCATCTCCCGCTCCGCGTGCACCGCCGCGGCAGCGTGCCGCGAGTTCATGTCCTGCACTCCGGCAACCTGCCCCGTGGCGGCCACCTGCTGGTGCATGTCCGGGTGGCCGTACCCAGCGTGAGCTCCGTGTCATCGTATTGCGCGGCGAGGTTGTCGAACTGACGAGCGCCGCCGGCGGAGAGCAACTCCGCCGCCGGGACCTGGTGCTGCTGGAGCAGCAGCAGCGTGTCCTGCTCGCTCGCCACCTGCGACGCGGACGCGGCAACCGGCTGGTGCGCCTCAGCCATCTGATGCTGCCACGGCGACGCGTGGTGCGCCGCCGCAGGGTCGTGGTACTGCTGCGTCCAGGCGAATTGCTGCGACATGTTTCCCGTCGTCTGGGGCCCGTCACGAAACCCGGCGTGCTGCGGGGCGGGGTCTTGGTGCTGCCACGTATTGGCCGGGATCTGCTGCATCATCGTCATAACGTCCTGCTCCCTCGCGCCCCCCGCCGCCGAGTCCCACTGCCCCATCGCCGTCATCACGTCATTCTTCATCATCTGCTGCTTTCTGGCGAGCTCTGCCATGTCCAACAACTCCTGCAGCTGCATCATCTCCTGGGTGATGTCGTGCTCGTTCTCGGCGTGTTGCGCCACAAGGTGCTGCTGCTGATGCTGCTTGTCGCCGGCGCCAGCGAGCTGCATCATCGCTTCCAGCAGAACTGAGGTGCTGCCCTGTCCCGGCGTTCTGCCCGCAGCAGCATCTCCTGCATGGCGCGGTTGCCCTGTCCCAGCGTGCTGTCCCGCAGAATCGAGGCGCTGCGGCGCGGCTGCCGGGGCCTGCGCCGACTTCATCGCCTCCTCCGCGATGCCTCTGCCGCGGCACTCAGCTGCCCGTGCCCGTAGCCCTCCGGGACGCGCGGCGGCTCTGTCTCCCCATGCTGCGCGGCAAGGTGGTGGTGGCCGTGCTGCTTCGCGGGCGCGGCCTGCCGCATCGACAGCGCCTTCTCCCTCTCGGCCTCGGCCACCGCCATCTGCTGGTGGGAGCGCTCGTCAGGGAAGCCCGGCGGCCTGGAGCTGCGCCGCTGCTTTGTGGCCCGTGGCATCAGCATTGTCTGCTCGCTCAAGGAGGGCCCGCGGGGGCGCTTCACGTCGATCCCCTTCCCGTTCCCGGCGTGCTTCCCCGTCCCCGTCCCCGCCTCCGGATGCAGCTCCCTCCACCTCGCCTCGTTGGCGTTGCGGACGCCGAGCAGCCGGGCGTCCTGCTCCCTGGCGTGCTTCAGCGCTGCGTCGACCTGCGCCCGCGCCTCCACCCTAACCGCCGCCCCCGCGGCCGCGACGTCGACGGGCTCGGACGCGGCCAGGGCGCCGAACTCCCTGGCGATCTCCTCCCGCGCCTCGTCCACCTGCGCCCTGGCCTTGTCGTTCACCTCCTGGAGGATGCGGCCCTGGCCTTGTCGTTCACCTCCTGGAGGATGCGGAGGTAGGAGACGCGGCCGAAGGTGGGGTCCCGCGTCCGCGCCTTGGCCTCCTCGACGAGCGTGGCCGCGGCCACCCGCCGCTGCTCGGGGAGCTCGACGCGCTCCAGCATCTTGGACACGTTGCTGGCGCCGAAGACGCCGTGCACGGCCGCGAAGTCCTCCGCCGTGAAGTAGGGCGCGAAGACGCAGCCCGGCACGCACCTGCGCCGCAGCGTCCTGCACGCCCCGCACGGCGCCCCCGCCCCCGCCACCGCCTGCTCGTCGTCCGGCATCTCCTCCGCACAGCGCAGCGCAGGGCGACGACCCCTCCGATCGGCTTCGCTCCTTCGCAAGGCAGGGAGGGAGGGACGGGAGAAGCGTAGGCGATCAGCGTCACCGACCTCCCAGGCGGAGGTGTTCGTCCTCGTTGGGAAGCCAGAAAGAAAGCAAGTAGTTGGGATTCTCGGTCAGTTGGCTGGTCGTGGGCCCCACGGGCAAGAGGGAGAGCTGAGATTGCACGAGTGTCTGTGCCCGGGCCCAGGTTAGTTACGGGTGGGGTTAAAATTCTGGATGCTGTGGATATTCCGTTAGTAAAAAAAAAGGATAATTCAAATTATAATGAGTACAACTGTACAAGTAAACACACGTAGTCGTCACATTTTTTTTGGACAAATACGGGTAACAATCCGTTGAAATTTAACGATTTACAGCAGTTAGGGAGCAATCCGCTTAAATGGCCGCAATTTGTGTGTTTACGTACAACAAGAAGAGTCTCCACGGTAATAATTCTCAAAATGCTTATAAGTTACCACGTTAATTTAAGAAATAAAAATAAAGGGCTCATCCATATGACAAATTACATACCACTGCATCATAAGGAAAAAAACAAATATAAATGTTACTTCCTCCGTTCCAAATTATAAGTAACTTTGACATTTTTGGTACATCTATTTTGCTATGTATCTAAATATAATAATATGTCTAGATACATAGTAAAATGGATGAACAAAAAAAAGTCAAAACTACCATTTTGCTATGTATCTAGATATAATAATATGTCTAAATACATAGCAAAATGAATAAACCAAAAAAAGTCAAAACAACTTATAATTCGGAATAGAGGGAGTACTTGTTCATGCCATTTTCTTTAGTAAGAAAGACATGAAACCGATAAGAACAAAGAAAAAAACATGAAGCCAACCGCATATGTACGTCATACGTAGTGTATTTATATTTAACGTTGAAACTCAAATGATATAATATATACGTACAAACATACTTCGATTCAAGAATTTTTAAAAATTAAGAAAACATTATAATCTTATTAAAAGAGATACAATTTAATACAAGAAGGATAATGCTATATCTATAGTATGAAGAAAATAGGACAAGCCTTCGCTTTGTTAATTAATCTACCTAGCTAAGGCTACTATCCCATCAAAACAGAGGATTGGGGTGACTTAACGTGACATAAAAATGTGTTATACTTATGATGCTATAGAGCATAGTGGTGTCAAAAGTGGTAGCAGCTATCAGATTGTCTATCCTACCAGTTGATTAGATGAATGCACGCAAACAAAATAATGACACACCTATTTACCTCAAATTATCACCGACATCGACAAAACCATAGCCGGATAGAAGGAAATATGTGGTTCTTTTCCATGCTAGACTTGAGCGCGCAATGACAAGAAATACAAATAAATCCATCATGAGCTTGACATAGTAGGATTGCGACTCCATATATCGAGTTGGTGACGTATGCAAAATTTTAGATCAATGCAATTTAGTCAAATTTTAAAATAATTAACTTCAAGAAATGTGGCATCAACACTTGTTTTTGGGATGGAGGGAATATGCATGATAGCCCAACACAATTTTCGTGAACCGCCTCGCTAGTTCACTTGTACTTATTTATACAGTAATTGTGTACAACACTTAGTACTTCTCTCCGCCTCAAAGCTTGATTCCTCTCCCTCTCATTCTTCTCCATCTCCGGCCTCTTCCCCCTCTTCTTCTTCAACTCCGGCAGGCTTAGAAGAGGCTTGGTGAGGTTGACTAGCTAGGCGGTGGAAACAGCGGGAGGGTGGCATTAGGGTTCTGACGATGGAAGAGACGACCGGGCCTGGTCTGGGCAGGGGTGCCCATGGACATGGTGGTGGTGGGAATGGGGAGGGGAAGGAGGCAGCTGCAGGTGTGGTAGGGTCGCTGGAGTTCCACGGCCATGGCCGCGAAGCTTCAACAAGACCCTACCGCGCCACGGCGAGGCGGTGGGCGGTGACGGCGCGTAGAGACGAGGAAGAAGACGGTGAAGAAACAAACTGTATGTTCAGACACTCGAGTTAAATAATCTTAAGTTTGATCAAACCTATAGGCGCGTCATATATGCAATGTACTTTCATATTATAACTTATTTGTTGGCATAGATGTTTCATTCTATTATCTATAAAATTGATCAAACTTGAAATAGCTTGTGTAGGAATTAATTTATTTTAGAACCGAGAGGCAAGTTTGTCTACAACCAACCAAGTGTTTTAGCCCTTCCGAGAGGCAAGTTTGTCTACAACCAACCAAGTGTTTTAGCCCTTGCTAACACCCAGGTGTTTTTTAAGCACAAAACACACATATTATTGGATAATAAAATCCGGTTGTTTCAAGCACCCTGCAGTTTTAGTTTTGGCAATGGTTATTGCATATATTTTATGTTATTAAAATTGTAGTTAGTTCATTGCAATTCTGTAGACATAATCTGCATTTTTGAATTCGGTTATAAAAGAACCTGATAGACAAAACTAAAAACGTGACAAAATCTAATATATGTCGACACAAAGACAATTAACAAGTCAATTTTTTTTCTATAGTTAGACAAGGACAAAAAAAATTAGTACATATGTTGTCACAAATACAATTAACCAGTCATAATTTTTTTTATAGTTAGACAAGAAAACATATATATATATATATATATATATATATATATATATATATATATATATATATATATATATATATATATATATATGTTGACATAAAGACAATTAACAAGCCATAATTTTTTTTCCTCTAGTTAGACATAGACAAGGACAAAAATTTAATATATTATAATACAAAGACAATTAACACATGAGAATAAATACATTTTGAAGAGTGCGACTAAAGAGTGGGCCCTGCTCATCGAGTGGACAAAAAAATCGGGTGACACACAGTCGCGCCACCGTGCTTGTCGTCATCAAACGCGGGGCGTGGCGATGAAAAGGGGTAGGTAGGGTGGTGGCGCCAGGGACACACAGTCGCGCCACCGTGCGCTGCAGACAGGGCAGACGCTTCTTGGCCAGTAACGGCTAGCTATGCAATAGAGGTGAAAGGTGTGGTTGCACTCGGAGGTGACGGTGGCCTGGCCGCGGCGCATGGCGGCGTGGCAGACCAGGCACAGCGGCGATGCCGGTGCCTCCTGCTGCTGTCCAAATTGGATCCTCCCAACGGCGGACAATGGTGGCGGCGGATGAGCTCTAGACATGCTAAAGGAGGAGGCCTGCGAAGCAGTCGACGGCGGCGTCTGCCCAAACAGTGGTGTCCGGGGTGAGGAAGAGTTGTTCACCGCCAAACAGAGAAGGAGGAGTTGTGAGCACTCGTCGACGGTGAAGGATGAGTTGTGACCAATCGGCGTCTTCCCAAACAAGGGTGTCCGAGATGCTGAGGAGTCGATCGTCGTCGACGCGAAGGTGAAGGGGGTGGCCGGCGCATCGGCGGGAGCGGTGGCCGGTGTGTCGGACCACCGCGCGGCGCAAATCGGGCATGTGGCGGCCCCGGAGACACAGCGGAGGTGGAATGTGTGGGCGCACTCCGACGTGAACACCGCCTGCCAGAGGCCAATGATGCGGCGGCAGGCGCGGTTAGAAATAATCCACGACATGTAGTGTCCATGGTATGTGCGTGTGTCCCACATCATGGTGGTTTGCATGTCTAGCTATTTTTGGGTTAGGATGGAGTTGTGTGTGCGTGGATGTCATACAATGGTCAAGACCGAGTCTAGTTGGAGTAGTGGTGTGCATGGCGCGGATTTGCATGGTGAAAGCCGCATTGTCCGTATGAGCAAGTGGCTCACGGTGTTGCTGAGCAGGTCTTGCGGATCATGGCGCGAAGGCAGGACGCCATGGAGGTGTGCTCCGTGGCCTGTCCTTCCCCCTATAAGTAGCCCCTGTGCTCCTCCGTATTCAGTTGACAAGTCCAGTGAATATGTAGCCAAGATACAGACGAGTTTGTCGCCGCGGCGTTCGTCGCCGGAAAATCTATTGTGGAGTTTGTCGCCGCGGCGTTCGTCGCCAGAAAATCTATTATGCTTGTTCCACCTCGCGTTCGTGTGTGTGAGTAGTTCCTGGGCAAAGCCAACAGGCGCTGCACTCGCAGGTGCTCGTCTTTCTTGTCGTCATGTTTTTCTTTCCTTTTTTCTTGATTCGATCTGATCTGAATATCTGACGACGGCGGCGGCCCTCCTTCCGTATGGCGCGTATTTATAGCCTGGAAACGCATTGCGTGGAAACAACGCGAGTCCGAGGCGGAGGCGAACAGGAGGGTCCGCCGTCCGCAGCGGAGGCGGAGGCGGAGGCGGACGGACGCGAGGCGAAAGGTTTCCTTCTTCTGTTCCGGTTCGGTTCCTGGGTCGGGTCGCATGGAAGTGTAGCCGGCATGGTGGTCGCCGACTGCCGGGCTCCCCGAGGCGTCCTTGATGAACAGCGTGTGCCCGGCTGCCCGCCGCCCACGCGGCCGTACAGGAGAGGGAGCTGCTGCTTTGTGCACGTGCCTTCGTTGGTGTTCAGCAGCACGCGGCCTGGCAGTTTGACGCGCTCGTGACGTTGCCAAGCACGGCGTATGGCATGTCCGGCCACCACATGTTCTGCACCATCGACAGGGAGAGAGAGGAGCAGCTGCTGCTGCGCCGGCCACGCAGTCGCCGATGCCTGAGCCTGACCTCCCGGCGGTGCAGCCGAGCGCCGCGTTGCTGGCGTCGATAAAGTCGAAGCCCGGCGGGCACAGGCAGCTTGGCTGCATGTCGCGGTCGAGGGCGCAGTAGCTATTGAGCCCGCACACGCCCTTGACGTCGAGGCGTGGTCGAGGGCGCAGTAGCCGTTGATGGAATAAGTGAGGTAGAGCACTCCGGTGGCGTCGAGGCGCAGGGTGAGGAGGAAGCCCAGCTTGATGGTGCCGGAGTTCCAGTACGAGGCGGCGGCGACGTTCCGCGTCTGCACGGGGTACATGACGAGGTTGCCGTCGCTGAGCTGGTTGGCGAGGCGGTACCTCCCGGTGGCCCTGTCGGTGGGCGAGGCACTGGAGAAGAGCGTCACGCCGGGGGGAAGATCCTGGCCGGGGAGCAGGGTGTCAGTGGGCGCGGCGATGGTGGACCACACCACGGCCCCGCTGGCGTCGTAGAGCAAGAAGCTGCTGTCGTCGCGCATGGCGGCGGCGATGGCCGGCTGGGCCGGCGCCGCGACGCTGGCCGTCGGCGGCGCCGGCCTAGACCAGGCTCTCGTCAGAGGTGATCCAGAGCGCGCCGCCCGTGGTGGGCGTGTCGTTGCGGTCGGCCGTCCATGTGATGTGACGGTCACGTTGGGGGAGGTGTCGAGCCAGACGCCCACGGCGAGGCCCCCGTCCGTCGTGGCGTAGAAGCCGAAGGCGAAGTGGCCGGACGGCGACGGCCAGGCGGCGCCCGCGGCCGCCTGCAGGGAGGACCCCGAGGTGATGTTGGTGGTGCTCTGCTGCGCAGCACCTGGCACGGGCATGGCGAGTACTGCGAGCAACAGCAGATGCAGATGGATGGGTATGGCCATGGCGCTCATCACTGCTGTTGCTTCAGCTTAACTAAGGCCGGGAATACCTTAACTAGGATGGACGAACTCTTTTCTTGTAAACAAATTTGATTAAGCATGGAATAGAATAGTTCATTTTGTCACCTCTCTCAGTTGACTACATTGCATGCATCGTTTATTCCATATATACCACGACTATGTTTATTGTGTTTTTGTGTTGAAGGATTATTGGTCGAATTCTTATTGACCGGCGTCCACAAACACATGGCACCTGCAATGGATGTCATAAGTTAGCTCTAAGCATTTTTTTAATATTTTAATAGAAAAAGAGAAAAACTAGTTCTTAATTGAGAGCTACGTTCATATACACATTTCAAGATCACGCGAGAGTGTAATGTGAGGTTATCCATGTTATGAGATACATGCTAAAAATTAGTACTGTTAAAGAAGATGTTTTAGAGCTGGCAGCTAGCTTATACCATTGTGTTGCCCTGACCGCAATGTCCAGTGGTAGCTTGGAATCTAGGACGGAGAATCCATGATAGATGGCGATAGATAAGACCAGATCGTGTGTTAGCGACGCAATGGTATTATGTAACGCCGGCCGGCAATGGCATTTTGTAGCAGCAGCAGCAGCTAGATGCAAGGAATTGAACACACGGTATGTGCCTTTCGTGGACTCAGTCGGCGAAAATTTAGGCAGGGAAATACAGAGCAAGAACAGGTCCCGGAGTCGTTTCTGTATTCACGACTTCAGAGCAGATTAGTTTATGTATTCAGTTATTAATTATTTATTCACTATGGTCTACGCTCATGCCATCATGCGTGTTGCTATGAACAAAACAATTGTAGAAACCCATCGTGCCCCGCAATCGCCATTAGATTCAACAAGCACAACTTGAACATTAGCCGTATGGTGGAGCAATGCTAAGCCTATGCAGCTAATAGCCTGATACGCTCCAATAATTCCTCGCCATAGAACACCAATATATATCAGCAGCTCCCATCACTGATCACTCATCAAGTAATGCAAATCAAATGAAAAAGGTGATTGTGTGCATTGGTAATCAAGCTTATAATTTGACAGATTTATAATTCACCATAAAGAACGATTAATGTAGTTGTTTTGTTACTTACATATCCATATGCGTAAAACATCACAACTTTTGTATATTCTTCGAATAAACCTTTAAAAGGTCTAAATGCAGAGGGGGCGATGCCTGCTATGGCTTAACTATAGAATTTGTCCACATCATTTCCTCCATGATGTCAAGAACGCTGCAAAATGCTGCCCAGCGAAGGGGGTACATTGCCTATTCCTTGTCACTACCTGAATATCCATCAATCATATTGGCAACTAACTTGAGATTCACATCTGGTGCCATCGTGTTGACATTTTTCTTTTCAAGAAAAGCCATCGTGTTGATATTCCTCTGTTTTCAGTATCGAATGCTTATGGAAGATTCACCATTATTTTGTCAATAAGAATTAGTGCTAACTGCTAAGGGTTAGCCAGGGAGTGGACACGAATCTATTAGAGTGACGAAGCCCTAATGAGCATATTGATTTTTGTAAACAAGTAGCTCAAGTAAGGTGTCACACGTTCAACACGGACTGTGACCAACAATGGTGGAAACAGGCTGGTCGGAGCCTATGGAGGGGGTGCCGCCACCCCTGCTGCCGCCCAGGTGGGCCCCATGGCCTGACCTAGGGGAGGGGGTGCGCGCTAGGAGGGGAAGGCGGCGCAAGCTGCCGCCACCACTGTCCTTTCCTCCCGCGTCATCTCTGGTTACCTTATCTAGTTCGAGTTGTTTTAGAAATAGTTTGTTAAGATAGAAAGTAGAAGAGTTGATTGATGGAAAGAAGAATCTGTGTTATAAGGATCTCCTAGTTTGCTTGTGAGCCAAGTCCTATAGGGACTACAAATAATAAGTGACATGTAACAACATCAATCAAGTAATAGACGCGCGAAAGCTCTTTCTCTTCCTCTCCCCTCTCTCCTACACGCCGCCCCTCCCCTGCCCTAGCCACCGCCGCCCCTGCTGCTCACACCACCGCCCTGCCACCCTCCCCGCCGCGCTGTTATAGCTGGTATCGTGAGACTAGTTTGATCCCCACGCCCTGTAATGGCTGACGCTACAAAGATCCGACAGCTCTTCAACGATTCTGCAAAGACGTCTGCGCCAAGTTCGATGACGTCTACATGAAGCTCACCGACGTCAACGCTCGCCTCTCCAACTTTCAGGAGAACTGCCCGGTGCTCGACGCAGCCATGGAGCTCACACGCGAAAAGGAGATCCTCGCCACTAGGCTGGAGATAGCTACACAGACCACCATGGAGAACGTCGGCCGTGCCTTCATCAAGGCACAAACCGACAACTCCATCACGCACGTCATGGAGGTTGCCTCCAAGGTGGAGGCAAAGCTCTTCTACGAGGAGGAGCATAAGCAGAACATCGACCTGCTTAATCTGCAAGACATGGAGACGGCCGTATCCCTAGCACGGGGATATGAGAGGCGCTTGACGGCCATCGTTGAGGCCAGCAAGGCAGCTGCCTCAACACCCGTGCACCTTCCTCCATCACGACCATTGACACCGACTACAACGCTAGCAGGTGTTGTGGCACCAGCTAACGACGCTAGCAACATGATGATGATCGGCAAGCTCCACTCAGGGGTACAGGGTGCCTCCCCCTTGTACCTAGAAGGGATGCTAAACGGTGAAGGCATCCTCATCTTGGTGGACATAGGTTCAATCCACAACATCATCAACAGCAACATCATCCGCTCCAATGGCCTTCAGGAACACACAGTCAACACCACCGTCATTGTTGGCAACGGAACTGAGGTACCATGCCGCACTGCTTCTTTCAATGTACCAATACACATCGGCAGCGACATCTTCCACATCGACACTTTCCTCCTCGACCTCGGCACCAACATTGACATTGTGCTCGGCACGCCCTGGCTAGCCAGCCTCGGACGTGTTACATGGGACTATACCGACATGGAGCTCATCTACTTCCGTAATGGGCGCCCGACCGTACTGTGCTCTACTCATCGTCGCCAAGTACCTTCGACTGTCCTGGCACTCCCGGCACCGCAACCCATGGTGCATGAAACACGGACTTCACCACCACATCTTCAACATACCGTGATGAACAGGTCCCAGAGAGCTCGCCTACCCAACTCCGTTGACCACATCAACAATCTAGGCGACATCATCTTCACGTACATGCGCCAGGCAGTCCGAGAGCAATGCGAGCTCTGCATCATCGCTATGACCATTGCAGAAGGGAAGGCTGCGAGGGCTTGGTCCATGTACCTGGGCCTCGTCTTCTTCGACGGACGATTCTACCTTCCAGCAGCGTCGCCTTTGCTTCCCAACCTCCTGCAAGTTCTTCAACATGAGCTGTTGGCCGTGGGAGCACAGGACCTCCATCGCAAGAAGGACAGCCCACAGGGATGCCGACACAAATCCTCATGGGCCGCCCTTGGCTTCTCCAGCGCCCCATAGCGGGGGCCACGGTGGTATTCCTCGACAACCTCGGATGCCTACTTGCTCGCATCGACAACGTCAACATTGGCCTCCTCCCAGGCACCGACATTCAGTGTCTATCGCCAGATGCATTCAAGTTGGGCGGCTTCTGCTTCGGCTTGATGATCGACCTGACGATGACTCCACCAACACATTCAGCAACAACAATTTGACGGCGCATACAACTCTCCATCCATCCCTACATCAACAACCACATCCACAACTTCACCGCTCCTCCACAATTGATGCTCCGCTTTGACGCTCCGGCCTTGGTACCACGCCCTCTTCTAATTGCAGCACGCAGGGACGCCCGTACAGGATCTGGCATGGGTGACATCGACTACCACATCCACGGCCACATCGGCAACCTCCACTACTACTTCGAGTTCGTGCCACTCAGGACGCGAGAAAATATCATCCTCGCCAATCCCCTCAAAGGATGCATCATATGCCTCATCGAGGCCATACCACCGCAGGGAGCTCTACCACCCGACGGCGTTAACAACTGGGTCGCATTTCGGCATGAGGACGCGCCGAGTGGAGAAGGGAGAGTTCTGTCACACGTCCAACACGGATTGTGACCAACAATGGTGGAAATAGGCTGGTCGGAGCCCATGGAGGGGACACCACCACCTTAGGTAGGCCCCATGGCTTGACCTAGGGGAGGGGGCGCCCGCCAGGAGGGGAAGGCGGCGCAAGCTGCTACCGCCACCGTCCTTTCCTCCCGCGTCATCTCTGGTTACCTTATCTAGTTCGAGTTGTTTTAGAAATAGTTTGTTAAGACAGAAAGTAGACGAGCTGAATGATGGAAAAGAGAATTCGTGTTATAAGGATCTCCTAGTTTGCTTGTGAGCCAAGTCCTATAGGGACTATAAATAATAAGGGACATGTACCAGCGTCAATCAAGTAATAGATGGGCTAAAGCTCTTTCTCTTCCTCTCTCCTCTCTCCTGTGCGCTGCCCCCTCCCCTGCCCTAGCCGCTGCCGCCCCTGCTGCTCACGCCGCCGCCCTAGCGTCGCCGCCCTGCCACCCTCCCCGCTGCGCTGTTACATAAGGTTTACAGTAAACACACGTGGGTGGGCGTGTGAATGTGGGTGAAAAATTAATCATACAATACAGTTGACAACTAAGGCCTATCGTAATTGGATACATTTGGCATAACATATAAAGCTAAAACGATATATAATTTGAATCGGAGGGAGTACAATTCTGCGGTACAAGAGTATTTGGCAGTACTGCCTCCATCAACTTTACGGTTGACATTTCAGACCATAATAATGACTTGTTTGCTGCTCTTTTTGGCTGTCTAAAACATCAAGCTTTTATGCTGACCGAAGGATAACTGTAATAACCATAGTTCCAGCCGTATGCATGCATGTAATCTGGCCAATGGGCTAGCCAAAGCCATACTGATCATCAGCCTCGCGATCTCAGCGGTCCACCGTTATTTCAAAAGCTGCCGTTCCTGAAACCGAAATGTTTATCTCACTATGCAGTTGTATATATGTGCTCAAAAGGAAACCCGTTTAAATATTACTGTATACACGTACACGCCACTTTTTGTGCTATACTAGAATATTACTATGTACCTGTTGATGCTTGGTCGTCATTATTCTTGGATAGTAATGGTTGCCAATCGAACTCGTTGCTTCCATTTGGTCTGCAGAATTGGGCACGTTATAGAGTGTACTAGTAGCGGGGCGTGCGCATCCGCGCGCCCGTGCGGTGGTGAGTTTGGGGAAGCTAAATGCTCATATAGTATGGGTGGTTTGCTGGCTAAATTGAGCATGGTTGTGAGGTGCAAGTAGAAAAGCTTAAACATATAAGGAAGCAATGTTGTGAGAAGCAAGAGTGAAAAAGCAATTGGCTGCAGTCGATGCGAAAAGTTTAGACAAATAAAAGATAACATGCGACATTCTTAGCAGAATAGATGTGACTACGCGCGCCCGTGCCGGAAAAAGTGCGGGTGCTGCGGATCATGCTGTGAAGCAGCTAGATAATATGAGAAAGTGCCGCTCTAAATACAAATATCATATTCATATATGACCTGAACCTTGCATAGTCTTGACACAGTAAAAAAACAAACCTATCCAAGTAATTCAGTGCAATAACTGACCATTAAGTTTGCAAAAGTAAGCAAAACAAAATTGTAAAGTGAATGGTTAATAATTAAAACCTTGGAGCTCCATCTCCGGTATCTCCTGCCTTGTTGCGCTGCACCAATTGAACTGAGTTTGAAGGCATAGCACCAGAAGCCATGGAAGCTTTATTTCCTACAATCCATCAAATATTTGAAATGGTTGCTATAATTTTATTCGGCCAGCTGAAGCAGAACATATGCAGAGGAAAAAAATGTTACATGCTTACAACACTAAAATGTGTAGGTAGTCACTACATGAATTTCCCTAAACAACATGTGGGAAGCTTTCTTTTTTTCACTTTGAAAACACAGAAGGTTAACTACAAAATGTGAGTTTCACTATTATTTAGAAAGCTGTAGAGTCATATTTATAAGCTAATGTATATATATGTATATACATTGAACATAATTGAATGTAAATTACAAATTCTGAGATAGAATCGGTAGGGGCTTCCGCTAAATAAAATAGAAGTGCTTTGAGGCCAAATTGGATGGAGACACTAAAGTGAATGTAGAATTATCTATCCTTGTCTAGGCACCATAAAAAGATATGGCAAGCAAGGTAGGTTATCTTCCACATCCAGAAGTTAGAGATTCTTTGATTCTGCTAAAATTTGCTTCATCTTGCTATTTCCGATGTCGAGGCAACAAACATATATAAAACAGGGTATAGGCCCGATATTGTGTATCAAACTGAAGATAACAGTGACGAAAGCACCAATTAGGTAGCAACCATTAGAGATTTGTTTAAGGAAAAAATTAGGCACAAAATGGAAGGATGCGAGCATCATTGGAAATTTCAAGAGAATCAGCGAAACAAATCGAACTGGATAAGCTAATCTTTCACTAGTATACTATTTGTTGGTATCTTCATGGAGGTGCAATTTAGCAGAAGCACAGAATCAATTTCAATTCAATAAACCGTAAAATAAATTTTCTGGAAAGAGGGGATGTCAAACTGACCTTCATGGCCCAGTTATCCATTTTGCCTTTAAGGCGTGATGATGCGAAACAAATCGAACTTGTTAAGCTAATTTTTGACTACTATACTATTTGTTGGTATCTTCATGGAGGTACATTTTAGCAGAAGCACAAATTCAATTTCTATAAAATAAACTGTGAAGAGGAGGACGCTGAACTGGACCTTGATGGCCCAGTTATCCATTTTATCATGAAGCTGCGATGATGGGTATAATTTTTTACACATGATAATTTTTAACACTTAGGAAGACAGAATTTTGTGCAGGGATGGTAGAACAGGATCCTAAACCATAAACTGCAGGAAACGAAGCGGAATAAATGTAGAACTGCGAACTTAAATACCATACCGTGAAACCTGAATCAGTTCAGCCGACTTAAATACCAGTTCGGTTAACCGTTTTGAGCGAAGCGAGGACGAAAACTTAAGCGGGTTGCTACGCAGATGGGATCACTCCTCGATAGAGTGGGTCTGGGCCGTGTATGCCGGGACTAGATGTTACAATAGGAGAATGGATTGGAAATTAAAAAGGATTGATGGGATTAAAGTCTCTTACAAGTCATCCCCTCCCCATGAGGATTGTATTTAGGGGAATTGAAATAGAATGATGGACATTAAATTTCTTACACGTTAAAATCTCTCTTTAGTATTAGGTAGAGATATAGAAGAATAGTAGATATATATAGAGAGAGATTTCACATAACTTTTCATGTAGATATCTTCCAACGAATTCTCTTTTGAGATACCTTTTTGTCTAGACAGGGCTAAAAATGTCAAGTGACAAAATATAAAAAAGAATAAGTTTGGCATATATCATCTCTCTATGAGAAACTAAAATGTACCCTTGAAGGTATATAAAAGGGCACATACTTTTGTGTTGTGCACCGTTGAATATTTACTAAGATACGTGCACAGGAGCCTCTCTTCTATTTACCTTGCTCTTTTGCTCAATAATATTGGAATTGGAATGCATCACAGGGGAAGGTAAAATCTGCGCTTAAAGGCATGTGCTCTCCTGTTTACACCATTAGATTTGTATGAAGATGTGTGTCTCTGTTTTGCTCTGCACATATTTATATGCATATCCAGCGGTCCGTGAGAGGACATGCCCTTAGGGGCAGAAAAAAGAACCGTGTATTCTGCATCACACATGTATGAGTCCATGATGCAATTTCTGAGCTCAACAAGCAAAGATCCCTGATATGTGATGGCCTGTTTCCACGCGTAACCAGCTGAGCAGATTAGTCGATGGCGGCGTAGAGATGCGCCGGCAGCCTAGGCTCCGCAACGGCGACGAGCGGAACCTTTCGGCGTGTGGACAGCCCAAACTGCTCCATGCTCACGTCCTCCGGCGCCATCCCGTCCGGCAGCCGCCACGCGAACCCGTGCACCAGGTTGGCCACGCCGGCGGCCACCAACTTCATCGCGAGGCCGTACGCCGGGCACATCCGCCGCCCGGCACCGAACGGCAGCAGCTCGAAGTGCGCGCCGCGAACGTCGACGCCGGCGCCGGAGCCGCCGCTGGTAGGTTCCCTCGTCGTGTTCGTCCGAGGCCGCTCGCCTTGTCCGGCCGGCTTCGTGGTCGGTTGTGTAAGCTTGACATTCTATCCCTCTTAGGGTGTGTTTAGATGAAAAAGTTAGGGTGAAAAGTTACTGTAGCACTTTTCGATGTTATTTGGTAAAATTTGTCCAACCATGAATTAATTAGACTTAAAAGATTCGTCTCGAACTTTACAGCCTAACTATGCAATTAGTTTTTTGTTTTACCTACATTTAATGTTTCATGCATGCGTTTAAAGATTTGATGTGATGGGTGGAAGAGGAAATATTTCGGGTTACTGTAGCAAGTGAACGCGGCCTTAATGGAAAACGGGCACACAACCCGGTCGCGAAAAAAAAAAACCGCTCCGGCCGGAACGCGCCGGGCACGTCGGGCCACGACTCGGGGTCGCGAGCGATGGCCCACACGTTCACCAGCACGCGCGCACCGGCGGGGACGTCGTAGCCGGCCACCACCGTCCACCGTGTCCTGGTTGGCGTGGTGCGGAACGAGGATCGGGCCCACAGGGTGCAGCCGCATCGTCTCCTTCACGACGGCGTCGAGGTAGGGGAGGTCCGGCAAGTCGCTCTCGTTGACCCAGCGGCCGTGGCCAATCACGCGGTCGAGCTCGGCGGTGGCCGCCGCCATGGTCTCCGGGTGGCGGAGAAGCTCCGACATGGCCCACTCAATCGTCACCGCCGAGCTCTCCGTGCCGCCAGCGACGATGTCCTGGATGAACGCTTTCACGCCGTCGCGTGTGAGCCTGCTCGCCTCCGACTCCGGCCTGTTCTCGTCCTCCTCGGCCAGCTGCAGCAGCACGTCGACCAGGTCAAGACCCGCTGCAGAGTCGCCGCCGGCGCCAGGTCGGCCTCGCCGCCGCCGCGTCTTCTCGTGGTCCGCAAGGATCTGCTTGAAGAACCAGTCGTACTGCGCGCGCAGGCGCTTCATCCGGCGGACGCAGCCCTGCAGGTCGAGCCAGCCCAGCCACGGAACCCACTCGCCGACGTTGCTGACCGCGAACGCCTCGTCCAGCGTGCGCCGGAACGCCTCGCCCTCGGGGCTGCCGTAGCAGCCCGACCACTTCTCCCCGACCGCCATGCGGAGGATGTTCCGCAGCGTGGTGCCCGCCACGTGCTCCCTGACGGCGACGGCGCCGGCTCCGCACTCGGCCAGCAGGCCGCGCGCGAGCGCGCGCATCTCCTGGGCGCGGACGCGCTCGAACGAGTCCACGCGGCGCGCGGAGAAGAGCTCGGTGGCGCAGAGCTTGCGCGCCATGCGCCAGTAGGCGCCGTACGGGGTGTGCACGATGCCGAGGTAGCCGTAGGACGCGACCTTGCCGGCGGCCGTGCGCGGCCGGTCGGCGAAGGCGAAGTCGTGGGTCTTGAGGACGAGCCGGGCGGCGTCCGCCGACGAGGCCACCACCGTGTGGTAGGAGCCGAGGCGCAGGTGCATGAGCGGGCCGTGGCGCGCGGCCAGCGCGCGGTGCGGCGGGAGCGTGCCCACCAGCGCGCCGAGGCTGCCGATCACCGGCCAGCCCCGCGGGCCAGGTGGAAGGTTCAGTGACTTGAGCCTGCCACTCGGAGAGAGTATACACCTGATGAGGTAGACGGCGGCCAAGATGGCCGCCATTGCCACGGCCACAGACATTGGTGGTGGCGCGTGAGCTCCTTTGGCCGTTGCCTTGGGACGTGTAGGGTGCAGTGTACAACGGAGGGGTTTCGTGGTGCCATATAAAGAGAGCTTTGTGGTAAGTACGCATTTAGTCGTGCTGGTCATTTGGTCAATCACGAAACAGACTGATGATGCAGGACAACAGTTAACGGTCGGTCATGAAACAGACTGATGCACCACGGCTGCTTGTGTGAAGAAAATATGTTCGAGTGTTTGACAGGTTCGAGTGTTTGACAGGTCCTGGCGGCTAACATCTTCTTCCGAGACGTCTTCCACTGCCGCCGGCGTCTGGCTGTAGCCGCCATCTAGTGCTTCTCCATTGTCACCGCGGCGGTCCTCTTTGTGTCACCAGCTCGTTGGATTTCGATCTCGCAATGGTTAGGAAGTTATTTGGGTTTCTAGTTCAAGCATGGCTGGTATTGGTGGTGTCAGATTGATGGTTTATTGATCATCTTGATGATGAGACAGTCAGTGATCTTTTTACGTGTCATCAGATGCGTCGTGAGAAGTTCTCTAACTGCTGGATTATTATGCCGTGTTTCTAAGGTTTGGAGAACATGCCATTGTGGACTAAGGGTGATGTTCTGATGATGGTCATTGGCGTCACGGAGCTCCAACATAATCAGAACTAGGAAATCATCGGCAATATCGATTGGAGGAGAATAATATGGGATATGCTATATTTCAGGTGCCTGAAATCTAATTTATTTCCGGGTAACAGCTGGCAGCCACTAGATTAACATCGAACAGCCACAATCTATTTGTATTGATGCTACATGCACTGAAGAATAAAGCACACATGTTGCCTGAACATTCAAGCGCCTGACACCTAGGAAACGTGGAATAATATCATTAAAGGTACTCTCAATATATTGTAATTTTCTTTTTGTCCAAAGCCACAGATGAGATGCAAATAGGGATATAGTTGTGCACTCAATTGAATAGAATCACCTCAAAGAAGAAAATATATGTCCCCGAGGCTTGTATGCGGCGTCGTTTTTTTGCCGCCACACTTTATAGCAGGATTTGTTCTTTGAGTTAGTGTGCCCGTCTCGTTTGTGTCATCAACCAAAAAGGGGTATTGATTTTTTTTGTCACATCTGCAACGTGGCGGTACTGTGGCGGCAAACCAAACGGCCTCTTAATGTTGACAGCCATGTAGGTGCGTCGAAATGCAGGGCCAGGACCAGGCGTTAAATTGTATTTAGCGGCCAGCGCTCTAAACACTAGTATAGTCCTTAGACTAATAAGGCAGTCTCAATGATAGTTTCATGATCACTAAATAAGACGATGTGGCATAGTTTAAATAAAAGAGAGATAAAAATAATTTTATGGGATGAAATGAGTTTCATGGGATAAAACTTGTTTACACAGTTTCCAACGATAGAAAGGCTTCGAAACAGAGCCTTGAAACTCTCATTGAGACAAGTGAAATTTCTATGATGGGGATAAGGTGTCGACACATGCGTGATAGCTACCCTTGGTTAGTTCCTCTCCCTAAAATTTAGTCCCTTTCACATTAGATGTTTGGACACATGCATCTCTACAACTAAAACATTGGTAAAGGAATCGTTCACTGGCGATATCGCACGCTCGCTCGCTTCATCGCTCGCCCGACACTTCCCTCACTCGCCCTCGCGTCTGGTGGACCCGGCGCCATGCTCCCTCGCATGCTCTTCCCCACCCCGCGCGACAATCACGACCAAAGAAGGCAATAGAATACGGTGGACCTGGCCCCTCGCGTCGCGTGCGCTGTTCCCTCGCGTCGCGTGCGCTCTCTCCTCCTCACCTGCCAGATCCGAGCGTGCCCTCCATTGCTGGCAGCGGTGCCTACATCGACTTGTGGCGGGCTATGGGAAGTATTGGGGCTATGTTCCATGGAGGAAGCCCCGCATCGCCAGCCTCGCCTACCTCCACCGTTCTCTACCCCGTCTTCCCCTCCATCCCTTCCCCAAGGCTCGGAATCCCCACCTCCAGCGGCCACGGCATCCACTCTGCAAGAAAGGTGAAGGCAGTGACTGTGTGCACACAGGATCATTGAGCGTTGCTGCAGGGTAGAGGAACATGCTGATCTCTGTTTTGTTCTTCAACTCACAGCTTTGGTCCTCTTGGATCTCTATTCTTTTTTGGAGTCCGTCAGTCACCGTTTTGTTTACAGATCTGCAGCCCGGCAGCAGGGGTGCAGCAGTAGCTCAACTAGATCGACTTTTCCTCTGTGCTCGGCTCATGTGCAACAGCGGCAGCCCAGGTTATTTTCTAATACAAATTTCGTTGGCTCAAGTTATGCTTTATCTTATTAGTCAATCACTAGATTTTTAACTCCATTCTTGTCTTGATTTTTGATTTAGATAGCTTGGCAAATATGTTTGTGTGGTTGCAGTAACTTAATCAAGTATTTATTTGATTGCTCTCTTCAACCGTGGCGTGTTTAGTGGTGAAAGTTAGCACTTGGTTAATATTTTCATAGTTGCGGAAAATTGTGTTGCCTCTATTTCTGTGCTTTCACACAATAAAATCATCATAGGTTGTACGACCCTTGAGGCATACTGACAGTAATAGCAGTTTGCTAGCGTTGGCTTTAGTTTGCCTATGTTTTGCGGTTCTAGTCACCATTCGATTACCTGATAGCCTGAAATGGAATTTGCATATAATTTCTGCTGTCTGGCTTAGTTTTGATTGCAAGTTTATATCTTAGTGCTATTATTCATTCAGCCACGTATTTTATTTCTAGGACCTAGCAGAACTCAATTGAGATCCTGATCTCCTGTTTCTTCTGTAAGCTTGCCGGAGCAGGAGCGCATCCTGTTAGTGTTATCGGCCTCCTATAATGGCAAACTTCCATAAGGATCACTTGTTATATTGCTAGGAAGTAGGAACTTTTTGATTGCAAGTTTATATCTTAGTGCTATTATTCATTCAGTCACGTATTTTATTTCTGGGACCTAGCAGACCTCAATTGAGATCCTGATCTCATGTTTCTTCTGTAAGCTTGCCGGAGCAGGAGCGTATCCTGTTATCAGCCTCCTATAATGGCAAACTTCCATAAGGATCACTTGTTATATTGCTAGGAAGTAGGAACTTCCTTGCTAAATCTAATTTGTTCTTTTTACTGGCAGGTGAGATTCATGGGAATGAAAGGCACTTCCACACGAACCCACCTTGAGTGCAGCCCGATCTGAGCTGCCTCTCCCCTCCCTGATCCACCTTGAGCCCTTCCCTATCCCATGGGCAACAACAGGAAGTGATTGGCTGCTGTGTGGTGCTGCAGCGACTAGCAGTGAGGATGAAAGGGACACGGCGCCAGCGGAATCTACGGCCACGAGTTTCCCTAAATACGTTCTTTGCTTCCAGTATATTCCCTTATCTAATACCAATTTTTTTATGTACGTTATTGAGCAGATTTCAAATGAGAGACACCACTTTGAGTTTTAATTAGGGACCTCTCTCTATGCTTGGTGATCCATGACATGCAGTAAGCTAATATTTCACTTGTTAGTTCTGAGATCCAAGTCTATCTATAATCTAATTGAGATACATATTGTTAGTTATGCTTTCTTACAAAAATGAACCCAATCATAGATTATGGTATTCACTCTGTCAAGCACATCTATGCTAAGAAGTCACTTGATTCAAGCCTTGAACATGCTTAAGCAGCGGACTGTTGTTCCTGCTCAATTCAAGCTACCATGACAGAGACATGGGCATCCTTTTATTATTTCTAATATAGGGAAATGATTCTAGATTTCCACTCGTTCTTGATCTGTTTCGTTAGTAATTGATCAAGATCCAATTCTTTTTTATCCGGATCCCCTCATTTATTGATATGTTTGATTTAATTCCTAATTATTAAGAATAATTTGAGCATAAGTTCTTGTGTTCTATACATATGGATGTGCAGTCACGTGTAGAATTCTGGCAATGTGATTGTAGTGTTGGTTAGAAGTTATTTTTTCTTGATTTCAATTATATTTACATACCTACCTGAACTTGATAAACAATGTATTGATTTTTCAACTCATTGACAGGTTGAGAAACATCATATACTCCAAGGCATTCAACTTTTGTTGTTCTTAAGTTGATGGAGTTTTAATCCTACCAATAGTGGGTTCATATTGTTATAGTTGCTTCTTTGCACATTAGTTTTGAAAGTAAAGCCTGAACATATACTCTGGATTTGGTCTTGCTGAATATATGCACCATTGTCTGATGATTTTTATGCATACAGTTCTCTTGTCTGAAAGTATTTGAACTATTCAC
This sequence comes from Saccharum spontaneum, assembly GCA_022457205.1. NCBI lineage: Eukaryota > Viridiplantae > Streptophyta > Magnoliopsida > Poales > Poaceae > Saccharum > Saccharum spontaneum. Next base: position 22,143,354 of record CM039618.1, on the reverse strand, counting down.
TTTGGTTTCTCTTCTAACTCTATCTGTTTAGTAACGATGCTTTCTGATTCATTTTCCAAACTGTATAGCTAGCAGTGTAACATACTGATGCCCCCGATGCAGATTGCATATGCAAAATTGCTTGTTCTCCAACAATGCAATAAATAATGGCTAGGTTAACACTATTTATATGAGAATAGCCTTGAGTAATTTTGGAGGAGTATTCAATACTATTCAATAAGTTAGCGTTGCCTTATTTTTTCAAAAGTATACTATGGTGGCTGCAATAGATTGGGAAATGTCATATTCATGTTTTTTTGGTAACTAGCATAGCATTGGGTAATTTTGCAGGATTATTCAATTTTAGTGTGCAAGAGACATATGAGTCACTAATTAGATTTGCCTCCTTTGTTTTTCAATTATCCATATCAAGTCAAATGTCTGTGTGCTCATTTCTTCTTTTTGTTGACAATATGGAGTTTTGCAAGCAGCTAAATTGAATCGATATCATGTCACTAATTAGTTGATGCTATGAAGCAATCCCATGCTCTTTCAGAGGCTAATGGGCTATGCTTGCTAGATTTGGTAAAGGTTTGCACTAAATTGAATTGAGGAAGCAGCATATTCCCTTTCACATGTGTTTGCAAGTAGCAACATCTCCCGCCACAGTTGCCTATCCGACCAAGCAATATCAAGCAAGGTATGGCATACACGAACGAGCCGTGGCTCGGTTGGTTGGGCATGCTTGGTGGAGCGCCCACCTCCCGCGTTCGAGCCATGGTTGGTCCGGGTGATCTTCAAAGGGACGCAGCTTCTTCTGTCTGTAGTTGTGTTGTCTGTGTGTAGATTGGGTGTATGTTCGTGCATGAATAGATGAGAGGCTTCAAAAAAAAGTGATGTATGGCATACACTACGCCGAGCAGCATGTTTACTGCTCTGATAATTTGATGGGTTTATTATTATTTTACTTATACTGTATGTGGTGCAATCAAAAAAGTAAAATCACTTTTATTCACATGCCTAATCACTTGCTATTGCAATTTTTCCTGTTTGTAGGAAAGAAAACATTAAATTAACTGAGAACGATGAAATTAACAAGAGATTGGAATATTTGTATTGTGATTTATTTTGGTTCAAAGTGTCTACTATTAGCATCCAGTATCTTGAATGAAAGTGATGCTAGTTGAATGTAACTCATTTTACACGATTGCTGAATGTAACTGAATAACAAATAGTATGATCCATCATTGAAACTTGTAGATTGCAGCACCCTCATACATTATTGGCAATTTGAAGTATTTTTGGAACTGCATGTTTACTACTACAATCTATCACATTTTTTTCCCATCGCAACGCACGAGCATGATCCTAGTTAATTAACAATTGTTCAAAACCACAAGCACGGATGCATTATTATTGCGTATACGTGCTACCTGCACGGTTCACGCACCATTGTTGTATGCATGCTTGCTCTAACCCTGTCTTTGTACGCAAATACGCAATAGTATCATTGTCATCATAATATATTTATTTGATGTCATAAAAATTAATATTTTTATAGATATATTTGGTCAAAATTACTCACTTTAACCGGGGTGTTAGAGGTAGTACTATACTTACACAACAACACACACGGTATGGAGAAGTGCTCCCGGAAGTAGAAAAATGCAGAAGAGATACAAATGTTTTGTTTTGTATCAACTACCAACACAGTGATATATAGAAATTGTATTTAGGATTGGTCATGGCTATATACAAGCATTAAATAGCTTGTATAAAGATAAATAGATTGATTTGTGGGTTGTATGAGTTATCTGTTTAGCCGTCTGTCTGGTATGCAGCACAGAAATCATGCTACACTAGATTGTACCGGACCTATACTACACGCAAGAGTTGTCAATCAGTAATTCAGTATTGCTCAGCGTGCTACTGACTTGAGACTGATTTGTGTTGACATAAAAACAATTAACAATTTATAATTGTTTGTATAGTCAGATAAGGACAATAATAATTTAATATACTATGACACAAAGACAAGTATAAATTACAAAAGTAACAATTGTACTTGAACTGGTTAGTGCGTGGTATAAAAGTGTTGTCTTCTTAAAATTCATACACTTAAAATATAGGAGAAGTGGAAATTTTATTATTTTCGTGGAATCCAGTTATTTGAAATGAACGAGCTTTAGTATTTTGCAAGCCAGCAATTTCTGCGCCTGGTTCACAGAACAGGCAGCGGTCCGGCTCCTATCGTTGCGTCACAATTAGATGGCCGCTTTTCGATGCAACACGGTTGTTTGAGACACTAGTAGGCTCAGCTATATATCGAGTTAATTACTCAAAATCTTTCCGAGAGAAAATAAATGTATACTTCCACATGCTTCCATGGAATTAGTAAGCTATAATTTGGATGCCGCTGAAATACAACAATGTTCATCTTGCACACACAAAAGATACTGGCCACACAAAAAAGATTCTTCAAAAATCTTGCATAGTGGGGAACATACAAATCGCTTTCTACTTTTTTTTATCTTTTGTATATACTTTGCACTGTGGTCCTCCACATGAGTACATCCTTCGTCAGTTCGTCTGTTTTGGTACTTACTATATAGAATATAGAAAGAAGATACAAGGCATCTGTGTTAATGGATAAAAATAGGTACCAAATCATTGCCACGTAACTAGTGGAAAATTCTCTTCATTGTCCATGACCATTTATTTTCGCAATATTAAGTTCAAACTGTTGCCCGTTTGCCACCACCAATATCTGCTCCATCGAAGCATTATCCTTTCTCCTATTTGTCAAGTTCTAATTGTTTTTCTTCTTCCGATTCCCAACATTTGTACCCCTCATTATGGAAATTGTCAAATCAAATTCTCGGGGATAATTGCTAATATTATATTTTACAAGAAAAATGATTTGAGTTTTCCATAACCTTGTGCATGATTACCCAAGAATTTCCAGGGGTATAGCAGAACACAAAACATATATTCGCATATGCATATGTAATTCATCCTCACCTAAATGAACGTATGACCCAATATCTTTTTAGCACCTCTGAAAAATAAAGTGGACGTATTATCATAGGCATCTCATCATCAATAGCAGTAAGTACATATACTCATTTGAGGCTTGAACTTGTCCGGCAGATCGACACACACACAAAAGAAAAACCTAACCAAACAAGCCGCTATGTAATTTCTAGTTGGCATGCCACTATGCCCTTTGAGCTTGTTGAGCCGGCTGCCGTCCTTCGTGTATTCCGCTCCATGCAAAATTTAAGTAGTATTTGCCGAAATGATTACGGACGTTAACCCGTCTCAGATCAACTACTATTATGTTCGTTCTCACATGAAAAGGAAAAGAAAAAAAAAGAGTCATTTCTTTGAAGTTGTGGGTGAACTAATATTTTATGCATGTGTTCAAAGATTCGATGTGATGAGGAATCTTGAAAAAATTTGTAAAATTTTCTGGAACTAAACGGGGGTAAGTTAACTCATAGCATGGCACTGATTTGCTACAAATATGTGGTCGCAAGCGAAAGCAAGTCGTAAGTCGTTGATGCCGAGTCTCCTTCGGTGCATAGCCGTCCCCGTCCCTTGCAAATTTTCCACACTAGCCGTGCACGCCGGTTCTTGACTTGCATCCACCATCCAGTGAAGTCGTCTCTCGCCGGTCGCCCCGTCGGACCCCGCGGGCCGGCAACAGGAACAGGGCCCCGCCCGCGAATCTGACCCGTCCATCCGGTCAAGAAACGCATTCCAGCCGTCCATCCGTTCCACACGGCATTCCACAGCTGACAACCCCACGCCGCGACCCCGCTCCTTATTAAATAGTACTACTAGCTCTGCAGCTTCCACCCCGCAGATACAGCAGAAGAAGCCTCCGATTGAAGCCGCCTCCGGCACCGAGTTGACGGCCATGGCGTCAGCTGCGAGAAGCACGCCGGGCAGGTCCGTCGTCGTCCTCGTCTCCCTCGCCACGCTTCTCGTCGTCTTCGTCTCCGCCGTGGAGTCCTACCACGGCCGGCATGCCGTGGCGCACTCGGCCATGGCGCGCCGCTCCCGCCTGGGGACGACAAGGCACGTGCACCACCGCCGGACCACGGTGCCGCACCGGTACGTCCTCGCGGAGAAGAGCAGCCCGCCCGGCGGCGGCGGTCCCAAGAACCACAGCAGCTCCCCTGCGACGGCCAACAACACCAGCGCGCCGGCGCCGGCGCCTCCGGCCGGCTCGCAGACTGATGGCGGCCGGCACCACCGCAGCCACAAGAACCGGGTGCGCAACTGGATCATCGGCTTCGTGGTGGGCTCCCTGGCGGGCGTCATCTCCGGGCTGGTGCTGTCGGTGCTGTTCCGGCTGGCGCTCAACTGCATCCGCGGGCGGTACCGGTCGCGGTCGGGCGTGATGATCTTCACCCCGAAGCTGATCCGGCGTCCCGAGCACCTGGCGTTCCTGGAGAAGGAGGATGGGCTGGCATCGCTGGCCGTGATCGGGCGCGGCGGGTGCGGGGAGGTGTACAAGGCGCAGCTCCCCGTGGAGCGGGAGGGCGAGGAGCCCCGGTTCATCGCCATCAAGAAGGAAGCACGGCGGCGACGCGCCGGCCAACAACAACCTGAGCGACGAGGAGAGCCGGCAGCTGGACAAGCGGTCGCGGCAGATCCAGTCGGAGATCCGGACGGTGGGGCACATCCGGCACCGCAACCTGCTGCCGCTGGCGGCGCATGTGCCGCGCCCGGACTGCCACTACCTGGTGTACGAGTACATGAAGAACGGCAGCCTGCACCAGGCGCTGAAAGCCGGCACACACACAGAGGTCGACGGCGCCGAGGACGGCAACAGCAGCACCGGAGGCACCGGCACCGCTGCCGGCGGGCTGTCGTGGCCCGCGCGTCTCCGCGTGGCGGTGGGCGTGGCGGCGGGGCTGGAGTACCTGCACGTCTCCCACCAGCCGCAGATCATCCACCGCGACCTGAAGCCCGCCAACATCCTGCTGGACGACGACCTGGAGCCCCGCATCGCGGACTTCGGGCTGGCCAAGGCGATGCCGGACTCGCACACGCACGTGACGGCGTCCAACGTGGCCGGCACGCTGGGGTACATCGCGCCGGAGTACTACCAGACGCTCAAGTTCACGGCCAAGTGCGACGTGTACAGCTTCGGGGTCATCCTGACGGTGCTGGCCACGGGAAAGGAGCCGTCTGACAAGTTCTTCACGGAGACGGAGGAGGTGGTCGGCCTCGTGAAGTGGTTGCGCCGCGTCATGGAGAGCGGGGAGCACGCGCAGGCCATCGACCCGGCCATCGCCGGCGCCGGGCACGACGAGCAGATCCTGCTGCTGCTGCGCATCGCCTTGTTCTGCACCAAGGACGACCCCAAGGAGCGGCCCTCCGCCAAGGACGTCCGCTGCATGCTGTCGCAGATCAAGACCTAGCCAGAGCTGAATCAGATCAATCACTACATACAAACTTAGTTTCAAATAAATTCTCTCTGTGTCTCTGGATTGTGGATTATTGCTAGCTACTGTTGTATTGTAGTACTTGGTCAAAGTTGACATAGTTTGAATGGCACGTTTCCCATAATTGCACAATCAACCGGACGGAGGGAGTATCATCAAGTCGTCGCGTCAGATGTCAGGTGGGGCCGGTTGACTAGGACTGGGCAGTTTGTCTATAATTATATAGCAGCAGGAATGATAGAGATCTGAAAGTCGTCGCACGCGCTGGACTAGGACCGGGTATACATACTCCTTTCTCTTTACTCGCGAGATGCTTGCGAGCTTTGGCACGGTTATGCTGAATACCAGTATGATTCACATGGTCCTTTCTATAGTATCTTTCTTTGCTTCGAAGATTCTTGCGATCTTCGCGAGCTTTAACACGGTTATGCTGAATACCAGTATGATTCACATGGTCCTTTCTACAGTATCTTCTTTGCTTCGAAGATTCTTGCGATCTTCCGGTAGAAGGATCCAAATCCAATAATGCTCCTGCTCCCTCCGTCCCAGAAAAAGTGTCGTTTTAGATTTTTCAGACATTGTGTTTGACCGTTCGTCTTATTCAAAAATTTTATGTAAATTATAAAATAAATAAATCATTGTTGAAGTATCTCTAATGATAAAATAAGTCATAAAAAAATTAATAATATTTTTTAAATTTTTTTGAATAAGACGAACGGTCAAACACGATGTCTGAAAAACCTAAAACGACATTTTTTCTGAGACGGAGGGAGTAGCTACTAGTAGGTACAGCTCCCTACTTCCTCTGTGCTAAATAAATACTCCCTCCATCAGCGTAATAAATCAATTCCTGAAGTTATTCTAAATCATTTTTAAAAAAATTTGACCTAATTTAAAAAAAGGCACCAAGATTTATGACACCAAATTAATATCGTTAGATACTATATGAAATATATCTCCATAATTTGTTCATTTAGTGTCATAAATATTGTTGTATTTTTCTATAAATTTGGTCAAACTTTTAAAAAATTTACTTAAGACAACTCTAAGAATTCATTTATTTAGAGAGGGAGGGATAGATTGTTGGTTTTTACTTTCTTATTACTTCTCAACTCTCACTAAGTTTTTTTTGCTTCATGTTAAAAGCGGCTCTTGCGTTCTTATTCTTGTTTTCAAGTCTAATTGTGATTTTGTTCTCACTTATTTAACTTTATGGTTTTGCTCCTGCTTTTTCAAAACAAGGGCAAAGTTTACCTTCATTTCAATTAGAAGAGTTAACATTGTAAGTTCAACTAAAAATGACTAGTTTTCCCATGTGAATTTGTCCCTATGTTTTTTAGCACTCTAGAGCTTTAACATCTATTTTGACATCAAATATTCAAACAATATTTTTAAAAAGTTTATAGAAAAAATTGCACATATTTTAAATTTAACCAAAGTTTAACAAGTTGGACATGCTTAATCGACCATCAGCCAAATCCAAGAGGGTTTGGTTAAGGTCAGGGGGTTAGTATCATCTTTTATTATTTTTATTTTTTTATTCCTTTAATTCATTTATTTGGCATTAATCTAACATGGCCTTAAACAAGGGACCTATTGGTGTTTTGTACCGCCGACGAGTGAATTTGTATTGCGCGTGTTGACACCGTTTTTTTGGCACGTGTCAAGATGGTTAGAGTGGGCTAATCGGCAGGAGAAGAGTTACTGTATATACTGACGGCCGATAAAAATCAGCTTGTGAAGAAGGTTGCCGATGAATGGTGGTGACCGATGGAAAGGTTGATTTAGACTCAGGCGTTGCTAAGGTTGAAGATGTTATTGCTGATGCCGATGAAGGGAGGCTTGAAGGCTGCTGCCGATGAAACAGGAAGTATGCCGATGGAAAGGAGGTCGGTAAGAATTCCATCGTAATTAAGGCGGACAAGAAAATAGATAGGAGTTGATTTCCTTTTCTATGTTTGTTAAAGTCTGATTTGTATAAGAGTCATGTGTTTCCTTAGATTTGGACTTGATGTCCTAGTCGTATTTGGTTATGTTTCAGTAGATTAGGGTATATATATAGATTGAAGGGCAATGTAATGAGATATCAATCAATATCAAAACCAACTTTTACTCCTATTTGCATCTATTTACTTTTCGGCGACTTCGTCAATTTGCATATTTTTCCTTTTTCACGAGTTCTCATCGATTCGGCGAGCTGCATCGCTTCAGTGCGACCTTCGATGATCCTCGAGTTCCGCGTGAGTACCTCTTGGCCGTGACTTCTGGGTGTATCACTGTTGTCAGGACCAAAGTGCTCGTATCTTCATCCTTGTCGATTAATAGGTCAAATCGACTAGCACGCTTTGGATATCGATTTCGGGTATTAGCCCTTTGTGTTTGCAAATCCACTTTTGCATCAACACATCTTTTGGCACGTCTGGTGGGACAAATCTGATCAATATGTTCAATCCTGAGATCGATGCGGGGAACATCATTGCGATATCAGAAGAAGATCTTAAGGAAGAGCAGAAGCAGGCTATGGAAAAGGCTATAGAAGAATACAGACAGCTTTGCCTGAAATCATTCAACTTGAACAAGAGCGGACAAGTCATCTAGAAGCAAGATTTGTCGTTGCCTCGGCAAGTTACCTTTGACTCTAATCCGAGTAAACTTCAAGAGATGGTTAATTCTGCAGTAAATCATGCTTTAATTAATCACTCCAATGTGCTGTCCAATACTGTTCATAATGCTATGGTTCGAACTCTCAAAGAAGGGCAAGCGTCACTGCATTACGTTGGGCCTGCCTATCATCAACCAGAGCCGGCATCTGTCAATACTCCATCGGCTCCTTCGGCCATTGTGGGTGTAGAAGTTACTTCCCCTCCAGTATCAGCAGGCTTACCTAATATGCAATCTACACCGATACGATCAGACTCGGTACTATCAGGAGGACGAGTTCAGCTTAATACAGATCTATCGACATCAGCTTTGCCAGGCCCCGTGTCACAGAATAGCCAGATTCCTGCTAATTGGTGGGGATATGGTATGCCTCCAGAGTCATCTGCTTTCAACCCTGGGTTACCTCAAGTGTTTGATGCAGCAAGAAAAGCTCCTATGCCATCGGCTGTTTCGCCGATAGCTCAAGTGCCACAATATGCTACAGAAACTACTATGCAACCAACTCCAGGAGGTTTCCAGATGCCTTTGGTTCAAACATCTAATTCAAGTCCATCGGCAAGCTTACTGTCGATGCAGCAGAAGGCTCCTGCTATGAGTCAACTTGGAGTCCAGTTCATGCCTCAAGCTGGTTATAATTATCCAACATCAGCAAATTACAATCCATCGGTAAATTTTGTACCGATGAATTCTAATAATGGTTGGTCAGGACAGTTGCCTGTTCAACATACAGTTCAGCAAAATCAGCAGGTTGCGGGGATTCATCAAGGTCATATGCAAGCTGGTTTTCAGAATCAAGCATCGGCAGCTCAGCCGATGAATCCTTTCTAGCAGGTTAATGGACCACAAGTAACTTGCTGGAGATCGTGGGCCACAAAGATACACAGAGGGATATCAGCAAGTACCTCCTGTAGAAATTTAGTCATATCGTCAACAAGAGGCTGATGCTTTTTGGGTCGATAAGATAGCAGAAATTATGAAGGATCAGTTTGGGATAAAACCCAAGGTCAACACTTATTCTTATCGGACTCCATACCCTCCGGCATATGATTTAATTCCTCTCCCAAATCGATACAAGGTACCAGATTTCACTAAGTTCTCTGGGCAAGACAATACATCAACCATGGAACATGTTAATCGCTTCATTATACAATGTGGAGAGGTAGCTAGCAGAGATGAATTAAGAGTTCGATTATTTTCATCATCTTTGTCTGGATCAATATTCACATGGTTTATTTCATTACCGCCAAATTCTATTATTACTTGGGTTGATCTAGAAAAGCAATTTCATAAATATTTCTTTGCTGGAATTCATGAAAAGAAGCTTACCGATTTGGTAAAATTGAGACAGCGTAATGATGAATCGGTAGAAAACTTTGTGCAAAGGCTACGAGATGTAAAAAATAAGTGCTATAGCCTGGTGCTGGATGATCAACAACTTGCCTATCTGGCTTTCCAAGGATTATTGCCACACCTTAAGGACATATATGCTTCTCAGGAGTTTGAAAGCCTGAGTCATCTCGTGCAAAGGATCTCTGATCAAGATACTAGGGTTTTTGAACCTAAAAAGAATTGGAGCAAGAAGGTTTCGTTTGTCGGAGAGGTAGAAGATTCTGATTCAGATGAAGAGCCAGTTATCGGTTTAGCTGAGTGGGTTAAGAATAAAAAGCCGATATCTTGTCCCTTTGGTCAGAAAGAGCCAGAGAAGTTTACTTTTGATATCACCAAGGCTGACAAGATATTTGATCTTCTGCTTCAAGAGGGCCAAATTAAGCTGTCACCTAATCATGTGATCCCATCGGTAGAAGAATTGAAGAAAATTCTGTACTGCAAATGGCACAATGCAACTTCACACAGTACAAATGAGTGCAAAGTGTTCAGGCAACAATTACAATTAGCTATTGAATCTGGGAGAATTAAGTTTGGTAATTCCAAGATCCATAAGCCGATGAAAATTGATCAACATCCTTTTCCAGCGAATATGTTGGATGCCAAAGGTAAGACCAAGGTGTTGACATCAGAAGCTGCTGAGAAAAACGCATCAGTGGATCCCCAACATCGGATAACTACCGATGATGCAAAAAGCAAGGGGCTACTGGGAGAAAGTAGTAGTTCCGGGAAACCCCCTCGATCTGGCATTGTGATTACCCATCGAAGGCAGCAAGAGGGTTGAAAGCCCAAGTTTGGTTTTGGTAATTAATGACACCAAGTTGCTAATGCCATGTGTTAAGTGTTTTGAGTTAGGCATAAGCAACACATGTGATGAAGGTGTACGTGGCAAGGAGTGGTGGCCACAAGATCACAAAGAAATGGTGCATGGACATGAAATGTCGATCATGGTGGAGATGCACATAATATGATGGACATGATGATCAAGTAGAAGAGAAGGATCTAAGAGCGCAAGGCAAAGGTATAACCATAGGGTTTTCCTTTTGCCGGTCTAAGATGAGTAGAGAAGTGATTGACCAGATTTAGGATACATAGCCGACTATCAAGAGGGGCAATCACGGTTAGCTCGGGAATCAAGTGCCACTAGATCAATGTCTTGAGCATATGCATTAGGATCTAGTTGAGAGCTAACATAACGCCTTGGAAAAAGTTTGTGAAATGCTAACACACATGCACAAGGTGATGTACACTTGGTGGTGTTAGCACATTTACGAAGGCGGTGGAGTTTGAGCGGTAGAGAGGGGTTTGGGTTCCTCTCTCCCAAAGACATTTGAGCAAGTGAAGAACATAGAAGTTGCACATGATGCTTGGGCCAAGCTTGAAGAAACATTTGAGGGCACCGAAGGCACAAAGACTGCTAAAGCATATATCTTACAAGAAAAGTTTTCTAGCTTCAAGATGCAAGAAGATGAGAGTGTACCGGAAATATTTCATCGATTGCAAGTCATTGTCAATGAGCTAAAGGCACTTGGTGAGGAGGTCAAGGACAACCAATTCTCTACGAAGTTCTTGAGAAGCTTGCCCAAGAGATTTGATACATTGATCACCGTGCTAGTGAGGACTACATTGAAGGATTCAACTCCTCAACAAATATTTCAAGAGGTAATGACCGATGATTCATATAGAGAAGATGATGAGAAGGATGAGTTGGTCAAGAAGAAGAAGAAAGAAAATGAGAAGAAAGATGATGAAACTAAGAAGAGTGTGGCATTCAAAGCCACCACATCCAAGGGCAAGTCCAAGATTGAATCATCAAGTGATGAAGACTCAAGCTCTTGTGATAGTGATGACATTGATGAGAAGATAGCTCTTTTTGTCAAGCAATTTAGCAAATTCATGAAGAAGAAGGGCTTTCGTGCAAGAAGAAGGAAGAACTTATCCAAGAAGAATGAGCATACCATGAGATGCTTTAGATGTCATAGTAAGGACCATCTCATTGCAAAGTGTCCTTATGATAGTGATGATGAAGATGCTATCAAGAAGGAGAGGAAGAAGCAAAAGAAGAAGCAAGAAAAGAAGGAGAGTTCTCATAAGAAGAAGAATGATTCTCATGTAGCTACATGGGATAGTGATGACTCCTCAAGTGATGATGAGGATGACAACAAGAGCAAGAAGAAGGGACATGCTAGCATTGCCATCCAAAAGAAGGTCTCCCTCTTCGACACTCCATCGTGCTTCATGGCTAAGGCCGCTAAGGTATCATCCGACGATGAGAGTGATCATGATAATGCTAGTGATAGTGATAGTGATGAAGAAGAATTCACTAAAGATGAACTAATCATTATGCTAGAAGATTGCACTCAACACTTTAAAGAATCTAGAAAGGAGTGCAAGAGCTTGCTTAGGGAAAAGAAAAATCTTATGCAAGAACTTGATGAGCTTAGGGCATCTTATGAGAGTCCAAAGGTAGACCATAAGAAGCTTCAAAAGTCTCACACTAAGCTTGAAGAAGCTCATTCCTCTCTAGTTAAAAAATGTGAAAACATGCCAACTAATATTGAGAAAGCTAAAACTTGCAACATAGGCATATCTTGTGATATAATTGATGAATCTTTTCATAAGCCTATTGTTGTTGCTCCCACTAATCCTTCATGTAGCTCATCTACATCATCCTCATCTAATAGTGACTGTTTCACTTGTGATTCCACACTTATAGTTGAGAATAAAAATCTCAAGAAGGAGGTAAAAGAGCTCAATCACACCTTGGCCAGGGCTTATGGTGGTGAGGACCGCTTGCTTATGTGCTTGGGTAGCCAAAGAGCTTCTCTCTACAAAGAGGGATTGGGCTATAACCCCAAGAAAGGCAAGGCCGCTTTTGCTCCTCACAAGACTCATTTTGTGAAGAACAATGGTAGCTATTGCAAAAGTTGCAAGCAAGTTGGTCACATAGAGCAACATTGCATGAACAAGAAATCCAATGCTAATGTATCCTCAATTAAGTTTGATTCTTTCTATTTGCTTACCAAGGGTACTAATGGTGTTCATGCAAATTTTATTGGTACACCATGGATGGGCTCAAAGAAGAAAGCAATTTGGGTACCAAAGAGCTTGGTGACTAACCTTGGAGGACCCAAACAAATTTGGGTACCTAAAAAGAATTGATCTTGTCTTGTAGGTAAATTACAAAGCCGGAGGAAGGCATTGGGTGCTTGATAGTGGGTGCACTCAACATATGACCGGGGATTCATGTATGTTCAAATCAATTGATACAAGTCAAAATGGTGGTTTTGATGCTATCACTTTCGGCAACAATAAGAAAGGCAAGGTCAAGGGGCTTGGTAAAATTGCAATCTCAAATGACATGAGCATATCAAATGTGTTGCTAGTTGAGAGCTTGGATTTTAATCTTTTATCGGTGGCACAACTTTGTGATCTTGGCTTCAAGTGCATTTTTGGTAGTAATGATGTTGAAGTCATAAGTGTTGATGGATCAAATTTGATATTCAAAGGATTTAGACATGGTAGCTTATACTTAGTTGACTTCAATGATAGTGAGACCCAATTGACATCATGCTTGCTTAGCAAATCTAGTATGGGTAGGTTATGGCATAGAAGGCTTGGTCATGTTGGAATGAAACAATTGAACAAACTTTTGAGGCATGACTTAGTTAGAGGCTTGAAAGATGTGACTTTTGAAAAGGATAAACCATGTAGTGCTTGTCAAGCTAGCAAACAAGTTGGAAATACACATCCTAGTAAGAGTGAAATGAGCACATCAAAGGTATTTGAGCTATTGCACATGGACTTGTTTGGGCCAACAACATATACTAGCATTGGTGGCAACAAGTATGGTTTTATGATTGTTGATGACTACACTAGGTACACTTGGGTGTTCTTTCTCTATGACAAGAGTGATGTACATGATCTACTCAAATCTTTTGTCAAGAGAGTGCAAAATGAGTTTGAGACTACCATCAAGAAGATTAGAAGTGACAATGGTAGTGAGTTCAAGAACACAAGAATTGAGGAATTGTGTGATGATCTTGGTATTGGATATCAATTCTCTCCAACATACACTCCTCAATCCAATGGTGTAGTTGAAAGGAAAAATAGAACTTTGATTGACATGGCTAGATCAATGCTTAGTGAATACAATGTGAGTCATTCACTTTGGAGTGAAGCTATCAACACGGCTTGCTATTATAGCAACCGTCTTTATTGCCATGGGAAGCTTGGGAAGACACCATATGAGCTATTGAATGGAAGAAAGCCCAACATTGCATACTTTAGAGTGTTTGGTTGCAAATGCTATATTCTCAAGAAATGCACTAGATTGAGCAAGTTTGAAAAGAAATGTGATGAAGGGTTCCTACTTGGTTATTCTACCACAAGCAAAGCATATAGAGTTTGGAATCTCACAAATGGCACCTTGGAAGAGGTTCATGATGTTGAGTTTGATGAAACCCAAGGGTCTCAAAATGAAGTTCAAAACCTTGATGATGTGAGAGGAGACCAATTGGCAAATGCAATGAAAAACATGGACATTGGTGACATAAGGCCAAGGCAAGTCGATGATGATGATGATATTCATGTGATCAACCAAAGTGTGCAAATTGATACAAATCAAGCAAGCTCTAGTGGTACTCATGGTGAAGCTCAAGTTCAAGGTCAAACAAGTGGAAGCAATCAACTCCCGATACTCCAACCTACTAGTATTGCAAGAGATCATCCATTGGACCAAATCATTGGTGGAATTCAAAGTGGTGTTCAAACTAGATCAAGGCTAGCATCTTTTTGTGAGCACTACTCATTTGTGTCACTTGAAGAACCTAAGAAAATAGAAGATGCTTTGAAGGATTCCGATTGGGTAAATGCCATGCATGAAGAACTAAACAACTTTGCTAGAAATCAAGTTTGGGAACTTGTTGAAAGGCCGAAGAACTACAATGTGATTGGCACTAAGTGGGTCTTTAGAAACAAGCAAGATCAAGATGGCATGGTTGTAAGAAACAAAGCAAGATTAGTAGCACAAGGATACACTCAAGTTGAGGGTCTTGATTTTGGAGAGACATATGCACCGGTTGCAAGATTGGAGGCTATTAGAATCTTATTAGCATATGCTTGTGCACACAACATCAAGCTCTATCAAATGGATGTCAAAAGTGCATTTCTCAATGGCTACATCAATGAAGAAGTTTATGTTGAGCAACCTCCCGGTTTTGAAGATGATAAGAAGCCCGACCATGTTTACAAGCTCAAGAAGGCATTATATGGTTTGAAACGAGCACCTAGAGCATGGTATGAGAGATTGAGGGACTTTCTTCTTTCTAAAGAGTTCAAGATGGGAAAGGTTGACACCACTCTCTTCACCAAAAAGATAGGCATTGACTTGTTTGTGTTCCACCAAAATGATGATTTGTTGAAAGTAGCTTTATAAGTGGTATCTAGACACCTTTGCTTATAATGTTGATCTCATGGGGTACTTTAGTGTTTGTGATCTTTACAAGTGATGTATTACAAGTGGTGTCTAGCTACATCGATGCTAAGGATGGTATATAAAGGCAACTCCGATTGGTATCACGCTTCAAAGGTCCATTCTATATACCTTAGCATCAATTTGATAGTAGTAACTCTCCCAAAATTCAAATCCATACATATGTGCACAATTGAACCAAACTCATGGAAGCACATATGTAGGGGGAGCTAATACTATTGAATTTGAAAATTGATTTCATTTCATATCTTTGTGATGGTTGTCATCAATTACCAAAAAGGGAGAGATTGAAAGCCCAAGTTTGGTTTTGGTAATTAATGACACCAAGTTGCTAATGCCATGTGTTAAGTGTTTTGAGTTAGGCATAAGCAACACATGTGATGAAGGTGTACGTGGCAAGGAGTGGTGGCCACAAGATCACAAAGAAATGGTGCATGGACATGAAATGTCGATCATGGTGGAGATGCACATAATATGATGGACATGATGATCAAGTAGAAGAGAAGGATCTAAGAGTGCAAGGCAAAGGTATAACCATAGGGTTTTCCTTTTGCCGGTCTAAGATGAGTAGAGAAGTGATTGACCGGATTTAGGATACATACCCGACTATCAAGAGGGGCAATCACGGTTAGCTCAGGAATCAAGTGCCACTAGATCAATGTCTTGATCATATGCATTAGGATCTAGTTGAGAGCTAACATAACGCCTTGGAAAATATTTGTGAAATGCTAACACACATGCACAAGGTGATGTACACTTGGTGGTGTTAGCACATTTGCGAAGGCGGTGGAGTTTGAGCGGTAGAGAGGGGTTTGGGTTCCTCTCTCCCAAAGCTCGGCGGGATTCGGCGCTTTTTGGGGAAGTGAAACACCTATTTTCTACTGCGCCGGAAGTCGGAAAAGAAACGGAGACGAACGGCGGTCACTGTGGTGACCGGACGCTGCACCGGACGCGGTCACAGTTTGACCGGACGCGTCTGGTTAGTTCAACGTGGCACGGGCACTAGGGTTTGTGACCGGACGCTAGTCTGGCCTGACCAGCGCGTCCGGTCAGTTCACATGTGCGTAGAAAGAGAGCGCGCGACCGGCGCGTCCGGTCCCTCATGGAACCGGAGCGTCCGGTCAGGCGTCCAGAGGAGCACAGTGCAGCGGAGTGCGATCGGACGCGGTGGCGCGTCCGGTCACGTGCGATCGGACGCGTCCGGTCTCGACGGGAGCTTACTGGACCGCGACTGGATGCTGACACTGTCGCGTCCGGTCAAACGGTAGAGCGCGTCCGGTCACGGCAACGGCTAGTTCTGACGCGCACTGTTCAGCTTGTCCTGTAGTGACCGGACACGTTGTTGGGCATTCTTAACGTCATTACCAAAAGTAGACTTAGTTTTCTAATTCTGATAACGGCGCCAAAAATGCCGAACCTATCCCTCATGCCACTTAAGCCAAGTAGTCATCCCCAGCATGACATGAGAGACGCGGTATTGAAATATGCAACTGCTCTTCTAAATAAATAATAAATAAGATCTGCAAGCGCACAGATTAATACCGATGTAGCATTTTAACCGGGAAGTATTCCAGGTATCGTTATTTATATTTTTACCACTGGGAAGGGATTACTAACATCAATGTTGATTATGGAATGGAATATAGGAATGAGTATCAATCATTGCATGTATAAGTGAGAGCATTCATCTATCTCTTGCATACAGGGGTAAGTGTCACATAAAATATAGATGAAGTATGAATGGTGACAAAGATAATTAATCTGATCAGCTAGCCACATATAATAATGATAAGCACCTCAACAGATATTCTAGCAAGACATTAGCATGGTATTAGGACGAACTACAAGGATATTTCCTAAGTTATTCTTAACTATAAAGTCTAGCATATCATAGTTAGTGCAAGTACACTTGGCAATCATTGCGAGAAAGGACTACGCCCATGCATAGTGATATTATCAAGGAAGATAAGAAACATAGCAATCACTCCCCCGTAATAATGTTGCTCTGCCTGCCTTACACACGGGAGGGGGACTATATAAGAACCAACGAAGCTGTCACCATCGCGGACCACCCCACGATCCGGCATATAAGATGCAATCGCAGATAAATATGGTCTAAGCACCACGCCTACACAATATTTATCATTTACCCATGGATCCGATGGATAAACGCTATACGATCCTAAACATGTATATAATTCCAATCTAACTAAGCCAAGCGTATAACTACGATAAACTAAGAACAATATAATCGCAAACATAAACAAGTAGAGCATAGTCATAATCAATATATTGAAATAGAACAAAGTTGTATTCATAATATTGAAGAACAATGATGAACAATGAAGAATAGTAAAGGAATTACCAAGAATCCTCTTGACAGATCCGGAAACCAATCGAAGCTTGACTCCTTCTAGTTCTAATCCTATGTAGCTATGCTATACTAGAGATCTAGTTGATGTGGTGGCTCTAGGGCTTGATCAGAGACTCTCCTCCTGAGATTAGGGTTTGAAGAATTGAGAATGAGGGAGTGCCTCCTCCAGGGGCCAGGGGTCCTGCTTATATAGCCCCCTCAAGTGAACGTGGGCCGTCGGATCAAACCGACATTAATCGCACGGTTTTCCTTGATCCCTTAGGTCGGTGGAGCATAATCCGCGAGACAGAGCTTGATTGGCTCTCAGGCCAGGGCGGGCGCCCTAGGGAGCAGGGCGGGCGCCCTGCCTCCAGGCCTGTTCGGCCTCCCGTTCGATCTCGTGGCTTCTGGAGTCTTCTAGATGATAGAAAATCGGTGAACACGTTATTATCTCTATGTAAACCCGACGTGTGGGCCTTTCCTCCGTATTTTCTGATAACCCCTTGTAGAAACAGACAAACACCAAAACTCGTGGAATTCTGTCAGATAAAACCCTAAGTCTAGGTGTTGGTTGCATTTGGATCCTTTTCTTTATTTATTTGATAACTATATTTGGTACTTAAGGACCGTCAACAAACTCCCCCAAGCTTACCTCTTGCTCGTCCCTGAGCAAGGATAGACTCATTATGGATCAGAAGTTGCTGCAACGCCTTTGAACGTTGACGGTATATATGCTTTCAAATAAGGTCTCATCCCTGAGTTAGAGTAAACTGTCAAGACTTAAAACTTACTCATTTTACCTTTCACCATGGGGCTTGCAACCGTCACCTGCATCTTGAGTGGTTAAAAGATAGAACGGTCTTGTCAAACGCCATGTCTCTTATTCTTGATCAGCTATAGCTCTGGAGTTTTTGCAAATTTTTCAAATAAAACTCAGAGATTCCTTGTATGACTTTCTCGGGTCTCTCTTTTGTGGTATTTCTGGATCCTTACCAAGGCAGTAATGGTATATGCCTTCTCTCTCAAAGTATGTGGTATTTATGGTATAAGGCATAGTGACATTGCCTTCTCTCTCACCCTACTCTAATAAGGCTTTGATATCTGGAGCTCATAGGTGGGAGATACAGTATACATACTCATAGAACATTTATTGCATAGTCAAACCATGGATCCAGAGAAACAAGTCAATAAGTCAAATCAAGATGTGCATGTGTGGTGAATGAGTGGTGTATGGTGATAACAAAAGTCTAATGCTCTTTTTGAGGGAATACATACCTTTCTTGCTTTTTAAAACTTTTGAGGGGAATGAGATGCTCTATTTTTTTTTTCTCTCAGGTGGGTATCTTGTACCCCTAATTCTACTGTCGGACACTTGTCCATTTTTACCTCTCGTCTCACTTTTTCTTTCTTCGAGGTTCCGAGCACTTGCTCCTTTTTATTTCCTCGTATTTATATATTTTTTTAGAGCAATCTCCCTCTTTTGAAAATATAGCAAGTGGTAGTAGAAATGACTTGAGCATTAACTTCACAGGGAATAACAGGAATGGGATAATGTTTTTGGCTATTCTCTCCCGGGTCAGGAGTAGAATAATTTGGGTGAATCTGGAGATGAAAATGAGTGGATATATGTGGATGCGTACTTCCGGAGTAGAAGCAGCATGTATGAGTGAACGTGCAAGTGAATCTGATTTTAACCACATGACAAGTTCCTAAGGGTCTACATAGCTTGACCACACTCAATGCCCATAAGCAGTAAGTAGTAAAAGTGCGGCTCTTAATCTAACAAGCATGTATATATGGCTGTGGTAGGAATTTAAACTCTCATCATACAGGAACTCATCATGCAACATTTTAAAGATTTTCAAAGATAAAATTCTCTAGAATTCTAGCATCTCTAGGAATAGATAAACAGCAGCTCAACCTTCCCATATCATATCCGCTAACAACTTAGACTTCAGATCAAGTTCTCTTCCCACTAGTTCAGGTTTAGAGCCAGTTTTAAATTATAACAGTTATGTCTAAACTAGAGAGAGAACAAATTTGAAAATTAGGCAGAGCAACTATTCATCATATCCATGCTAGAGTTTTATTTTCAAGATTCAGTTTAGCATAGCTACTTTATTTATTTATTAAACTAAGCAAATATATATAAACACAAAATATTAAAGCTAGGTATAAATGTGGATAAAATACTTAAGCATATACTCCCCAAGCTGGATCTTGACGTAATTTCCTTCTGATGTAGCTAGCAGGTGCAGAGGTGTAATTTGAGTGTCGGCAGCACCCTGACAACGATAGGATATCCTCCGTCTGCTAGTCTTCCTGAATTCTGTGGAGCTCAAATAGACAACAAAGCTTCGTGGAACTTGATTAAGCGTTAGCATAAATATCTAGCCTATATCATGTTTGAGCTTCCTTGATAAATGTCACTCTCTATTTTTATTTTCATTTTTATAGAACAGAAAAAATATATTATTATTTTTTTTATGCCACCACTGTGAATGTACTTATGGGTTTTATGCCACTCGCATACTCCCATGGGGCTTACTGTTTTCAACATTTTTTTTAGACAGAATGAACATGATTAACTGAGCAATAATTAAAGGGAAAATGATAACTACCAAGTTTACCTCTTGGCATGGCGTTCGGTGTTTTTAAGTCCTCCGAACATGACTTCTTTTCTTCTTAGTTGTCCTGGGATTTGGGTGGCGTAGACGGTGGTTCCGGCAGCGCCTCCTCTTCTTGTGTAACTGTCTTCGCTTTTCATACCCGACTTGGTGCTTCGGTCTCCTGTTGTGTATCCTCGGGCCTTATGACCTCTCCTTCATAGTCTGCCCATACGTCCTTGATGGTTTGCCTCCTTTGGTTACGGTTACGTCGCCTTCTTCTTGTCCTGACCTGCTTAGAATCTTCAACTATATAGTTAGGGTCATTAAAGTAGCGGCGTACCTTCTCAGAGGGGAAATGCATATGGACTTCTCCGGTTCCAATGTAGATGATTGCTTTGACGGTGCCTAGGAACGGTCTTCCTAGGATGATGGGTGGATCGTACTCGTCGTCTCCCATGTCAATGACCTAAAAGTCTGTATGGACAAAATGATCGTTAATTTTAACAAGGACATCGATTATTATACCTTCGACCTTTTGGGATGTCTGATCTGCCATCTGGAGCTGAGTGTATGTTGGTTTAAAGGGCATGGTTCCGTACAAGAGCTGATAGATGACTGTGGCCATTATGTTGACGCCTGATCCAGTGTCGCAGAGCGCCTTCTGAAAGGAGTATCCATTGATTGAGCACTCAATGCTTGGCATACCTGGGTCGTCCTTCTTGTTCAGGAAGGGCGACTTGAGTCGACCATCTTGACCTCCTTGAACTGCAGTGACCATCTTAGCTGATTCGGTCCATCCTTGGTTGTTCTTGTTCTGCTTGTTCCTCCTGTTGGTCCTCTTTCTTGGTTCATATTGGGGTTGCTCTGGGATTTGTGTAATCTTGTTCTTGAAGGAAAACGTCTCCTTCCTCCCCTTGATGTTGAAGTTGATCTTCGCAGCGCTGGCGTAGATGACAGCTCCCGAGGAGGTTCAGGAATGGCCTTCCCAGATAACTGGTGACCTCTCATCGGACCCGGTCTCTATCACCACGAAGTCAGCTGGAGCATACGAGGTACCAACTCGGACACACATGTTCTTTAATATTCCTTTAGGAAAGCTTAGTATCCGATCTGCAAGTTGCAAACACATAGTTGTTTCTGATAAAGGATATGTAAAGAATTTTTCATAGAGTACCCTGCGCCTAATGTTGACGCTGGAGCCAAAGTCGCAGAGTGCTTCTGGGAAGTCCACCATGCCGATGGAGATCGGGATGACGGGGCGTCCTGGATCGCCTCTCTTGACTGGCAGAAGGTCATTATGTACTCCGACAGCGGAATTACTCCAATAGTTACCTGCATCAAACATGTCTACAAGATTTGCAGATTCTAATCCTTCTGGTTATGATGGTATACCGGGGTTAGTAGCAGGAACAGCAGCAGCTATTTGATTTAACTGAGATTCAATTATTTTATTAAAGCTAATTTGGTTTTTGATGGCAGTAGAGAAATTATCCATTCTATTATTTATGTTTTCTAGTTTTTTATCATTGGATGCCAATTTCTTAGACAAGTTATCCATTAGCTTTCCTTGATTAGACACTAACTCTCTCAGGGGTGGAAAATTATTATTGTTGTCGTAAGAGTTATTACCTTGATAATTACCTGAGTAGTTACCTGAGTAGTTAGGCCTCTGTTGATTCCAACCTTGATTTTGTTGAGGACGGTTGTAGTAGTTGTTGTTGTTGATGTACCTTGCATCCTCAAGCATCTCAGGGCAGTGACTGCCTGAGTGTCCAGTATCTCCACATTCCTCATAAGTCATGTGAGAGTCGTAGACGTTCATGACTTCTCTTTTGTCTCCAGCTTTGTCATCGAGCTTTTTCATGAGTAGGTCTAACTTTGCAGACAGCATGTCTACCTCCTTGAGCTGGTGCATACCTCCACCCTTCTTGCGTGTTTGAGTCCTCTCTTCGTTCCAACCTTGGTTGGACGCCATCTTCTCCACAAGAGCTGTGGCTTGTGGTATGGTGAGTGATAGAAATGCGCCTCCAGCTGCAGCATCCATGGTCTCACGAGCACTAGTGATGAGCCCATGATAGAAAGTCTGCATAAGTAGCCAGCTTTCCATTCCATGATGGGGACATTCTAGGATGTAATCTTGAAAGCGCTCCCATGCTTCTGGAACGGATTCATCATGTTGTTGCTGAAAACTTGTAATCTTTCCACGGAGAGCATTGGTCTTGCCCATGGGAAAGAACTTAGCCAGAAAGTTCGTAGAGCAGAGTGCCCACGTAGTGTTCTTATCCTTCGTCGCGTAGAACCACTGCTTCGCTCTCCCCAATAGTGAGAATGGGAAAAGGCGAAGTAGTATGGCGTCTCTGGGAACATCTAATAAAGTGAATGTGCTGCAAATCTTTAGGAAGTGTTGGAGATGAGCACTTGCATCTTCGTGCGGCTTCCCACAAAACTGGTTGGCTTGTACCATGTTGATGAGCCCTGGCTTGAGCTCAAAGTTCTTGTCGATGGCCGCGGCAGGTCCAGTGCGGATGTTGTCCGTAGTGGGAGCTGAGAACTCACGGATCGTCTTGTTCGCCATGGCTGCGAACTCTGTTGACAAATTCCGGATGAAACTTCGGCGGTCTTCTGGATTGGATGAAGTGTTGCGTCAAAGTGTTGACTTCTTGAGCTTGGCTCTTGCCTTTCTGATTAATGCTTCGGGGTTGTCAACAAAATTTTCTGGAAGATGTCCTCTATTCATACATCACCCTGCAAAACAATAAGAATGGAAAAATACAGGGGTAAATCTGTATGGGAGAATTGATGATCTCAATCACTTAATGATGCGAATGATGACTCAAATTCCGTATTCATTCCTTGTTAGTAAATCAACCTTCCCCGGCAACGGCGCCAAAAATGCTTGTTGGGCATTCTTAACGTCATTACCAAAAGTAGACTTAGTTTTCTAATTCTGATAACGGCGCCAAAAATGCCGAACCTATCCCTCATGCCACTTAAGCCAAGTTGTCATCCCCAGCATGACATGAGAGACGTGGTATTGAAATATGCAACTGCTCTTCTAAATAAATAATAAATAAGATCTGCAAGCGCACAGATTAATACCGATGTAGCATTTTAACCGGGAAGTATTCCAGGTATCGTTATTTATATTTTTACCACTGGGAAGGGATTACTAACATCAATGTTGATTATGGAATGGAATATAGGAATGAGTATCAATCATTGCATGTATAAGTGAGAGCATTCATCTATCTCTTGCATACAGGGGTAAGTGTCACATAAAATATAGATGAAGTATGAATGGTGACAAAGATAATTAATCTGATCAGCTAGCCACATATAATAATGATAAGCACCTCAACAGATATTCTAGCAAGACATTAGCATGGTATTAGGACGAACTACAAGGATATTTCCTAAGTTATTCTTAACTATAAAGTCTAGCATATCATAGTTAGTGCAAGTACACTTGGCAATCATTGCGAGAAAGGACTACGCCCATGCATAGTGATATTATCAAGGAAGATGAGAAACATAGCAATCACTCCCCCGTAATAATGTTGCTCTGCCTGCCTTACACACGGGAGGGGGACTATATAAGAACCAATGAAGCTGTCACCATCGCGGACCACCCCACGATCCCGCATATAAGGTGCAATCGCAGATAAATATGGTCTAAGCACCACGCCTACACAATATTTATCATTTACCCATGGATCCGATGGATAAACGCTATACGATCCTAAACATGTATATAATTCCAATCTAACTAAGCCAAGCGTATAACTACGATAAACTAAGAACAATATAATCGCAAACATAAACAAGTAGAGCATAGTTATAATCAATATATTGAAATAGAACAAAGTTGTATTCATAATATTGAAGAACAATGATGAACAATGAAGAATAGTAAAGGAATTACCAAGAATCCTCTTGATAGATCTGGAAACCAATCGAAGATTGACTCCTTCTAGTTCTAATCCTATGTAGCTATGCTATACTAGAGATCTAGTTGATGTGGTGGCTCTAGGGCTTGATCAGAGACTCTCCTCCTGAGATTATGGTTTGAAGAATTGAGAATGAGGGAGTGCCTCCTCCAGGGGCCAGGGGTCCTGCTTATATAGCCCCCTCAAGTGAGCATGGGCCGTCGGATCAAACCGACATTAATCGCACGGTTTTCCTTGATCCCTAAGGTCGGTGGAGCATAATCCGCGAGACGGAGCCTGATTGGCTCTCAAGCCAGGGCGGGCGCCCTAGGGAGCAGGGCGGGCGCCCTGCCTCCGGGCCCGTTTGGCCTCCCGTTCGATCTCGTGGCTTCTGGAGTCTTCTAGATGATAGAAAATCGGTGAACACATTATTATCTCTATGTAAACCCGACGTGTGGGCCTTTCCTCCGTATTTTCTGATAACCCCCTGCAGAAACAGACAAACACCAAAACTCGTGGAATTCTGTCAGATAAAACCCTAAGTCTAGGTGTTGGTTGCATTTGGACCCTTTTCTTTATTTATTTGATAACTATATTTGGTACTTAAGGACCGTCAACACACGTCCGGTCACCCTGACCGGAGCGTCCGGTCAGCGCGATTTTAACTGTGTCGTCCGGTAACGGCTAGCTGCGTACCCCTTCGCTATAAATAGAAGTTGGCCGGGGTTTGAGGGTAACTCTTGCACATTTTGAGACCTAAAGACATCCTTTGAGCTAGAGAACAACCCCTCCACTCATCTCCTTGCTTGGTTGCACATCTTGAGTGAGATTGAGTGAGATTCAAGTGCATTGCTTGAGATTTGCATTCTAGAGGCACTTGATCTTTGAGTTGCTGTGGATTTCTTGTTACTATTCCATGTTTCCCGACACGGTAGACGACTTGGAGCAGTGGAGGTGATTGAGCTCGCAATTGGAGATTGTAGGATCCCTCACCAAGTGTTGTAAGGGGTTCTTGATCCTTCCCCGCGAGAGTTCACAAATTGGATGTAACACCCCTGGTGTTAAGCATGCATTATCATTTCAAAGCATAAGCATTCAACATCATTGCATGTTTAACATTGTTTGAATTGTATCCCTTTTCAAATTTAACTTGAAAAACAAATAAATGGAAACCCTAAGTTTAAAATAAATGTTAAAAGCCGGTGTACTTTTTAGAAGTAGCAATTTTAAATAATCTAGAATAAATCAACTTGATTATTGGAGCAAAGTTTGGATTCAAATCCTCCTCAAATTATGTTTTAAAAATTATTCTAAATAAATGAGTTTTGATTTTTAAATTAGCTTTAAATCTCAAATTTAAAATCTATTGGGAATTTTGAAAAATGTTCTATATGAAAGTTGTAGAGAATAAAATTTTGAACAACTTTTGTTTTGAGTCAAATTTCTGAAAACCTCGTTTTCATCCCCAAATTTGAATTTTAAACAGAGATTTAAAAATCTGGAATTTATTTGAAAAAGAAAAACTGGATTTTCTTTACTGGGCTTCGGCCTCACTTCTCGGCCCACGGCCGAAGCCGGCCTGGCCCGCCTCGCGCCCCCGCCCGCGCCCGCGCGCGCGCTCGCGCCAGCGCACGCCGCGCTCAGGCCGCGGCCGCCGCGTGGCCGCCGCTCGCCGCCTCCGGCGTACGGGTGGCGAGCCGTGGGCTCCACCGGCCGCGCCACGCGCCTTGAAGCCGCGCCCGCCTCTTCCTCGCCAGTCGTGCTCACGTTTTCCTTCTCCCAGCCTCGCGCGAGCAGCAGCCGCAGCCGCACGCCGCCTCCGAGCGCTCGCCGCCGTTCCCGCTCAACGGCCGCACCATTTCTCGATTCATCTCGCCACCGGCTCCGCCACACCCTCCTCTCCTCCGAACGGGGTTCGGTACCCCTCGCTCGCCGACGGTGAGGCCCAATCTCTTCTTTCCCGCCCGCACCACCGTCGCCGGCCGCCGAGCTCGAGCTCCGCCTCCGGCGCCCTCGCTCCCTCCTTCTCCCCTGTTTCGCGCGGTTGTGCTTGCAACCCTTTCGCGGGAGCCGTGCGTGCTCGGGAATTCGACTCCGAGCCGGAGGTCGGCCGTTGGCCGACGGCGACCACCGCTCCGCCTCCGCGACGTCGGGGCCACGGCGCCCGTGGCCGCGCTCCGCGCTCCGCGCTCCGCGCTCCGCGCTCCGCGTCCGCCTCCTCCCCTCTTCGGTGGCTGGGCCACCGGCTTGGGCCGAGCCGCCAAAGCCGGGCCGCCCCCTCCCTTCTGTTTCCCGCGCGACGCCTAGCCCATTCCGGCCGCGGGCCAGTGCTGCCGCGTGGGCCGGCCCGTTCGGCGATTTCAAATTTCGTTTTCGAATTCTTATTATTATTTGGAAAATAAAATGCTTTAGAAAATGTTGTGTACAATTTATAGCTCCAAAAATCATGAAATAAATTTTAAAATGTTCCTTGTGAGTAGATCTACAGTTTAAAAATATCCCATGTTATTTTTGTGACACTTTACTGTACATTTTTATTTAATTGTTAGATATGCTGTTATCTTAGAAAAATTGTAGTAAATAAACTAATAAAGGAAAAAATGTGATTCTTGTTGCATTAATCTTCTTTAGTGATGTACTTTCTAGGAAAAATGCTAGTGAAGCGTGTTCTGTGGGAAATTTTTGAAGTGTAGTTCAAATGCCTTTATTGGTTAATATTTGTTATTTTTAGTAGAAATCGATATTTGTATATAACATACTTATGATAATTTTTGTAGTATGTTAGTTTACTGTTGGTAACCTAGGAAAAATGTGAAATCTGTTGTTTGATACTTTTCCTAGTATAAAACAATTTCATGCTCACATTTAAGCCATAATTTGTTTATTTTGTACAGGTAGTTTTACAGTTCCATTTACCATGAAAATTTAGTGGTAGCTTAGTTAGGGTAAGAATACTCTACTGTAATTTTTGTAGATTTTTATCTAAGCCAGAGATAGGTGTTGCAGTACAACCCTAGTTAAATAAGGAATAAATGATTATTCTTTATGAGAATTTAAGAAGAATAAAATATGTTTGGTGTATCTTTGAAGCATCACTAGGCCTTGCTGATGTTGTGGATGAGTTGGGGTGGTAAGGTTTGGTTATTTAGGGTCACTTGCTTATGTCAGGTGTATGTTAGTTAGTGTATCAATTTGGGTAAACCTTAGGGTACATGTTCTTGGATGACGTGGACTACCTTGTAGAAGATGAAGTTTTGTACTAACTGCTCATTCCATGTGCTCGTCTGCATCTCATGTCACTTCATCATTTCATCATAATCCGATGCATCATTCGCATGTACTTATGCACTTGCATCATACAGGATCGCAGGAGGAGTCGCAGGCAGCAGTAACCGAGGAGCAGGCTTGGACGGACCAGCAGGAGCCCCAGGCACAGGAGGTGCCCGAGGAGGAAGAGCCAAGCGAGGAACTGCCAGAGTGCGTCGACCACCATCCTAGCTCGTTCGAAAGAGGCAAGCCCCGGAGCATTATAAGTCTCCTATTTTATAAAAGCTATTCTTACTTACCTGAATTATAATTATATATTGTTGCATTAAGTTATAGGAGTTGAGTGAAACCGTTGTTGCATTACTATCCTTGTCCACCAGAATTACTGTTACCTTATTAGGTCAGGATCGAGTAATTTGCTTAGCCATGCTTAGATCGGTAGAAGTCGGGTGATTTCCTGTCACCTGCGAGTTATAGGCAAATACCTGGCTATGGTTGGCAGTAATTGCGAATCTTGATAAGTAACCAAGTGTTGGTGAATAAATGGAGACCGGGCGGAGTCTTATAGGGTTTTGGACTATAGTGATTCCGTCTGTGTCGATTAAGGACCGATCGTTGCTCGTCCCTCTTGTCATATTGAACGCATGCCTCACATTTAGCTGGCCGAATAAAGTACCTTTCGACCGCGAAGCTAGCGACACTTTTCGAGCTGGGATAAACTCGGGTTGGCAGACTGGTGTTGAAGGGGGTGTACGGGGACGCGAAGAGTAAGCCCAAGGTGCGTCCTGGCAGTCGGGCGGTCCCTGGGTAGTGCGATCCATGATTATTATCCTGCGGCTTCTTGGAAAGTGTCATTGGTGATCTACGCGACCCTGACGGGGGAAGCAGGGTTTGTGTGAGGAATAAATCTCCAGCTGGATAGGAATTCGATTCGAATCGCCGTCGCTCCCGGTTAGTGAGCACTTGACTCGAGCTACGGCATCGTAGTGTTAATGATGAAACACGGATGGTTATGTGATTAATGTTGAAAATGCTAAACCTGAGATAGTAACCTTTGATGTTAATGGTTAATCAAGTGATTGTTTTAGTAATAGGTGCTTACTTAGCATGAATAGGTTATCATAAAAATGATGCTAAAAGTACTTATTTTTAGTTATTCCTAACAACTACGCCTTTCGCAATTGAGTCAAGCCAGTACACTATATAAAGCCTTGCATGCTCCTTGGTGTCATGTTATTTCTGGTTTATGACGGGTAAGTCTAGCTGAGTACATTCTCGTACTCAGGGCGTTGTTCCCATTGTTGTTGCAGATGGTCAGATGTACTACGGGTACTGCTCCAACTGTCTGTATCTGGCGATGGGTGACAACTAGGACCTTGGGCAAAGGTCGTTCTGATTGTCTTATCTACTGCTCTTGTGGACCATGACTATCTACTGGCACTGTAATTGAACTAAGGGTGTGTGCGTAAAACTATTTGCTTCCGCTACTTTATGTTGAACTAAGTTGTAATAACTTTTATTTCTGAACTCCGATGTATCCTACCTTATGGTCAACTTTATGTATCGTGTGAACTGGGGCTGCTAAATCAGTACGATCTTGGTTGTATGTTGGTTGGTTTGAAATCCTCCGTGATTTCACGGAATCTCGAGTTATACGGGCTTAAGTTTGTTAAATTAACCGCCTCGGTGGAAGATTTTCTTACTTAATCTCGTATAATTACGTTGATCCGTTACAGCTGGCATCGGAGCATGGTTTAGCATGTTACTGTTCACATGAGTATTTAAAAACAAAACTGTGTTTTCAAATGAGCTTTTGAACTTAAGAGTGTGCCAGTGGTCATATCCTTTATGCCCGATAAGGACTCTAGGTGGCTTATTTAAGTACTAACTTGGGGGTTTGCATCATATTTAAATTTCGTCGCTCATACGGCGTGCTATTGTATGAGTGCCATTCACTTGAGTGGTAATGTATGGATCAATTACCTCTACGCCTTGGTAAGTGAGAGTTGTGAGTGCATGGTCGGATACACTGCCGATCTAGGGGAGTGCTTAAGTGATTCCGAAGTACTCACGTGCCATGCGCATGTTTGTATGAGGGTATCATTGATGGGAAATTCCGTCATGCAGTGACGATGCCGTCAATAGGACGACGATTCGGGTAGTGGTTACCGTTATACTCGTATCTGGGGATGCGTGTAGAGCGAGTAACTTACTTTACTGCTTTCCTGCATATTTTTCATACTGTGAGGTTTGGGCTGAAGTGCTTTTCTGCAGGTACATAACAGCGCTTTCGAGTAGCACGTATTAGTTACGTTACAAGAGATCGTTGTATGCCACCGTTTATTCCGTTAGTAGTTATTAATTTTCTAAGTTTGTGAGGACGTACGGAATGTGCATGCATCATGTTATGCATTTCATTCATGGCATTGTTCCTCCCCTTATAAGTTGCTTATCTCATTTCGATAAAAATGCCAACTTAAAAATTTGTTCTCACCCCTGTAATAAAAATTTTGCTACAGATGGCACGTACCAAGCAGACAGCCCGCAAGTCCACCGGCAGAGCTCCCCGTCATCAGCTTGCTCTGCGCACTTGCCAGCGCCACACTTTTCTTGGAGAGTTTGGGATGCCTACACTCTTGTGGAGAGTGCTCAGTTATGTAGGCTATCCTGATGGGATGGAGCCCCGCTACTTTTGGTCAAATGAGCGGATGGGCGAAGGACTTTTGGTGACTGTGGAAGCAGTAGTTCGTCCCCGAGGTGATGGTTCTAAGTGGACCGGTTGACGTTTTGAGTCAACTGGCAGGACCCCTGAAGAAGCCGCTGAGAGGGCAGCCTTTGGGATCCTGAGGGATATCATGGATCGCTTTCCTCAGGAGTTGGCAGCAGCTATAGTCGGAGTCTTTCCGAGGGGCAACCCCTCCACTGACTCGTGGCAGCAGGCAAGGGGTAGATCTTTGGAGATTAGCGCAGCAGAGGCACAAAACAGTGACAACCCTGCTATGAGTGCCATGTTCGCAGTGATGAGGGCCTTCGATGGAGTGGAAGGTAGTCTGAGACGTGTTTCTAGTGCCCTTGGTCAGGCTCGTGATGACCGCCGTCAGCTTCAGAGAGATCACGACGCCGAGATTGAGAGGCTCACTGCTGAGATGGCTCAGTTGACTCGTCAGAGAGATCAGGCCACTCAGAGGACTGTGGTCTTTGAGGGAGATGTACGTGCACTGAGAGAGCAGCTTGAGCGACTGACCACCGCCCACAGGAATGCTGAGAGCATGTTGGCTCATGTGCTCCATCAGAGGAATGAAGCCTGGTCCGCAGAGAATGTGTTGAGAGCTAGGCAGTTTGAGCTAGAGCAGCGGTTGGTCGATGCAGAGGAGTACAATGATAACTTGCATGAAGAGGTCCATAGGCTGAACAATCAGCTTAACCCTTATGACCTCCCTGGCGCAGCCGAGATGGATTTGGATGTAGACGAAGATCCTGCAGAGCCCGTGGCGCCAGCTGAGGAGCACGACGACGCTGCAGTTGGCGGCAACGCCAACGTCTCTGACCTAGACAGCGACCACGATGAGTAGGCTAGTAGTAGTTGCGCTAGCTACTAGGTTCCGCTTGCATGATCTTTTGCGTTGTTGGCACTTGAGCATGTAATAATGAGTAGAAGACTAGAGCTTGATGTAATGTTGGAAAGCTTGGATGTGTTTGTGACGATATCTGAACGTCAAAAGTCCAGTGTATGTATGCTGGCAACTTGGTTGTACTGGACGCGATGTGTGTGCTTTAAGTAATATAATTAGTGATGTTGTGTTAATTGGAATGACTTATTGTGCCCCTGTTTTATTGTATGAATTTATTCTCTCCAGCGAATTCAGTTCGGCATAATTTTTCATTCGGTTGCAATTTCTACAACATCACCTAATAATTACTGTTGCTGAAACATGCAGATGCCGAACACTCGCCGTACCGTGTATGGTGCCGCTGAGGCTGGTGGCAGTGCAGCTGCTAATGATGACCGTGATCCACCACCGCCTCCTCCACCCTACACGGCAGAACAGTTTTTCGCCCAATTCCTGGGAAGCCAACGCAACATGGAAAGTATGCAACAGAATATGGAAGCTGCGCTGCGCAGTATCGCAGATAATACCAGACGGGGGATAAACCAGGGTGGCCACGAAGCAAACCAGTACAGCAGTTTTAAGGACTTCATGGATACTCGTCCACCGATCTTCAAGGAAGCCGCAGAACCTTTAGATGCAGAAGAATGGATTAATACGATGGAAGATAAGTTTCGTGTCCTGAGGATGACTGAAGTGTTGAAGACTGAGTACGCAGCTCATCAGCTTCAAGGTCCGGCAGGGATGTGGTGGAAGCATCACCGCACCACTTTTGCTCCCCACGCCCATATCACTTGGAAGGAGTTCACTGACGCCTTCCGTGGAACATACATTCCACCAGGTCTGACCGAGATGAAGCTTGGGGAATTTCTGGCGTTAAATCAAGGCACGAAGACTGTGACTCAATATCTGCATGCATTCAATAACCTGAGCCGTTATGCCCCTGATATGGTGAATACTGATGCCAAGAAGATCGCTAGTTTCAAGAGAGGCCTGAGTCCCAAGATGATGAAACATGTGGGTACAAACATGAGAACTAATTTCAATGACTTCGTTAGTGACTGTCTGAAGCAAGAGAAGAACAACAATGTTTATGCCGCTTCCAAGATCCGTAAGAGGGCTTTTGAGTCGGGTTCATCTCAGTCCAGGGCCCCAGTGACCAACCGCCCGGCCTATCGCTCGCCCGTCCCCGGTGCAAGGTTTAGGCCACCGCAGCGGAAGAATCAGAATGCTCAGCCATCCCAGAGAAACCAGAAGCCGTTCAAGATGGCATTGCCTCAAGCGAAGACAGGACAAGGCAGTTCATCGGGAACCGTGGCTCAAGTGAAGGGACCGTGCTTCAACTGCAACCAACCTGGGCACTTTGCAAAGTATTGTCCCTATCCTAAGAAACAGCAAACGCAGTATCAAGCTCGTGTGCACCACACCACCGTGGAGGATATCCCTGAAGGAGAACCGGTGACAGCTGGTATGTTTTCTATCAACAATCATCCTGTAGTAGTCTTGTTTGATTCCGGATCGTCTCATTCCTTTGTAAGTCAAGCATTTGTTAAAAGGCATGAGCAAAAGATAGTTGAATTGGAATGTGCATATAAAATTAGTTCAGCTGGGGCTGACCTGTTGACTAATCAGATAGTTCAGGGAGTAACCCTAAACATATCAAACCGGCAATATAAGCTTAATCTGATAGTCATGCCAGGGTTAGTTTTGGACATGATCATGAGTATGAACTGGATGAATCGCATGAGAGTTGTAATTGATGTTGGAGGAAGGAGTATCTCTCTTAAGGAACCCAATGGGGAAGGCACCTTTCGGGTGGTCCTACCTAGGAGGGTAGACCAAGCTAGCACATCTTGTGCGGTCCAAACTACTCTGCTAGCCCAGATTCCAGTGGTTTGTGAGTTTCCAGAGGAGTTACCTGGACTGCCGCCAGACCGAGATGTCGAGTTTGCCATTGAGTTAATTCCAGGAACAGCACCGATCTCGAGAAGGCCTTATCGGATGCCTCCCAATGAATTGGCAGAATTGAAGAAACAACTTCAGGACTTGCTAAAGAAAGGGTTGATTCGTCCCAGCTCGTCCGAATGGGGATGCCCCGCTCTGTTTGTGAAAAAGAAGAAGGATAACTCCTTACGCATGTGCGTGGACTATCGGCCACTGAATGCAGTGACAATTAAAAACAAGTATCCTCTTCCTCGGATTGATATCTTGTTTGACCAATTGTCTAAAGCCAAAGTGTTCTCTAAGATAGATTTGAGATCAGGGTACCATCAGATAAAGATTAGGCCGCAAGATGTGCCTAAGACTGCATTCTCGACCAGGTATGGTTTGTACGAGTATCTTGTCATGTCTTTCGGACTGACAAATGCTCCTGCATACTTTATGTACCTGATGAATTCGGTTTTCATGCCCGAGTTGGACAAGTTCGTGATAGTGTTCATTGATGACATACTAATATACTCAGAGAATGAAGAACACGCAGAACACCTCCGGATAGTCTTGACTAGACTCAGAGAACATCGACTGTATGCTAAGTTCAGCAAGTGTGAGTTCTGGCTCAGGACAGTTCCTTTTCTCGGCCATGTGTTGTCTGAAAATGGCATTTCCGTAGACCCTAGTAAAGTTCAAGAGGTTATGGACTGGAAGTCACCAACTTCAGTTCACGAAGTTCGCAGTTTCCTTGGTTTAGCCGATTACTACCGTCGTTTCATACCAGAATTCTCGAAGATTGCCAAACCAATGACAAGCCTGTTACAGAAGGATCACAAGTTTGTATGGACAGAGGAGTGCGAAGCAGCTTTCTGTACTTTGCGGAAGTTGTTGACCACTGCTCCCGTTCTGGCCCAACCAGACATAGAAAAGCCGTTTGATGTTTTCTGCGACGCATCCAAGAATGGGTTAGGATGTGTGCTGATGCAAAATGGAAGAGTCATTGCTTATGCATCACGACAGCTGAGGAAGCATGAAGTTAACTATCCTACCCATGATTTAGAGCTTGCAGCAGTGGTGCATGCTCTAAAGATTTGGAGGCACTACCTGTTGGGTAATGTGTGTAATATCTTTACGAATCATAAGAGTCTCAAATACATCTTTACCCAATCTGAGTTGAACATGCGACAGAGGAGATGGTTAGAGTTGATAAAGGACTACAATCTGAACGTGCACTATCACCCTGGAAAGGCTAATGTAGTAGCGGATGCACTGAGCAGAAAATCTCATGCTATTGATGTGCAACCGTTGTTTGAAGAAGGGTTCAATTTGTTACATCCAGCTGTGTTGCATAATATTCAGATCAGTTGCACTCTGGAAAGCCAGATCATTGATGGTCAGAAAACAGATAAGGGAATCTTTCATATCAAAGAAAAGATAAAGAGAGAACCCACCAAACACTTTCGCTTGGATGAACAAGGAGTGTTATGGTTCAAGGATCGACTAGTAGTACCTAAGGATAGAGAGCTTAAGAACAAGTTGATGGATGAGGCCCATCGTTCTAAGCTATCTATTCACCCCGGAAGTAGCAAGATGTACCAAGATTTATGACCCCGTTATTGGTGGACTAAGATGAAAAAGGAGATTGCAGCATACGTTGCTCGATGCGACATGTGTTGTAGAGTTAAAGCTCTTCACATGAGACCTGCAGGACTTCTACAACCTTTGTCGGTACCCGATTGGAAGTGGGATGATATAAGTATGGACTTTATCACTGGTCTCCCCACCACACAGAAAGGCCATGATTCCATTTGGGTAATAGTCGATCACCTTACCAAGTCGGCTCACTTTCTGCCAGTCAAAACAAGTTTCCGACCACCTCAATATGTAGAAAAGTATATTGCTGAGATTGTCCGATTGCATGGAATACCAAAAACAATAGTGTCTGATCGAGGTTCACAGTTTACCGCTCACTTTTGGGAACATCTTCATCAAGGTTTGGGCACTAGTTTGATTCGTAGTACGGCTTACCACCCACAGACTGATGGGCAGACAGAAAGAGTTAATGCAGTACTGGAAGATATGCTTAGAGCTTGTGTGTTATCATCCAGAGGTTCATGGGAATCCTGGTTACCGTTGGCAGAATTTGCTTATAATAACAGTTACCAAGAGAGTATCAAGATGGCACCATTTGAAGCTTTGTATGGCCGGAAGTGCAGAACACCGTTAAATTGGGTAGAGCCCGAAGAAAGAAGGTTTTACGGAATCGATTTTGTAGATGAGGCAGAGAAGAAGGTCCGTGTTATTCAACAAAACATGCAAGCAGCGCAGTCTCGTCAGAAGAGTTATGCGGATAAGAGAAGAAGACCATTGGAATTCCAAGTAGGTGACTATGTCTATTTAAAGGTTACCCCAATGAAGAAGAAACGGTTTGGAATCAAGAAGAAACTATCTGCGAGATATATAGGGCCATACCAAATTTTGGAAAAAAGGGCCCCGTGGCATATAAGTTACGGTTACCAGAAGAGATGAGTTCGATCTTTCCCGTCTTCCACGTATCCCAATTGAAGAAGTGTCTACGTGTTCGAGAGGAGAGAATACAACCCCAGGGTATTCGGATCAAGGCAGATTTGGAATATCGCGAGCAACCAGTCCGGGTCCTGGATACCAAGGACCGAGTCACTCAGAACAAAGTGGTCACAACCTACAAGGTTCAGTGGAGTCATCATGACGAGAGCGATGCTTCTTGGGAAACGGGAGAATATCTTCAAACTGCTTATAAAGATTTTTACGATAAATGGTTCGTAACTCAAAATCTCGGGACGAGATTCTTATAAGGGGGGAGGGCTGTAACACCCCTGGTGTTAAGCATGCATTATCATTTCAAAGCATAAGCATTCAACATCATTGCATGTTTAACATTGTTTGAATTGTATCCCTTTTCAAATTTAACTTGAAAAACAAATAAATGGAAACCCTAAGTTTAAAATAAATGTTAAAAGCCGGTGTACTTTTTAGAAGTAGCAATTTTAAATAATCTAGAATAAATCAACTTGATTATTGGAGCAAAGTTTGGATTCAAATCCTCCTCAAATTATGTTTTAAAAATTATTCTAAATAAATGAGTTTTGATTTTTAAATTAGCTTTAAATCTCAAATTTAAAATCTATTGGGAATTTTGAAAAATGTTCTATATGAAAGTTGTAGAGAATAAAATTTTGAACAACTTTTGTTTTGAGTCAAATTTCTGAAAACCTCGTTTTCATCCCCAAATTTGAATTTCAAACAGAGATTTAAAAATCTGGAATTTATTTGAAAAAGAAAAACTGGATTTTCTTTACTGGGCTTCGGCCTCACTTCTCGGCCCACGGCCGAAGCCGGCCTGGCCCGCCTCGCGCCCACGCCCGCGCCCGCGCGCGCGCTCGCGCCAGCGCACGCCGCGCTCAGGCCGCGGCCGCCGCGTGGCCGCCGCTCGCCGCCTCCGGCGTACGGGTGGCGAGCCGTGGGCTCCACCGGCCACGCCACGCGCCTTGAAGCCGCGCCCGCCTCTTCCTCGCCAGTCGCGCTCGCGTTTTCCTTCTCCCGGCCTCGCGCGAGCAGCAGCCGCAGCCGCACGCCGCCTCCGAGCGCTCGCCGCCGTTCCCGCTCAACGGCCGCACCATTTCTCGATTCATCTCGCCACCGGCTCCGCCACACCCTCCTCTCCTCCGAACGGGGTTCGGTACCCCTCGCTCGCTGATGGTGAGGCCCAATCTCTTCTTTCCCGCCCGCACAACCGTCGCCGGCCGCCGAGCTCGAGCTCCGCCTCCGGCGCCCTCGCTCCCTCCTTCTCCCCTTGTTTCGCGCGGTTGTGCTCGCAACCCTTTCGCGGGAGCCGTGCGTGCTCGGGAATTCGACTCCGAGCCGGAGGTCGGCCGTTGGCCGACGGCGACCACCGCTCCGCCTCCGCGACGTCGGGGCCACGGCGCCCGTGGCCGCGCTCCGCGCTCCGCGTCCGCCTCCTCCCCTCTTCGGTGGCTGGGCCACCGGCTTGGGCCGAGCCGCCAAAGCCGGGCCGCCCCCTCCCTTCTGTTTCCCGCGCGACGCCCAGCCCATTCCGGCCGCGGGCCAGTGCTGCCGCGTGGGCCGGCCCGTTCGGCGATTTCAAATTTCGTTTTCGAATTCTTATTATTATTTGGAAAATAAAATGCTTTAGAAAATGTTGTGTACAATTTATAGCTCCAAAAATCATGAAATAAATTTTAAAATGTTCCTTGTGAGTAGATCTACAGTTTAAAAATATCCCATGTTATTTTTGTGACACTTTACTGTACATTTTTATTTAATTGTTAGATATGCTGTTATCTTAGAAAAATTGTAGTAAATAAACTAATAAAGGGAAAAATGTGATTCTTGTTGCATTAATCTTCTTTAGTGATGTACTTTCTAGGAAAAATGCTAGTGAAGCATGTTCTGTGGGAAATTTTTGAAGTGTAGTTCAAATGCCTTTATTGGTTAATATTTGTTACTTTTAGTAGAAATCAATATTTGTATATAACATACTTATGATAATTTTTGTAGTATGTTAGTTTACTGTTGGTAACCTAGGAAAAATGTGAAATCTGTTGTTTGATACTTTTCCTAGTATAAAACAATTTCATGCTCACATTTAAGCCATAATTTGTTTATTTTGTACAGGTAGTTTTACAGTTCCATTTACCATGAAAATTTAGTGGTAGCTTAGTTAGGGTAAGAATACTCTACTGTAATTTTTGTAGATTTTTATCTAAGCCAGAGATAGGTGTTGCAGTACAACCCTAGTTAAATAAGGAATAAATGATTATTCTTTATGAGAATTTAAGAAGAATAAAATATGTTTGGTGTATCTTTGAAGCATCACTAGGCCTTGCTGATGTTGTGGATGAGTTGGGGTGGTAAGGTTTGGTTATTTAGGGTCACTTGCTTATGTCAGGTGTATGTTAGTTAGTGTATCAATTTGGGTAAACCTTAGGGTACATGTTCTTGGATGACGTGGACTACCTTGTAGAAGATGAAGTTTTGTACTAACTGCTCATTCCATGTGCTCGTCTGCATCTCATGTCACTTCATCATTTCATCATAATCCGATGCATCATTCGCATGTACTTATGCACTTGCATCATACAGGATCGCAGGAGGAGTCGCAGGCAGCAGTAACCGAGGAGCAGGCTTGGACGGACCAGCAGGAGCCCCAGGCACAGGAGGTGCCCGAGGAGGAAGAGCCAAGCGAGGAACTGCCAGAGTGCGTCGACCACCATCCTAGCTCGTTCGAAAGAGGCAAGCCCCGGAGCATTATAAGTCTCCTATTTTATAAAAGCTATTCTTACTTACCTGAATTATAATTATATATTGTTGCATTAAGTTATAGGAGTTGAGTGAAACCGTTGTTGCATTACTATCCTTGTCCACCAGAATTACTGTTACCTTATTAGGTCAGGATCGAGTAATTTGCTTAGCCATGCTTAGATCAGTAGAAGTCGGGTGATTTCCTGTCACCTGCGAGTTATAGGCAAATACCTGGCTATGGTTGGCAGTAATTGCGAATCTTGATAAGTAACCAAGTGTTGGTGAATAAATGGAGACCGGGCGGAGTCTTATAGGGTTTTGGACTATAGTGATTCCGTCTGTGTCGATTAAGGACCGATCGTTGCTCGTCCCTCTTGTCATGTTGAACGCATGCCTCACATTTAGCTGGCCGAATAAAGTACCTTTCGACCGCGAAGCTAGCGACACTTTTCGAGCCGGGATAAACTCGGGTTGGCAGACTGGTGTTGAAGGGGGTGTACGGGGACGCGAAGAGTAAGCCCAAGGTGCGTCCTGGCAGTCGGGCGGTCCCTGGGTAGTGCGATCCATGATTGTTATCCCGCGGCTTCTTGGAAAGTGTCATTGGTGATCTACGCGACCCTGACGGGGGAAGCAGGGTTTGTGTGAGGAATAAATCTCCAGCTGGATAGGAATTCGATTCGAATCGCCGTCGCTCCCGGTTAGTGAGCACTTGACTCGAGCTACGGCATCGTAGTGTTAATGATGAAACACGGATGGTTATGTGATTAATGTTGAAAATGCTAAACCTGAGATAGTAACCTTTGATGTTAATGGTTAATCAAGTGATTGTTTTAGTAATAGGTGCTTACTTAGCATGAATAGGTTATCATAAAAATGATGCTAAAAGTACTTATTTTTAGTTATTCCTAACAACTACGCCTTTCGCAATTGAGTCAAGCCAGTACACTATATAAAGCCTTGCATGCTCCTTGGTGTCATGTTATTTCTGGTTTATGACGGGTAAGTCTAGCTGAGTACATTCTCGTACTCAGGGCGTTGTTCCCATTGTTGTTGCAGATGGTCAGATGTACTACGGGTACTGCTCCAACTGTCTGTATCCGGCGATGGGTGACAACTAGGACCTTGGGCAAAGGTCGTTCTGATTGTCTTATCTACTGCTCTTGTGGACCATGACTATCTACTGGCACTGTAATTGAACTAAGGGTGTGTGCGTAAAACTATTTGCTTCCGCTACTTTATGTTGAACTAAGTTGTAATAACTTTTATTTCTGAACTCCGATGTATCCTACCTTATGGTCAACTTTATGTATCGTGTGAACTGGGGCTGCTAAATCAGTACGATCTTGGTTGTATGTTGGTTGGTTTGAAATCCTCCGTGATTTCACTGAATCTCGAGTTATACGGGCTTAAGTTTGTTAAATTAACCGCCTCGGTGGAAGATTTTCTTACTTAATCTCGTATAATTACGTTGATCCGTTACATTGGATACTCTAGTGGAGCTCGTGGCTTGGAGGATCCCCATCTTGTGTGCGGTTGTGCGGCGCCCGTCGAGGGCTCGACTCTTGATAGTCGATTAGCTCGCGAACCGACAAGTGGGTGCATTGCCACAACGAGGAGTAGCTTGCCGGGAAGCAAGTGAACCTCGGTAAAAATCTTGTGTCATCTCTTTACCGAGGATTTCTCTTGTGATTGATTCTTTGAGTGCATTACTTCTCTACATCGTTGGTATAAGAATCAAGTCACTTGCTCTTTACTTTCTTGTACTTACCCTAGTGTAGTTTGCCTAGTGTAGCTTTTATCACATAGGAGTAAGTAGCTTAGTGACTTAGTCTTGTTGGTGTGTATTAGAGATCATAGCCTTGCTTCACTAGAATTGTATAGGTGGCTTGCATAGTATAGTTGAGCTAGTGCTAGAATTAACTTAGCCATCTTTTATACTAACGTGGTTGTTTAGTGAAGCTTGTAGATTTTTAAATAGGCTATTCACCCCCCTCTAGCCATTTGGACCTTACAAGGGTTGGCGTCAGCGAAGGGACCGATATCGACAGCAGCAAGAAGAGAGACGCCGAGAAGAGTGGAATCGGCATAAGGATCATTGGAGGTGTCCGTTTTTTATCCATTGTTGGGAAGAAGGTATTAAATTACCTACCGTTGAAAATTGCCCGGAGTGCAATGGTTATTATAAAGTTAATCGGTCAGAAAGGAGGTTTCAACCTGGCAATCAGGGTTTGTCTATTGATGAGCCGATCAGAGGTAGAGCATCAGTGCATGATCGGCTGGGGGGCAGACTTAGTGTACATGAGAGGCTTGGTAAACGCGCTGGATACTTTCCAAGGAATCGAGAGGAGCTTGAAGAGATGGCAAATGCAAGAGTCCCCGTTGAAGAAATATTTTACAGGGATCCTAATATACGTCGTGTAGAATCAACTGGGACCTGTTATCAACCGGTTTGGAAAACTAAGTTCCCTCAATGGTGCCCAGAGGGTTTGACAAAGACACAAAAAAGGAGGATGCAGCGTGAGCGTCAGGAGGACCTATACCGAGAAGAAAATTCCTCCAATGAGAGATCTGGCACTCAGCAGTGGCAAGTGAAACACAAAAATAAGGGCCCATCGGCAGATGTTAATATGGTATTTATGTTATCGATGGAGTTTTTGGCACTATCTGATAATGAGGAAGAAGTCGTTTTCTCTGACCAAGTAGCTCAGTTGACGCTAGATCCAATGATGACTGTTTTGAGAAACCTACCGATGATGAGAGACAGCATCTCAAGGCTTTGTTTGTGAAAGGCAGAGTTGATGGGCAGCCTGTATCCAAGATACTTATCGATGGAGGGGCTGCAATTAATATTATGCCTTATGTGATGCATCGGAAACTTGGTAAGGGAGATCAAGACTTAACCAAAACCGATATGATGTTAAAGGATTTTGAAGGCAATGTGTCACTGGCTAAAGGGGCAGTATGCATTGAGTTGACCATCGGCAGCAAAACCTTACCAACGGCATTCTTTGTTATTAATGGCAAGGGTGCATATAATCTGCTTCTAGGTAGGGACTGGATTCATGCTAATTGTTGTGTTCCTTCTACAATGCATCAATGCCTCGTACAATGGATTGGGGATAAAATTGAGGTTGTTCCTGGTGATTCTTCTTAATCAACGCATCGGCAGAATCAGATACTTATGAACGAACCAAATGCATATCAGGAGAAGTTTGGGAAAAAGAGTTCCTCAAGGTTGCTGATTATGAAATTCCACCGATCCAAGCAGTCGGTTCTGAAGAAGAGTTTTAATGGATAGGTTTACTGATGATGGAAAATTAGGTCAAGGGTTCACATCGGCTGATGATTTAGTAGAAGTAGATATTAGTGATGGTGATAGGCCAAGACCTACTTTTATTAGTGCTAAGTTAGATTCCAAGTGTAAACAGCAAATAGTCAATTTATTAAAAGAATATAAAGATTGTTTTGCTTGGGATTATACTGAAATGCCTGGATTAGACCGATCGATAGTTGAACATCGGTTACCTATTAAGTCTGGATTTCGGCCACATCAGCAGCCAGCGCGCCGATGCAATCCTAATATACTTCCTGACATTAAGGCCGAAATAACTAAATTAATTGAGGCAAAATTTATTCGGCAGTGTCGATATGCAGAGTGGATTTCTAATGTGGTTCCTGTTTATAAGAAAAATGGGAAACTTCATGTTTGTATTGATTTCAGGAATCTCAATAAAGCCACACCGATGGATGGTTATCCAATGCCGATAGCTGATTTGTTGATTGATGCTGCAGCCGAACATCAAATTATCAGCTTCATGGATGGTAATGCAGGTTACAATCAAATATTCATGGCTGAAGAAGATATTCCTAAGACTGCTTTCAGATGTCCAGGTCATGTGGGATTGTTTGAGTGGATAGTCATGACGTTTGGTTTGAAAAATGCCGGTGCTACTTATCAAAGAGCTATGAACTTTATTTTTCATGAATACATCGGCACATTAGTAGAGATCTACATCGATGACATAGTGATTAAGTCTGGAGATATCACAAAGCATCTAGCCGATCTACAAAAGATACTGGAGTGCACAAGGAAGCATGGATTGAAGATGAATCCTAATAAATGTGCATTTGGTGTATCGGCAGGACAATTCTTGGGTTTTATGATACATCAGCGGGGCATTGAAATTAGTAGGAAGTCTATTGAGGCAATCAACAAGGTGGTTGCTCCTACCA
This sequence comes from Saccharum spontaneum, assembly GCA_022457205.1. NCBI lineage: Eukaryota > Viridiplantae > Streptophyta > Magnoliopsida > Poales > Poaceae > Saccharum > Saccharum spontaneum. The sequence continues at coordinate 22,101,146 of CM039618.1, read as the reverse complement.
ATAAAACTGAATTGCAATCTTTGATCGGTAAGATTAATTTCATTAGAAGATTCATATCTAATCTATCGGGTAAGATCAAGGCTTTCAGTCCATTACTTAAATTGAAAATCGATCAGGAATTTGGATGGGGAGATGAGCAGCAGTTAGCTCTAGATGAAATTAAGAAATATTTAACAAATCCTCTAGTGATAGTTCCACCTCAACACGGAAAACCTTTCAGATTGTATTTATCAACTGATGATACTGTTATCGGTTCAGCTCTTGTTCAAGAATTTGAAGGGAAAGAACGTGTTATTTATTATTTGAGCAGAAGATTAGTGGATGCTAAGGCAAGGTATTCGGCCATTGAAAAATTATGTCTGTGTTTATACTTTTCTTGTGTCAAATTGAGACATTATTTGTTATTTGCCGAATGTACGGTCATATGCAAAGACGATGTGGTCAAGTATATGATGTCAATGCCGATATTAAGTGGTAGAATCAGCAAGTGGATGTTAGCATTATCAGAATTTGACCTACGTTACGAATCGACTAAAGCAGTTAAGGGACAGGTTATGGTTGATTTTGTCACTCAGCATCGTAATTTAGTAGACTCTTTGGAAGTTGCTCCTTGGATACTTTTCTTCGATGGGTCCACATGTGGTGAAGGAGCAGGTATCGGCATTGTGTTGATTTCCCCTCAAGGGAGAAAGTATGAGTTTTCATTGCTGATTGTTGCTACATCGACAAACAATCAGGCTGAATACCAAGCTTTGATAAAAGGGTTAGAATTGCTTAAGGAGATACGTGCCGATGCTGTTGAAATCTTTGGTGATTCTATGCTAGTTATAAATCAATTGGCTGGGATTTATGAATGTCGAAGTGAGGTTTTAATTTCATATTATGAGAGATGTCTGCAATTGTTGAAAGGGTTTAGAGATTTTCATCTTGAACATGTTTCTCGATTGCATAATGAAGAGGCTATTCAAGAAGTGCTAACATCGGCAGTCGATACCAATGACTAGAGAAGGGAGATTGTCGATTATTTAAAGGATCCATCTAAAAAGGTTGAAAGACGTATAAGATTCCAAGCTACCAAGTATGTGCTCCTTGATGATGAATTATATTATCAAACCATAGATAGAGTTTTACTCAGATGTGTTAGCAGTGATGAATCAAAAAGCTTGATGGGTGAAATTCATGAAGGAGTGTGTGGAGCACATCAATCGGCTTTCAAGATGAAGTGGATGATCAGAAGGAATGGATACTATTGGCTGACTATTCTTGAAGATTGTTTTAAATATTTTAAAGGATGTCAGGGGTGTCAAAAATTTGGTAATATTCAAAGAGCGCCTGCATCGGCTATGAACCCTATAATTAAACCTTGGCCATTCCGGGGATGGGCTATCGATCTCATCGGTCAGATTTATCCGCCATCGAGTAAAGGACATAAATTTATTCTGGTTGCTACCGATTATTTCACAAAATGGGTTGAGGCAATTCCTTTGAAAAAGGTGACATCGGCTAATATGATCGATTTTGTGCAAGAGCATATTGTTTACCGATTTGGTATTCCTCAAACTATCACTACCGATCAGGGTACTATGTTTACATTGGGAGAATTTGATGAATTTGTTGTAAGTATGGGAATTAAAGTTTTAAATTCTTCTCCATATTATGCTCAAGCTAATGGTCAGGCTGAGGCTTCTAACAAAGGGATTATCAAGCTCATTAAGCGCAAAATTAAAGAAAATCCTAAAAGGTGGCATACAGTATTAAACAAAGCTTTGTGGTCATATCGGATGTCGTGTCATGGTGCAACTAAGGTAACGCCTTAACAGTTAGTATATGGACATGACGCGGTATTGCCTTGGGAGATTAAAATTGGCTCTAGGCGAATACATTCTCAAGATCAACTGACAGCCGATGACTATGATACTCTTATAAAGGATGAATTGGAAGATGTGGCAGGTCATCGGTTAAGGGCTTTAGTTAGCATCGAAGAGAATAAGAAAAGAGTAGCCAGATGGTATGACAAGAAGGTGAAGATAAAGGAGTTTGCCGATGGAGATCTGGTCTGGAAGTTGATTTTACCGATTGGGACTAAAAGTTCAAAGTTTGGAAAGTGGTCTCCTAATTGGGAGGGTCATATCGGATAAATCAATCTGTTCCTGGTAACGCATATATTCTCGAAACCCTCGAAGGGGTTGTGTTTCCCAGACCATTAAATGGAAAATATTTAAAGAAATATTACCCTAGTATCTGGATGGATGCATAAAAGTATAAGTGCCGATAACAGTCCTATCGGCTGGAGTTATACAGGGATGTCGATGTCTCATAAATTGCCGATGCAGTAAACAAGAATTACAAGTTTAACAAGGATTGGATAGCCAATATCGCGCGCAGGAGAATTTGGTCGGCTTCCTTCATTTCTTTAATGTCTTCATCGGCAACACCTTCCACAGGCTTAAGTTTCTTCTTCAAGGCCAAGGCTTTGCGAGCTTGGACGTCTCTTTCTTGCTGAAGGGCCTTGATGACATCGGGAAGCTGACTCTCTTCTTGTCTGGCGTGGGTTAGGGCTGTTTCAACTTCCTCAGCTGTCCTCTTTGCCGATAGATCCAGAATTTTCTGCTTGAGATCGGCACCTGAGGTCTGCAAGTTGCTGATACTCTTGTGCTTCACATCGGCAATCTGTTTTAGCTGCATCATTTCTTCCTAGAGGTGGGCTTGAGCTGCTCTATCGGCAATACGGTGAGCAGCCCGTTGATATTGCAATCGTCGGCTCTCTAGATGGACTGCTGGGAAGAGGGTTTCTTCAATATCGGCAGGAACTTGGCCACGGATTGTTTTGAAAATGGCCTTTGCAGGATCTGAATCATTCACCAATTGAGCAGTATTCTGTTGTAACAAATCCAGGAGAGCTTCTAACTTGGCGTAGATTTCTGCCGATATTGTTCCTAGTGCTAGGGAAGAGCTTGCTTCTTCTCTATCATCATCGGAAACATCGATAGCGAAGGAAAATAAGCTATTGGGAGTCTTGTTCCTAGAAAGAAGAAAGGAAGTCAGTTAAGGATAGATACGAATATTATAAATTGACTAGGTCAATCGGCTTACCTGCTTCAAGGCGATTTCCTGTGCTTGGCTGGAAGGAGCGGCTTGGAGGGTGCCATGTGAAGGATCGACAGAGCTTGCCGATGGGATGTCTTCTGTGACTTCATCAGTGGTTGGCCCTTGGGGTATGATGGCCGATGGTATACTCTGTACAGAAGGGTTAATTTGCTCAGCTACATCGACTGGCTGGTTTCAGATGTTGGGGCAGATGTGGGGACTAGCATGGACTTCTATTGTTTTTGCTGAGTTTCGGCATCTGTTGAAGCTTTGCGCTTTACTTGAGTCTCAGCAACGATTGGCTGGGGGGGCATCGACACTTGTTGATTGTAGAACCTGAGCACCTGGTATGCTGGCCGATGTACCCATTTGTTGCTGTAAAACAAGTGTAAGATTTGATGTTTAACAGATGAAATGTAAAGTTAAAGGAATACCTCTGAAGGCTGGCTGGAGGTAGTGGTGTTTGATGTTGGAGGGATTGCCGATGACGATCCAGCAACGGCTCTTACACCCTGATGGTTAATGTTAATATAGTTCGTATCAGCATGAGTAGAAATAAACAAGGTTATTACCTTAAATGCCTTAATTAGGCTTGTAGCGGCAGCCAATGGAGTAGCCCTAGCTGTTGCCAGTTTTGATCTGGAGGTGATAGTCTTGGCACGGGTCCTCTGGTGAGTTAAAGTAGCTAGGGTGGGGGCGTTGTAGCCGATCGGTGATATTGGGGAAACAGGTCGAAGGGTTTCCCACTCTTACTCATAAATGGTACTAGGTCGTCGACCTGTCACGAGAAAGTTAGCTGCAGATATATGAAAGAAAAAAAATAGAAGGGAGTTAAAGAAACTTACTGCATCATCGGGAATGGCGTATTCAGGGTCGATCATGTCCCGATATGTGTGGGCGGATGTTGCAAATAGTTGTCCCCTCCATTCTCGCCACCATTGCTTATATGATTCAGTGATGAAAGATGCTGGTGACCAGATGGAAAGATCGACGTCTGAGATATCGGCATCGGGGGAAAGTCTCACTACCCTGCTCCATTCTGTTCCACTGGTGATTGTTTCTCTGGGCTTGATCACATCGGCAAAGCAGAGTTTGATTGGCAGTTGCCCAAAAGCCAATTGACGGGATACTGCCGATGGATTGTAGAACTCATAAGTGGTATTGGTATTTTTCCCGCTACCAAATGTGTTCACTGGGATTGCCCTGGGAGTAATGATGGCCATCATGAGCTCATTATCTTGGTTCATCTCGTCATCGGCAAAGTTCAAGAGAAGGGGGAACTTGTTTTCTTCATCGATATAGGGTACCCAAGCCCTATGGTCACGAGAAAGACCATTATAGAAGTTTTGGAAGAATCTGTCGATCTGATCTTCATTGGCTTCTGTTCCATGGAGGACAATTATGGCTTCACCAAAATTGAGAGGTGGGCGTGTTGCCGATTCCTCATCTCCAAGGACGTAGTCTTCGGTGATTTCTCGTGGGAACTCTTGGGCGAAGAAGTCCCATTGCAGGCGTTTGTGCATATGGGCATTTAGCCACATGTTGATAAACCACCAGGGGCCTCCTAAATTGCCGATGGGTTCGCCAAGCAAAAGTTTCTGAGACACTTGGTGAAGGAGGTGATAGGTGGAGTTCAGAAGGTATCGGTCAAGCGGGAACCTTACACCATTGGCCAAGAGTTCAGCCACGGAGAGGAAGGCATTGGTTGGTCCTACCGATCGGCCGTAGAAGATAAATTTTTCTAACCACATATTCAAGAATATGGCGTGTTCCCTCTGGTTAACTGTCCCGGTCCTTCGGTATTCTTGAATGTATCCTGTCCAGCCACCGATGTTGCGGGTATTCACTCGATGTTCAGCTTTCCTGCCATAGATGGAGCCCTCATCGACAGTTGAGATATCCAAGCCGGTAAGCATGTATACATCGGCAAGAGTGGGGGTGGCTGGGCCATGTCCAAACATGGAGGTGTTTGTTGTGTCTGACCAGAAATAAGCAGCAGCAATCATCATTGATTCATTTTTCTGCATATCGCCAATAGATAGCCTAATGCATTGGTCTATCTTCTGTTCTGCCCAGTACACCTGCATCGATCCATTTACCCTCAAATACCAATCTTTCCACCCTTTGGTGGTTTTGGGCCAGGATCGGAATGTGTCTTTCCATAGATTCAGAGAAAAGTTCTGGGCTCTAAAGGGGATTCTGTTAACCTCTGCGTTGATTAAATCGGTTGGATCTGGGTTGCCCATTAGACCTAGGCATTGGAAGTGCGGTTGATCGGTTGGAATAACCAATTTGTTGCGTAGTTCCTAAGTTTGGGGGATCAAAAGAATAGAAAAAAGAGGAAAAAATTACCAACTGTATGAACTCGCAAAGACCAAAGGAATCAGGGTAAAAGTAACGGAAGTGGAACGAACCGCAGGGACGTCGAAGTTGATCGCCATTGCTCTGAGGAGGATGAGGGCACAGACTGGGGACTTGAGGTTGACGCTGGAAGAAGTTCTCGTTGGATTGAGGTCGCGTGTTTGTTCGTCGGAGTCGCCACCGGAAAGAGAGAATGCCAAAGGTTGGAGTTTGAGGGTAGAAGACGAGCGTTCCGGAGAAATCTATTTATAGGCCGCTCGGAGTAGGGGTATTCTAGACTTATTTCCATGATGTGCGCGTGTGGGTCTAGGTGGTTCAGATGGATTTGGTAATTGTTCGCACGATAATCAAGGGATTGTGCAGAAGATTTGATGGCAAGTAATCATGACTTGGAAGAGATCTCAGTACAAAATATTTTAGATTTTGAAATGGCGGCATTATTATGTTAAGATCTTGCCGATGGATTATTGTTTTGGTATCTTAACCATAATCGGGGCAAGAATGGTTAGAAATTGTGCGATATTTACTGAGGTGCCTGAATCAGAACTAGATTTGATTAGATTCAGTAACAAAGTATGTTATGCTTGGAGAATGGGTTAAGATAAATGGGCGAAGGCAAGTATTATCTGGAGTAAATTTCGGAGCATCAATGTTTTATACTCCGAAATTGGGGGGCATGTGTTGACACCGTTTTTTGGCACGTGTCAAGATGGTTAGAGTGGGCTAATCGGCAGGAGAAGAGTTACTGTATATACTGACGGCCGATAAAAATCAGCTTGTGAAGAAGGTTGCCGATGAATGGTGGTGACCGATGGAAAGGTTGATTTAGACTCAGGCATTGCTAAGGTTGAAGATGTTATTGCTGATGCCGTTGAAGGGAGGCTTGAAGGCTGCTGTCGATGAAACAGAAAGTATGCCGATGGAAAGGAGGTCGGTAAGAATTCCATCGTAATTAAGGCGGACAAGGAAATAGATAGGAGTTGATTTCCTTTTCTATGTTTGTTAGAGTCTGATTTGTATAAGAGTCATGTGTTTCCTTAGATTTGGACTTGGTGTCCTAGTCGTATTTGGTTATGTTTCAGTAGATCAGGGTATAAATATAGATTGAAGGGCAATGTAATGAGATATCAATCAAGATCAAAACCAACTTTTACTCCTATTTGCATCTATTTACTTTTTGGCGACTTCGTCAATTTGCATATTTTTCCTTTTTCATGAGTTCCCATCGATTTGGCGAGCTGCATCGCTTCAGTGTGACCTTCGACAATCCTCGAGTTCCACGTGAGTACCTCTTGGCCGTGACTTCCAGGCGTATCGCTGTTGTCAGGACCAAAGTGCTCGTATCTTCATCCTTGTCGATTAATAGGTCAAATCGACTGGCACGCTTTGGATATCGATTTCGGGTATTAGCCCTTTGTGTTTGCAAATCCACTTTTGCATCAACAACGCGTTCGGCCCGGATGATGTGCTAGAGGACACAAGGATATATACCAGTTCAAGGTTGCTCGTGTTAATAGCACTAATGTTTGCAGTAGGGATTACAAAAGGACAAGAGAAGGGTACGATCCTAAGTCTCTGGTGAAGGTGAAGTGGAGTTGAAGTGCTTTAGAGTGTTCGAAATCTCCAAAGCCTAAGAGCCCGAAAAGCCCCCCCAAGGAGGGGCGCCCAGCCTTCCCTTTTATAGACCAAGGGAAGGACCTAGGGTACATGAGAGAGATAGAGGGGAAAAGAAGAAAGAGGAAAACCAAGAGGAAGGGAGCCTCGGAGCTGCGTCGCCCTTCTCCTCCTGTAGGTGTGCTTTGCTGGTCTTGTAGATGATAACGGAGACGTCTCACGTCGCGATGTGATGGCGATGGAGACGGCTCCATGTCGTGGCCCTGTTTGCTGCTAGCGCCACGCGCGGGCCTCGTCAGTCGGTCATGGCCCCCCGTCCCGTTATGCCTGGCACTGTGGGTGACGTGGGCCCCTAGGCATGGCCTGCCATGGCTTCAGTCACGTCGAGGCGTGCCCATTTCCATCTGGTGTCAGAAGTTTGACCCCGGGCTTGAGCTTTTACGTCTATGGCGGTTGGAGGCAGTGTGGGCCCCCTGCTAGGCCTGTGCCCCCGTCCGAGGGTGATCGTGCACCCTCAGGGTTAGGTGGAGCGAAACTCCCCTTCTTAGGGTCGGGCGAGGTGAGGCCTGTTCCCTTAGGGTCAGGCGAGGCGCGGTCCTCTCCCAAGGGGTCAGACGAGCAGAACCTGTGCCCCAGGGGTCGGGTGAACCGGAACCTATCCCCTAGGGTCGGATGAAGCCACAGTCACGAACTTTAATCGTCTGTTCGATTTTGATTGTTGGGGACCATTAGTTCTCCTTCTTCAGGTACCCTAAAATTGGTATCCGACCCTAGCCCCCGATCCCCAGAGTGATTCGAAAGGGATCGTTCGAGGGGTTTTTCGACTACCCAAGGGTGCGTGCGAGCCAACCCGGTGGGTGTAGCCCCCGATCCTGCGGAGGAGTGGGTTACTCCTTCACAGGCTTTTTTCGTATGGGAAGACCTCGGAGTGCTTGTTGCGGCTCGTAGGGTTCCTTTGGTTAGGTTGTGATGGTCGATTCACTATTCGTGTGTGACCTCACATCGGGTCTCCTTGCTAGTCTAAGCCCCCACGCGTAGCAGGGGTCCGATCGAGAGGTCGGCTCGTCTTGCGATCATTGTCCCTCAAGCGTTTTCTTAGAAAAATGGAGTGATTGAGCCGTGCCATGCTTTTCCTCGTTGGACGAACCATGGTGCTCGGTGAGCAGCTAACGGATCAGTTTGAGTGGGACCCCGGTTCCCATTCGGGGGGATCCAACATGGGTTAGCTGGTGACCGACTCTAGATTTTTCCTGACGGCCAGTTCATATAGTTCTTAGGTCCGTTCTGTAACACCTCAAGTGTTTAGTCCATAATTGCATTGCATTTGCATAAGCATAAGCATGCATAATTCATGTTTACTATTTTATGTAATGCAACATATGTGTTTGTTCTAGGGTTTGTTTGGCTCATATCATGGGTACTTTATAGTTGGTGTAACAAAAGGGTAGAGTAGCCAACCATGTCCTACAACACCTTAATTATACTTAGGGTAACTTTTGGAGCAAGGTTCATGTTGATCAAAATTTCAAAAATGCCCTCCAAGAGATGTTTGACTACCATTTGACCCTAGGAGATTCTAGTTTGACCAATTAAAAAGCCTAGCTTAGAGACCTTGCATGGAAGAGCACCTTTTAGCAAAGTTGTAGGGAATTTTATGGGGAACAAAAGTCTCAATATGACCATCTCATGAACTTGACCAGAACATGCTCAAAAGTGGCCCACAAGTCAGCTAGAGGAGTGACCTCAATACTTAGAATTTTTCTAAGTCTGAAATTTGACTCTCCAGTTTTGCTGAGGCCTACTTTAGAGGCTTGTAGTTTGCAAACCAGGCCAAACCAGCCTCTACTCATATTGACAAACTTGTAGTCCTCATGTAGCCCTACAACATTGCCAACATCACCCAAGTCTGGTTCTCCATGGTTTATGAGTTATGATGTCATGAAGTTGGGGTTTCAGTCGGTTTAACCACTGAAATCACATTTCAGTCTCACTGAGCACCACTTGATGTCCCTGTATCTCACCAACTAAACCGAATCAGCTCTTGAGGCCTGTTACAAACTTGTAGAGCTTACATAGGTCTACAACTTTGTTAATTGGGGTTTCCACTGAAACGAGCTGGATTAGAAGTTAATCACCTCCAAAGTCGCTCTGTCAGTCACTAATGAAGGCGCTGTCATCACGATTCAGTTTCTTCAGAGGTGAAGTGGCCGACCGGCCACAGAGCCACACCGACGCGTGGAGGCGTGGTGGCGCCCGTACGCCGGCCCTGGCCCCACCGGTCAGTCCGCGACGCCTTCAAGACCGCCACGACGCGTCGAGCCGGCCTCCATTTCCTCCGCCTCTCTCTCCCGGTTTCAAATCGCCAGACCGAGTCGCCATTGCCGCTCCATCTCCGGCGAGCTCACGCGCGAGTTCCACTGCATCACCGGCCACCAAACCACGCCATTTCCTCCGCCTCACCGCCCTCCATCTCCTCGACCCACCGACGACCATGATTGGACTCGAGGTGAGCCACATTGCTTCCTCTGCCACTTCCGAGAGGTCACCGGAGCCCGCCATGGAGGCTCACCGTGGCCGGGGTAGCTCGGGTCTCTCTCCATCCTCCCTTCCTACCTCAATAGCTCCGCCTAGCTTCAGTGAAGCTCATACCGAGCTTAGCCGGGACCGTGCACCCTCACCGGCGACGGTGCACCGCCACCGACCCTCACCGGCCGCCGCTCGCGGTGGCGAGTCCCTTCCGCCCCATCCCAACCCCTCCTGCTGGCACAAATCGATGCACCGTGTGACGGAGAACGCGAGGCTGCGCTTGGTTTCCCGAGCGAGCTCCTCTCCGGCGAGCTTGAGCTCGTCGGAGCTCGCGGGTCGCCGTCCCCCTGCTCCCGGTCGCTGACTTCGGGGGCCCGCACGTCAGTACCGCGCGCGGGCAGGATGCCGAGCGGGCCGCGCGCGCGCGTCGTGGGCCGCGCTTTCCCGGGCCGGCCCAGTTCGTTTGAAATATATTTCATTTAATCATTTTTGTCACAGATTTTTGTAGAAGTTTGAAAAATGTAGATCTAGGGTTTTACTGACCCAAAAATCATGAGATAAATTTTGTTAGGATCTACATGATGTGTAGTATTTTAGAAAAATATAAATCTGGTATGTGATGTTTAAATTCTGTAAGAATTTAATAGATCCTTTAAATGTGTTTTGGAATGCATGCAAATTTGTTAAATTTATAACTTGAGCTGTAGTGTCCCATAAATCATGAAATTTGGTGGGTAGGTTACTCTATACTTGCCCTAGCTCTGGTAAAAATTTGGGCATCAGTGCTTAAGTAATTTTCAAGTTATAAGGCTATCATGTTATTCTAGGAAATAATTGAATGAATTTTAGTAATTTTTCTACATGTGCAATGTTCTTGAAACTTTTTGGAGAATGTCTTGGTACCCTATAGCATCTAAGAAAAATATGAAATCTGTTGTTTGATACATTTCAATATGATGTATTAATTATACAAAAATCAGTCTTTTGGACTTGTGAATTTTGTATAGGGAGTTTTTGTGAAACAAATTTGTTCAAATTTTTACAGTGGTATATGTTGGGGTCAGAGAGCCCCCTGTAATTTTTGTAGAATTTTAGGAGCAGTTTACATATAGGTTTAAAATTCCACCTAATTAATTAAGTAAATTAAGAAATGAGTATAAATAAATGTTCTAGGTAGTCACACCCTACTTTCTGGTGTTTTTGTACCCCATGTGAACTTTTGGTAACATTAGTTTGGTTTTAGGGAACTTTGGCCACATCAATAAATATTTAACCCTTGCAATTTTAGGTTTTCTGGACAGCTCGTAGTATTTCTAAGTTTAACCTTTGATAAATATGGTTGCTGGAAAACTTGTAAATACAAAAGTTGTAGAAAACTTGATAAACTAGCTTGTGTCAAAAATTGGGAGCATTTGGCTTAATAGTTTGAGAGTTATTACTGTTTAAAGTGGCAGTCCAGAATCTGCTACTCTCTGTTTAAAGAGAACATATTCTGGAACTTGTGAAATTTGACATGGAAAACTTAGGAGTTTGGGGTTGAAGTCTGAAAATGAATTGTAGTGCATTTCTTAGGCTTTCCAGATTGTTTTAGATCATATCTTTTGGAATTGGAAACCTCTAGTTATGATAAAAACAAGTAGCTGCTGTCCAGAATGTTTTACTATGGTATTTTGCTGATTGATGTGGTGTGGTATCCTAAGAAATGCTACTTTTGTAATTGTTAGGTGTTAGGGCCTTAACTGAGGAAGAGCAGCTTTATCTTAGGTTAAGTAGATTAGGTGAGTACTTCTCTACCGGAGAGGAAATTTGCACCTACTCTTTTGAAGTGATTTGAGTAGAGCTTTAAAATTGTTGTAATGCATCCATTCAGAGCATACTGCATCTTTCACTATGCATTCATGAGATTTATTACGCACTCATGCAATAGGTGTTCCGGAGGGGGTCACACTCCTCGAATTCGAACAAGCGACACCGGAGGAGATTCAGAATCCGCCGGAACCGACAGAGGAACCCACCATCGGAGAAGCTTCCGAAGAAGATCTACCCGAGTATCCGGACCACAGACCCGCAACGTTTCTCAAAGGCAAGCCCCGGTGCATGCTGAACCCATCGTTTATAAATATATCTTGAGTACTTTTAATTGTTTATTGCATTAAGTAGTAGGAGTTGTATGAAAACAATTGTTGCATGATACCTGTCCTTGTCCAGATATTGTACTTAAATCCTATATTAGGTTTAGGCACGTGTCAATGCTTAGCCCTGCTTAGTACGGTAGAAGTCGGGTGATTTCCGGTCATCCGCGAGAGCTAGGATTGGGTCGCGAGTGGCTTATGGCTATCGTGATGGAACCATGCTTTAAAATGAAATTGAGACCGGGCGGGAGTTCGATGGTACAGCTGCAAGACACTTCACGTCTTGGGTGTGGAGCCATGCCCGTCTGAGTCGTTTAAGGACCGATTCGCTGTACGTCCTTGAGTCATGTTGAACGCAGTCTAACACTTAGTTGGCCGGATAAGTCGTTCCGACCGTGAAGCCGAGTAATGTGATTCAGGCCGGGAATCGAATGGTAGGTTGCTTCTTGGAGGAGAGAAAGGATGTGCTTGGGGACATTGGCGTGAGACCAAGGGGGGGTTAGAGTCCCTATCACCTGGCAGAGTGTCGCCCATGGGGTTGCGACATCATTCGGACCCGCGATTCCTGAATCATATGAAAAGGTGGCCTGTGCGACCCTGGCAGGGGTCTGCGCGGTGAGTGTTAGAAATACCCCTCTAGCTGGATAGGAATTCGATTCGAATCGCCGTCGCTCCCGGTTAGTGAGCACTTGACTTGAGCAGCGGCAACGTAGATCTCATTAATTGAACAGATGGTTAAGTGAATGATATAAGGTTGCCACAATTTATACCTGCTATGGAAATAATATGAATAATTGTTTGATGATAATCAAGTGCATGTTTAGTATAGGTGCTAAGATAGATGACAGGTAAATGCTAAAAATAAATGCTAGTACAGGTTATAAGAGTTTCAACTACTTATGCCTTTATGCAAAATGTGGTGTCAGCTAGCCTCTTGTGTAAGCCTTGCATAATCCTTGGTGTCATATTATTTCTGGTTTATGTCGAGTAAGTCTAGCTGAGTACATTCTAGTACTCAGGGTTTATTCCCTCCTGTTGCAGATGACATGCTTTATCAGGGATTCTGCAAGACGTGTCTCCACCCTGCGGGTGATGATGACTAGATCACAAGGGCGTGATCGTCTTTATGTACTTTCCTCATGCTTTTGCGGGATGTCGATCATCCAGTCTGGCAGTAATTAAGTAACTAATGTGTGTGTTATGCTTCCGCTACTTTCAAAACTTGGTTTGTAATATTTGCTACTCCGTGGTGTAAACTTATTTTGGAACTACTTGTGAAATGTAACGTACGATGTGTATGTTGAATGATGCGATCCTGGTTGTAAGCAGTTTGGTTTGAAATCCTTCGTGATTTCGATTGACTACCGGGATTATATGGGCTCAAGTTTAAAAATTTGAGCGCTTCGGTGCTTGTTTTCGTACTTGTGCTCTTATAATTTGGTCGGTTCTGTTACAGCTGGTATCGGAGCATAATTCAACATTAAACACATCTTACGAGTAATTAAAAACAAAAGTATTTGTTTGCAAAAAGGGTTAAACTCTAAAAATTATTTTTATAGGTATGCCAGTGATCACATCCCTTAGCCCAAATAAGGACTCTTAGGTGGCTTATTATAAAGACTAACTTGGGGGCCTTGTTTGTTTTTGTTTCGTCGTCCATACGGCGTGATATAGTATGGATGCCATCCACTTGGGTGGTAATGTATGGATCAATTACCTCGACGCTCTGGTAAGTGTGAGTTGTGAGAGCATGATCGTCCAACCGGCGGTCTAGGGGAGAGTAGTTTTCGTGACTTACATACTTACATGTTCAAACCATGTAACTATGTAAAAGCACTTAATTGTGGGCATCTATCAATCGGGTAGCTTTGATACTGAAATATATACATCCGGGGATGTGTATATGGAAAGTATTTAGTTTACTGCTTTCTTGTATGTTATTTTGGGAATTGTTGGGCTGCAATGAAATTTTCCTGCAGGTACACTAACAGCGTAACGAGTAGACCGATAGTTTCGCTTATATGAGAGAACGTATGTATGCCACCGCTTAGCGTTAGCACTTTAGTTTTCTACTAAGGTGAGAGGACGTACGGAACGTGCATGCATCATGTTTAATTATATCATACATGTCATTCACTCCCTCCTTAAAAATTTCAATAGTCCCGACTAAATTAAATTTCGTATCCCCTAAATGATTCTCACTTTAAGTCATATCTTGTTGATACAGATGGCACGTACCAGGATGACAGCTCGTAAGTCAACTGGTGGAAGGGTCCCTCGCCACCAGCTAGCTCCCCGCGAGCCCCGTCCTGAGCCCACTAAGGTGGAACGGTTACGGGCTGAGTTGGCAGAGGTGACTGCTGCTAGGGATGCAGCGCGGCAACAGCTGGAGCAAGTGATTCATGATCGTGATCAAGAAACGCTTGCAGTCCAGAGGTTGACAGCGGCAAATCGCAACTGTCAACACATGTTGGTCCGTGTGATGGACCAGAGGGATGAAGCCTAGCACGAGGAGAACGTTCTGAGGGCTCGTCAGTTTGAGCTCGAGCAACAGTTAGAAAATGCTGAAGAATACAATGACAACCTTCATGAAGAAGTGCACCGCCTGAACAATTAGCTTAATCCCCTGCTACCTAGAAACAACAATGTAGAGGAGGACATGGGTTCAGGAATCTTCATGGCTGAGGATGATGATGAAGTGGAGGTCGATGGACCACAGGATGCCCCACCTGCAGAAGCACCAGAGGAAGAGCCAGAAGAAGAAGACGAGGAGTTAGAGCCTGTCAGTGATGAGGACGGCGGGGAGATCCTTGACACTGACTCGAAGGATGATGCTTCGAGTAGTCATCACGTACCTATAATGTTAGGATCGTCTTTTGCGCCTCCCTGTGTAGGAGTGAGGCCTTGTAATAACTTGACTTTGGGATGTAAGGTTGAACCGTATGTTTCCTGAATGAAGTTTGAACCTGTTAATTTCGATTGCGATGTGATGTCTTATTGTGTTGTGTTCGATGATGGTGTCACGATTAGCACCCTTCGGTGCCGCGACGAAACCGAGGGCCTCCTATGGCGCGCGACATAAGGTTGTGCTGCTTGGCACGCGCAGGTATCGAGGTGGCTAGTCATGATCCACCATGGAACTCTCCATTGAGAAGTCTCCTTGTGGTCAGTTTGAAGTAGTCTTTCACAGTCAACTAAAAATCTTGAGATCGAATCCAAGTACCGTGCGAAAGGTCAAAAATCACGTAGATAGCAACGTAAACGGTACGGTAACCGTTGTGCTCCCTGTGAGTGAGCCTTTATCAAAGAACATCTTGTTGGATTACCTAGTATGATTTCGTCAATTGATGCGCTTGAATGGATTGTGCGGTTGAATTATTGTGCCTTAATTATTATGAGAAATCTATTCATGAAGTCAGTTTGACATTTCGCAATAATTCATCTACAAATTTCCTACATCGTCAGTGCTCATTGGCTATGCATTTTGCAGATGTCGTACAATCTACGTCGGGGTCGTGGAAATGAGGAGGAGGAACAGCCGCCCCCTCCGCCACCACCTACTCCGGCCGAGTTGATGCAATCAGTGGTTGAAGGGCAGCGTATGTTGGCTGACGCCATGCGCCAACTGGCTAATCGAGAGGCTCGTCATGGCCGCCAGGGCCCAGAGCCAAATCAGTACAGCGATTTCAAGGACTTCCTGGATACAAAGCCCCCGCTCTTTAAGGAAGCGGAAGAACCACTGCAGGCTGACGAGTGGTTGAATACTATTGAATAAAAGTTTCGTCTACTACGCCTGACTGAAGAGCTAAAAACTGAGTATGCTTCCCATCAGTTGCATGGTCCAGCGGGCATCTGGTGGAGCCACTATCGTTCCACCCTGCCTGCCAATGTCCCGATTGCTTGGGATCAGTTCAAGGCGGCATTCCGGGGGAACTATATCCCTCCAGGTCTTATGGCAATCAAGCACACGGAGTTTATGAGGCTGTCGCAGGGAAACAAAAGCTTGACTGAATACTTGCAGTCTTTCAACAACCTGGCAAGGTATGCCACAGAGTTTGTGGATACCGATGCCAAGAAGATTGCTAGCTTCAAAAGGGGCCTCGGCCCAAAGCTGATGAAGACTATGGGCACTAGCAAGTGTACCACTTTCAATGATTTTATCAGTGATGCCTTGACCCAGGAGAACAACAATACTATTTATTCTGCCTCTAAGAGCCGTAAAAGGGCCCTTGAGGCAAGTGCTTCTCAGTCACGGGCCTCAGCTGCACCAAGGTCTTCCCCGCGCCCACCTGCTCAGAATACAAAGTTCCGTCCGCCACAGAAAAAGCCTATTGCAAAAACTGGATTCCGTAAGGCTTATACAGTCGCTCTGCCAAAGGAGACTTCTGGACAGAGCAGCTCTAGTGTTCCTCCTAGCAATATGCCTTACTGGAATTGCAACAAGCCAGGCCATTGGGCCCGGAACTGCCCTTACCCTAAGAAGAATGTCAACCAAGGTGGCCGTCAGGGACACGCTCATTATAACAGCATTGAGGAAATTCCATCTGGTGAGGTGGTCACTGCTGGTAAGTTCCTAGTTGACCAACACCCCACAGTGGTACTTTTTGATTCAGGTGCTTCGCATTCCTTTATCAGTCCTAAGTTTGCATCCAAATTTACACACAAGTTGCATACTGTTGAAGGTGTGGGTTATTGCATTAGTGCTGCAAGTGGGAATATTTCCACAAACAAAGTAGTGGGGAACCTTGAGTTTGAAATAGAAGGGCGAAATTATTCGCTTGCCCTATTGGTTTTACCTGGTTTAGACATAGATGTTATCTTGGGCATGAATTGGATGAGTCAGAATGGGGTACTCATTGACACATCCGCTCGGGTAGTTATGCTCAGAGATCCTACTGATCAAAAGGGTTTTCTAGTACAACTTCCCAGAAAAGTTGAATTGCCTGGGGAAATTCATGCTGTGCAAGCAAAGGCGTTGGCTGAAATTCCTGTAGTAAATGAATTTCCGGATGTTTTTCCCGATGATTTGCCGGGACTCCCTCCGGATCGGGATGTGGAATTTAAAATCGAGTTGCTGCCTGGCACTGCACCCATCTCTAGGAGACCCTATAGGATGCCTCCAAATGAGTTAGCTGAACTTAAGGTGCAGTTGAATGAACTGTTAAAGAAGGGGTTGATTCATCCTAGCTCGTCTCCGTGGGGATGCCCTGCTATCTTTGTAAAGAAGAAGGATCAGACCTTGCGGATGTGCGTGGACTATAGACCTCTGAATGCAGTCACTGTTAAGAATAAGTATCCTCTACCGTGTATCGACATCTTGTTCGATCAATTGTCCAAAGCTAAAGTCTTTTCCAAGATTGATCTAAGGTCTGGGTACCATCAGATTAAAATCCGTCCTGAAGATGTTCCAAAAACAGCCTTCTCGACAAGATACGGCCTTTATGAGTATCTTGTTATGTCCTTCGGCCTGACCAATGCCCCAGCACACTTCATGTGCTTGATGAATTCGGTGTTTATGCCCGAATTGGACAAGTTTGTGGTGGTGTTCATCGATGACATCTTGGTGTATTCTGAAAATGAGGAAGAACACGCTGAACACTTGCGTATTGTCCTCAGCAGACTTCGTGAGCATCAACTGTATGCGAAGTTCAGTAAGTGTGAATTCTGGCTTCGTGAAGTACCTTTACTTGGGCATGTGTTGTCCGATGGAGGAATTATGGTGGATCCCACAAAGGTACAAGAAGTATTGAATTGGAAGGCTCCTACTTCGGTTCATGAGGTCCGGAGTTTTCTTGGGTTGGCTGGCTATTATCGTCGCTTCATCCTGGATTTCTCAAAAATAGCCAAACCCATGACTCGGTTGCTGCAAAAAGACACCAGGTTTGTCTGGACTCCTGAGTGTGATGCGGCTTTTCACCAACTGCGAACCCTCCTAACCTCGGCTCCGGTTTTGGCACAACCGGATATCGAGAAACCTTTTGATGTTTACTATGATGCCTCAGGCATAGGTTTGGGAGGTGTTTTGATGCAGGAAGGCCGAGTAATTGCATATACTTCGCGGCAACTTCGGAAGCATGAGGTGAACTATCCAACGCATGACTTAGAACTGGCTGCAGTTGTTCATGCTTTGAAGGTATGGCGGCATTATCTGCTGGGCAATGTCTGCAATATCTATACGGACCACAAAAGCCTCAAATACATCTTCACCCAACCAGAGCTAAATATGCGTCAGAGAAGATGGCTCGAGTTGATTAAGGATTATAATCTTCAAGTGCACTATCACCCAGGCAAGGCAAATGTGGTTGCGGACGCTTTGAGCCGTAAGTCTCACTGCCATTCCTTAGTTGAAACTGATTTTCACTGATCCCGCCTGTTACATCCGGCAGTCTTGTATAACATCACTGTCAGTGGTACTCTCAGAAATAGAATCATTGAGCTCCAAAAGACTGATCCGGGTATCTTTCACATAAAACGGAAGATGAAAGAGGGAGAGACTAAGCATTTCAGGCTAGATGACGAAGGTGTGCTGTGGTTTAAGGATAGATTAGTGGTACCTAAGGACCGAGAGCTTAGAGATCAGATCCTGTCCGAAGCACATTCGTCCAAGTTGTCCATTCATCCTGGTAGTAATAAGATGTATTATGATTTGAAGCCACTCTATTGGTGGACCAAGATGCGGAAAGAGATAGCTGCATATGTGGCTAGGTGTGACACCTGTTGTAGGGTTAAAGCTGTACACATGAAAGCTGGGTTACTCCAGCCACTTTCCATCCCAGGCTGGAAATGGGAAGAGATAAGTATGGATTTCATTGTCGGACTTCCTCCTACTGTCAAAAATCATAACTCTATCTGGGTAATTGTTGATCGTTTGACCAAATCAGCTCACTTCATCCCAGTGAGAGTGGACTATCGTCCCACTGACTATGCTGAGTTGTACTTCAATCAGATAGTCCGGCTTCATGGGATACCTCGTACTATCGTTTCTGACCGTGGTCCCCAGTTCACTGCTCGCTTTTGGGAGCATTTGCATCACCTTCTGGGAACCAAGTTAGTGAGAAGCTCTGCTTATCACCCCCAGACGTCTGGTCAGACGGAACGAGTTAACCAAATCTTGGAAGATCTGTTGCGGGCATGCGTCATTTCATCCAAGGGTTCTTGGGAAAAATGGTTACCTTTGGCCGAATTCTCGTACAATAACAGTTATCAAGAGAGTATTAAGATGGCCCCATTCGAAGCTTTGTACGGTCATAAGTGTCGAACTCCACTAAACTGGGTAGAAGCTGGGGAAAGAAGGTATTATGGCATTGATTTTGTCCAGGAAGCCGAGGAACAAGTCCGTACTATCCAGAAACACATGGCTGCAGCCCAAGCTAGACAGAAAAGCTATGCTGATCGTCGTAGAAAACCACTCGAGTTTGAAGTTGGAGACTTCGTTTATTTGAAAGTTTCTCCAATGAAGAGTGTCCAACGTTTTGGTGTTAAGCGGAAACTTGCACCAAGATACATGGGTCCTTTCCAGATCATAGGCAAGAGTGGAGCTGTTGCGTACAAAATCTAGTTACCTCCTGAAATGAGAGCTATATTCAACGTTTTCCATGTATCTCAGCTTAAAAAGTGTCTTCGAGTTCCTGAGGAACAAGTTCCTTTAGGAGACATCAGGCTTGAATCTGACTTAACCTATGAAGAAAAGCCAGTCCGAGTGATCGATACTCAGGAACGAGTAACTAGAAGTAAAGTGGTTAAGTGATACAAAGTGATGTGGAGTAATCAGGGTAGTGAAAGTGATGCTACGTGGGAACGGGAAGATTATTTGCGGGATGGTTATAAGGAATTCTATGAAAAATGGTACGCTTTCCAAATCTCGGGACGAGATTTTTATAAGGGGGGAGGGCTGTAACACCTCAAGTGTTTAGTCCATAATTGCATTGCATTTGCATAAGCATAAGCATGCATAATTCATGTTTACTATTTTATGTAATGCAACACATGTGTTTGTTCTAGGGTTTGTTTGGCTCATATCATGGGTACTTTATAGTTGGTGTAACAAAAGGGTAGAGTAGCCAACCATGTCCTACAACACCTTAATTATACTTAGGGTAACTTTTGGAGCAAGGTTCATGTTGATCAAAATTTCAAAAATGCCCTCCAAGAGATGTTTGACTACCATTTGACCCTAGGAGATTCTAGTTTGACCAATTAAAAAGCCTAGCTTAGAGACCTTGCATGGAAGAGCACCTTTTAGCAAAGTTGTAGGGAATTTTATGGGGAACAAAAGTCTCAATATGACCATCTCATGAAATTGACCAGAACATGCTCAAAAGTGGCCCACAAGTCAGCTAGAGGAGTGACCTCAATACTTAGAATTTTTCTAAGTCTGAAATTTGACCCTCCAGTTTTGCTGAGGCCTACTTTAGAGGCTTGTAGTTTGCAAACCAGGCCAAACCAGCCTCTACTCATATTGACAAACTTGTAGTCCTCATGTAGCCCTACAACATTGCCAACATCACCCAAGTCTGGTTCTCCATGGTTTATGAGTTATGATGTCATGAAGTTGGGGTTTCAGTCGGTTTAACCATTGAAATCACATTTCAGTTTCACTGAGCACCACTTGATGTCCCTGTATCTCACCAACTAAACCGAATCAGCTCTTGAGGCCTGTTACAAACTTGTAGAGCTTACATAGGTCTACAACTTTGTTAATTGGGGTTTCCACTGAAACGAGCTGGATTAGAAGTTAATCACCTCCAAAGTCGCTCTGTCAGTCACTAATGAAGGCGCTGTCATCACGATTCAGTTTCTTCAGAGGTGAAGTGGCCGACCGGCCACAGAGCCACGCCGACGCGTGGAGGCGCGGTGGCGCCCGTATGCCGGCCCTGGCCCCACCGGTCAGTCCACGACGCCTTCAAGACCGCCACGACGCGTCGAGCCGGCCTCCATTTCCTCCGCCTCTCTCTCCCGGTTTCAAATCACCAGACCGAGTCGCCATTGCCGCTCCATCTCCGGCGAGCTCGCGCGCGAGTTCCACTGCATCACCGGCCACCAAACCACGCCATTTCCTCCGCCTCACCGCCCTCCATCTCCTCGACCCACCGACGACCGTGATTGGACTCGAGGTGAGCCACATTGCTTCCTCCGCCGCTTCCGAGAGGTCACCGGAGCCCGCCATGGAGGCTCACCGTGGCCGGGGTAGCTCGGGTCTCTCTCCATCCTCCCTTCCTACCTCAATAGCTCCGCCTAGCTTCAGTGAAGCTCGTACCGAGCTTAGCCGGGACCGTGCACCCTCACCGGCGACGGTGCACCGCCACCGACCCTCACCAGCCGCCGCTCGCGGTGGCGAGTCCCTTCCGCCCCATCCCAACCCCTCCTGCTGGCACAAATCGATGCACCGTGTGACGGAGAAAGCGAGGCTGCACTTGGTTTCCCGAGCGAGCTCCTCTCCGGTGAGCTTGAGCTCGTCGGAGCTCGCGGGTCGCCGTCCCCCTGCTCCCGGTCGCTGACTTCGGGGGCCCGCACGTTAGTACCGCGCGCGGGCAGGATGCCGAGCGGGCCGCGCGCGCGCGTCGTGGGCCGCGCTTTCCCGGGCCGGCCCAGTTCGTTTGAAATATATTTCATTTAATCATTTTTGTCACAGATTTTTGTAGAAGTTTGAAAAATGTAGATCTAGGGTTTTACTGACCCAAAAATCATGAGATAAATTTTGTTAGGATCTACATGATGTGTAGTATTTTAGAAAAATATAAATCTGGTATGTGATGTTTAAATTCTGTAAGAATTTAATAGATCCTTTAAATGTGTTTTGGAATGCATGCAAATTTGTTAAATTTATAACTTGAGCTGTAGTGTCCCATAAATCATGAAATTTGGTGGGTAGGTTACTCTATACTTGCCCTAGCCTTGGTAAAAATTTGGGCATCAGTGCTTAAGTAATTTTCAAGTTATAAGGCTATCATGTTATTCTAGGAAATAATTGAATGAATTTTAGTAATTTTTCTACATGTGCAATGTTCTTGAAACTTTTTGGAGAATGTCTTGGTACCCTAGAGTATCTAAGAAAAATATGAAATCTGTTGTTTGATACTTTTCAATATGATGTATTAATTATACAAAAATCAGCCTTTTGGAATTGTGAATTTTGTATAGGGAGTTTCTTTGAAACAAATTTGTTCAAATTTTTACAGTGGTCTATTTTGGGGTCAGAGAGCCCCCTCTAACTTTTGTAGAATTTTATGAGTAGTTTACATATAGGTTTAAAATTCCACCTAATTAATTAAGTAAATTAAGAAATGAGTATAAATAAATGTTCTAGGTAGTCACACCCTACTTTCTGGTGTTTTTATACCCCATGTGAACTTTTGGTAACATTAGTTTGGTTTTAGGGAACTTTGGCCACATCAATAAATATTTAACCCTTGCAATTTTAGGTTTTCTGGACAGCTGGTAGTATTCCTAAGTTTAACCTTTGATAAATATGGTTGCTGGAAAACTTGTAAATACAAAAGTTGTAGAAAACTTGATAAACTAGCTTGTGTCAAAATTTGGGAGCATTTGGCTTAATAGTTTGAGAGTTATTACTGTTTAAAGTGGCAGTCTAGAATCTGCTACTCTCTGTTTAAAGAGAACAGATTCTAGAACTTGTGAAATTTGACATGGAAAACTTAGGAGTTTGGGGTTGAGGTCTGAAAATGAATTGTAGTGCATTTCTTAGGCTTTCCAGATTGTTTTAGATCATATCTTTTGGAATTTGAAATCTCCAGTTATGATAAAAACAAGTAGCTGCTGTCCAGAATGTTTTACTATGGTATTTTGCTGATTGATGTGGTGTGGTATCCTAAGAAATGCTACTTTTGTAATTGTTAGGTGTTAGGGCCTTAACTGAGGAAGAGCAGCTTTATCTTAGGTTAAGTAGATTAGGTGAGTACTTCTCTACCGGAGAGGAAATTTGCACCTACTCTTTTGAAGTGATTTGAGTAGAGCTTTAAAATTGTTGTAATGCATCCATTCCGAGCATGCTGAACCCATCGTTTATAAATATATCTTGAGTACTTTTAATTGTTTATTGCATTAAGTAGTAGGAGTTGTACGAAAACAATTGTTGCATGATACCTGTCCTTGTCCAGATATTGTACTTAAATCCTATATTAGGTTTAGGCACGTGTCAATGCTTAGCCCTGCTTAGTACGGTAGAAGTCGGGTGATTTCCGGTCATCCGCGAGAGCTAGGATTGGGTCGCGAGTGGCTTATGGCTATCGTGATGGAACCATGCTTTAAAATGAAATTGAGACCGGGCGAGAGTTCGATGGTACAGCTGCAAGACACTTCACGTCTTGGGTGTGGAGCCATGCCCGTCTGAGTCGTTTAAGGACCGATTCGCTGTACGTCCTTGAGTCATGTTGAACGCAGTCTAACACTTAGTTGGCCGGATAAGTCGTTCCGACCGCGAAGCCGAGTAATGTGATTCAGGCCGGGAATCGAATGGTAGGTTGCTTCTTGGAGGAGAGAAAGGATGTGCTTGGGGACATTGGCGTGAGACCAAGGGGGGGTTAGAGTCCCTATCACCTGGCAGAGTGTCGCCCTTGGGGTTGCGACATCATTCGGACCCGCGATTCCTGAATCATATGAAAAGGTGGCCTGTGCAACCCTGGCAGGGGTCTGCGCAGTGAGTGTTAGAAATACCCCTCTAGCTGGATAGGAATTCGATTCGAATCGCCGTCGCTCCCGGTTAGTGAGCACTTGACTTGAGCAGCGGCAACGTAGATCTCATTAATTGAACAGATGGTTAAGTGAATGATATAAGGTTGCCACAATTTATACCTGCTATGGAAATAATATGAATAATTGTTTGATGATAATCAAGTGCATGTTTAGTACAGGTGCTAAGATAGATGACAGGTAAATGCTAAAAATAAATGCTAGTACAGGTTATAAGAGTTTCAACTACTTATGCCTTTATGCAAAATGTGGTGTCAGCTAGCCTCTTGTGTAAGCCTTGCATAATCCTTGGTGTCATATTATTTCTGGTTTATGTCGGGTAAGTCTAGCTGAGTACATTCCAGTACTCAGGGTTTATTCCCTCCTGTTGCAGATGACATGCTTTATCAGGGATTCTGCAAGACGTGTCTCCACCCTGCGGGTGATGATGACTAGATCAGAAGGGCGTGATCGTCTTTATGTACTTTCCTCATGCTTTTGCGAGATGTCGATCATCCAGACTGGCAGTAATTAAGTAACTAATGTGTGTGTTATGCTTCCGCTACTTTCAAAACTTGGTTTATAATATTTGCTACTCCGTGGTGTAAACTTATTTCGGAACTACTTGTGAAATGTAACGTACGATGTGTATGTTAAATGATGCGATCCTGGTTGTAAGCAGTTTGGTTTGAAATCCTTCGTGATTTCGATTGACTACCGGGATTATATGGGCTCAAGTTTGAAAATTTGAGCGCTTCGGTGCTTGTTTTCGTACTTGTGCTCTTATAATTTGGTCGGTTCTATTACACGTTCGACCAGTCCCGAGGGCTCGTCGCCTTTCTTTGAGTAAAAACCATGGACCATGCGTGGTCAAGACCTGAACGTGGGTCAGGATGCCCATGGCGTTCGCGTGCCCGGGTACTGGCTGCTCACGGGTCCATCCTTTTCCACCTCTCGCTTTGAAAGGCGCCCTGGAGCGGCTGTCGAACCCATCGGTGGGCCAGCCTTCGAACTCCTAGGCCTTCATGGGCCGTAGAAGCGTTTTTAGCTCCGTATCCCTCTTACCTATAGTGGTTCATCACCCATTGGGGCAGATGAACCGCCATCCGGTGCATCCTTCGAGGGAGCGGCCGGGGATGGCGTGCACACAATTCCCGGAGGGGCGTGATGATGGGACACGGCAGGCACGCGGATCTAGGCGGGTGGTTTGCCTTCTCGTTCAGCCTCCCCCTATAAATAGAGAGCCTTACCTCCCATCTTGGGTATGCTCAATCGCAATCCTGCCTCCTCCGCTCCACCGCCGCCAGCACCTAGGTTTGTCACTCATGCCCTTCCGTTGTCGTCAAACCCTCCACCCACCGCCCCTGCCTCCCCATGGAGCCATGGTGGTGCTCAGACGTCCTCCACGCTCGCATGTAGAGTCTCGTCCAGTGCGATCTTCTTCTAGCGAGGACCGAGGCGCTGGAGTGGGTCGTTCTGGGTGACGAGGATGCACCGACGCCACTTGACGGCTACATCATATCTTTCATCCCCTTCGACAAACATGGGCCCGCGGTTCCTCCCCACCGATTCCTCCGGGGGCTGCTACACCACTATAAGATCGAGCTGCAGCACTTGAATCCCAACGGGATTCAGCACATCGTGACATTCATCGCGTTGTGCGAGGGGTATTTAGGGATCGAGCCCCACTTTGAGCAGTGGAAGTACTTCTTCGCCGTCTCCCTACAAAAGAAGAGGAAGAAGAACAAGGCGGAGCTGTCAGTGCCAATGGGGTGTGCGAGCATCCATCTCTAGGGCGGTCGGGCAAGTGGGTACATCCCCATTACGCTGACAAAATCCAACAAGGGGTGGCACAAGTTGTGGTTCTATCTAAAGAACGATGCCACTGCCCCACTGCTGGTCTTCTCCGACCGCTTGATCGAGGAGGTGCCATCGGAGTAGGGATATTTCCCCGTCAAGAAGGAGAAGAGGAGGCTGCACGACCTCCTCAACGCCATCATGCAGCTGAGGAGTGGCAGCGTCCACAGGGCCGGTGTCATCGGGGCCTAACACGTGAGGGGGGTGGCGCCACTAATGGCACGTGCCCTCTCACTCTATGAGATGACGCCCGACGCGCCGCTCAAGGGGATGGTGCTCGCCAGGGGACTATACTACAACAGTGATATCGAGCAGCGCATCAGGGAGGCAATGGATGTGCTCGACGACATGTTCTGGTTCCCGATTCTGGGGCATCCTATGATACGCCTGGACGCGGGCTTCATCGATTTGGTAAGTCCCTTCTTGGTTTTCTTTCCTGGCTGATCCTTCATCGCCATTCGATCCTAAGGGCCAAAATACACAGCATGGCCTCTTCGTCCTGACCTCCCACGCGCCACTGCTGGACGATGCGGCCATAAGGGAGGCGAACCACGTCGTGGCCGAGAGGCAAAAGAAAAGGAAGGACGACGAGAAGAAGAAGGCGCAGAGGAAGCAGGTGAGGCTGGGTCGAGGAAAGCGATGCCAAGGGTCGGAGGAGGAAGAGGACGAGGAAGAGGTAGAAGAGGAAGAGGAGGAGGAGGAGGGAGCTTGCGGCTCCACATCGTCCATGACATGGGAGGACCCGATGAGCGACGGGGAGCCAGCGGGTGGCGGTGCTTCCCTGGGAGGACCCTTGAAAGCTCTATGTTTGATGTTGGTAATTAGTGACAATGCCTAAGTGCTAATCATATGCATAAGAATGTGTGTAGCAATGATGATTGGCATGAGACATGGTGAAGCATGGTGATCAAGTGATGATGATGGAGTGCTTACCATGATGTGGAGTTGGAACAAGGTGCAACAAGTGATGCTCAAGGCAAAGGTATCATGTAGGGATTTTCATTTTGCATCCAAGACACCATAGAGGGTGTGGATGGCTTAGGATACACAGCCGTACTATGAAGAGGGGAAATGTCATATCAATTCTAGTCCTACATGTGCCTCTAGGTGACATTTCATTGAGCATATGCATTAGGATCTAGTAAAGAGCTAAGGTAACGCCTTAAAAATGATTGTGACAATGCTAACACACATGCACATGGTGATGTACACTTGGTAGTGTTAGCACATTTGCGAAGACGGTGGAGTTTGAGCGGTAGAGAGGGGTTTGGGGCTTTCGCGAAGATGACCCGATGAGCGACGGGGAGCCAGCGGGTGGCGGTGCTTCCCTGGGAGGACCCTTGAAAGCTCTATGTTTGATGTTGGTAATTAGTGACAATGCCTAAGTGCTAATCATATGCATAAGAATGTGTGTAGCAATGATGATTGGCATGAGACATGGTGAAGCATGGTGATCAAGTGATGATGATGGAGTGCTTACCATGATGTGGAGTTGGAACAAGGTGCAACAAGTGATGCTCAAGACAAAGGTATCATGTAGGGATTTTCATTTTGCATCCAAGACACCATAGAGGGTGTGGATGGCTTAGGATACACAGCCGTACTATGAAGAGGGGAAATGTCATATCAATTCTAGTCCTACATGTAACTCTAGGTGACATTTCATTGAGCATATGCATTAGGATCTAGTAAAGAGCTAAGGTAATGCCTTAAAAATGATTGTGAAAATGCTAACACACATGCACATGGTGATGTACACTTGGTAGCGTTAGCACATTTGTGAAGACGGTGGAGTTTGAGCGGTAGAGAGGGGTTTGGGGCTTTCGCGGAGATGACCCGATGAGCGACGGGGAGCCAGCGGGTGGCGGTGCTTCCCTGGGAGGACCCTTGAAAGCTCTATGTTTGATGTTGGTAATTAGTGACAATGCCTAAGTGCTAATCATATGCATAATAATGTGTGTAACAATGATGATTGGCATGAGACATGGTGAAGCATGGTGATCAAGTGATGATGATGGAGTGCTTACCATGATGTGGAGTTGGAACAAGGTGCAACAAGTGATGCTCAAGGCAAAGGTATCATGTAGGGATTTTCATTTTTCATCCAAGACACCATAGAGGGTGTGGATGGCTTAGGATACACAGCCGTACTATGAAGAGGGGAAATGTCATATCAATTCTAGTCCTACATGTGCCTCTAGGTGACATTTCATTGAGCATATGCATTAGGATCTAGTAAAGAGCTAAGGTAACGCCTTAAAAAATGATTGTGAAAATGCTAACACACATGCACATGGTGATGTACACTTGGTAGTGTTAGCACATTTGCGAAGACGGTGGTGTTTGAGCGGTAGAGAGGGGTTTGGGGCTTTCGCGGAGATGAAACGCTTATTTTCCATTGCGCTGAAGGATGGAAAAGGAGGCGAAGTCACAGGAGTGTTTCTCACTAAGAAACACTCGTCGAACACTGGTCTCGGCAGCGTCGGATACTGACGTCAGCGTCTGGTGGCTTACCCTCGATTGCGCGCTGCTGAGAAGGAGGCGTCAGACGCGGTGGTATTGAAGCGACAGACGCCGGGCATCAGCATCTGTTGGATGTGACATCAGCAGCTCTGCTGGCCTCGGCAATCAAAGACGCGGTGCGCGTCTGTGGCTTTCACAACGGACGCGTTAGGTGGCGGAAAATCAATGTTTGGACCTTACTGGACCGCGTCTGTCGAGCGTCAGACGCGTGGACCTTCAAGCGACAGACGCGTCTGTTAAAGAGGATTTCAACCGTTGGCTTTCGAATGCTCAGGGACACGTGGCATCATCTCAAGCGACGGACGCTGGATGTCGCGTCTGTTACAAGCGCGACAGACGCGTCTGGTGACCCCACGTTTTGGAATAATGACTCTATTTGAAGGGGTACCTATATATATATGTGTGTTGGCCGGCTCTAGGGCCACTCTCCTAGCACTTTGACATACTTGTGAGCATCTTGAGCTAAGCCAACGCTCTCACACTTCTCCCACTCATCTCCTTGCATTCGATTGCGATCTTTGAGTGAGATTGTGTGATTCAAGTGCATTGATCATTGCTTTGCATCTAGAGGCACTTGAGGGATTGTTTGGCTACGGAATTTCTTGTTAGCCGCCACCTAGACGGCTTGGAGCAGCGGTGGAGGTCCGGTATGTGTTGGTGATTATTCGTGGCCGACTCCGATGATTGTCTTGTGAGGGATTCTTGTGGTTCCCCGGCGGAGCGCCGAATTCCAACTCTAGTGGATTTCTCGTGTCATTTCAACTCTTAGCCATTGGTAGGTTCTTGTGGTGCCTTTTGAGAGGCCTGGTGTGCTAGACCGATTAGCCACCGAACCACGTGGTGTAAGGGGACACAACGGGGACTAGCGTGCCGGCAAGCACGTGAACCTCAGGATAAATCATTTGTCATCAATTCATGATTGTGATTGATTTATTTCGGTGATTGGCTACTTGATTAGATCATCATTTGGATATATCAATTGGTTGGCTCTATTTATCGCCCCTCGGTGAAATCACTTCTAGACCTACTCTTGCATTACTAGTGTTACTATCTTGTTGTAGTCTTTGTCTTGCCTAGTTGCCTTATTAGCTTGAGTAGAGTAGTTTGCCTTATTTGTCACTCTTGCGGTTTAAACTTGTGCGGTTGAGTGAATCAAAACTAGAATTGTCAATTGGATAGGTGGCTTGCAAACCCCTCTTAGGCAAGGCAAAACTTGCATTTTGCTAATTGTCATTACTAATCAACTTGTCTACCACATTTTGAAGAAAATTTTATTAGGCTATTCACCCTCTCTAGCCATCAAGACCTTTCAACCCTTCCCGTATCACGTCGGGAAGGATACGCCCTGGAGTCGACAGAGGCGGGTCACTCTATGCCGTCCGAGCCCTCTGAGTAGAGGAAAGGCTCGAAGTGGCCACGCGCCGACGAGGCACAGCCGGGGTCGGGCGAGCCGGCCTCGAAACATCATCGTCTAGTGGCACCGAGGTGAGTCAGGAGCTTTCCTACTCCTTCACCTCATTTGGATTTTGTCATAAGCTAATCGTCTTGCCCCTTGTAGCACTGGCGGACGCGAGACCCCCTGCAGCTTGCGGTATTCTTCAGTCGAGACGCCAGGGGTTGGCCGGTGTCGCACTGAGCGGGAGCAGCGTTGGGACGACCACAGCATCTACTGGGAGAGTTCCGCTAGCGGTGACAGCGGCATCTGCGGAGGGGCAGATGGAGGAGGGCACGCACGGAACGCCCATAGGAGAGGCAGCATGGTCAGGCATGGCTGCGACGCCGCAGGCAGAGGCAGCGGTGCTCGAGGCAGACAAGTCAGAGCCAGGAGCGACCGCTACGTCGCAAGTGGAAACGGCACAAATGGGGCTATCGCCTGTGTGGACAGAGACGGTTGCGCCCATGACAGACGCGGTGCAGCCGAATACGACCGCGTCGTTGCCGACGGGGTCGGGACAGCCAGGGAAGAACGTGGTCGAGGCATCCTCAGCGACCATGGTGGTGGAACAGACCTCTGCGTCTGCGTTGTCTGCCCTTGCTACCACCGAAGGGGCCATCCCTGAGGAGGTAGCATCGATGGAGGGGTTAGCGTCGCTCAGGGTCAATGCGGAGTCATCCTAGGCTCTGGTCTGTGCGAGCAACGATCTGCACACGTGGGAGGGGCCTGCCCTCCGGTGGGCCAATCAGTTGAACCTGGGGATGATGCTCTTCACCCTTGATGACGCTACGGAGGGGAAGGATTGGGGGAAGGTCGAGACCGGGGTCGAGCTCACGGCCCGCGCCCTGAATACGGTGCTAGGGGCGTTGCGTGATGTCGTCAACCCGATTGGCCAGGTACGACATGTCCGCACTTCCCGTCTTGATTTCCCCCTTTTTCGCACTTCTAACTTGTGTTATCTGTAGTCTCTTATGTCTCGTAGTCATGAGAAGTCCCAGTTTCTTCGCCAGCAGAAGGACGCCTAGGACTGCCTTGCCGAGGGGGAGCAGTTGCATGGATGGCTGACCAAGCAGCTCAACACAGCTCGTTAGAAGGTGGCCGAGCTTACCCCGTCACCGAGGAGGTGGCCAGCCTCTGGACTAGGGAGGCGAACGCTCGTTGGGACACCAACGAGGCCAAGGAGAAGCTCACGACCCTAGCTGAGAGGGCATGCCTGGACGCTGCGGAGACTGAGCGGCTGTGGAAGGAGCAGGACGAGTTGTTCCAAACCTCGACGAGGCTCCGGCAGGAGCGTGATAACGCCCTTCGGTGAATCAATGACCTCCTGGGCGAGGGAGAGAAGGAGAGAGAGTCGAAGACCGAGGCCGAGAATGTGTCTGCCAGGCTCGCCGTGCAGGTTAGTTAGTACCGGGCAAGGATTTAGTCCCTAGAGGCCGGGGCAGTCTAGCAATGAGAGGAGGCATGCAAACTCTAGGAGCAAGTGAACGGTGAGACCCTGGTTTTGTTGGGAGTATGCCCTAGAGCTTATCATAGAGATGATTGTATTGCCTTGTATCCATGACATTTTATGAGTCCATTGAATATCCATTAAAGACAACTTGTATCGATTAGCAATTATGTGAATTGTTTGTGAAACTCTTTTACTTGTATGGTTATTCTAGAATGGTCCCTGATCGGAGTTCATGTTAGGATGCACATGAATATTAGATCCGCACATTATTAGTTGATGACTATGTTTCACAAGTCATAGACATAGAGATGTCAAACTAATAATGTGGGCACATGTGTGACATGTAGGCTGGACTGACCCAACACGAGATGTTGTTATTGTCTCGATTCACATCATGTATGTTATGTCCTCAGACCTGAGATTGTTGTATGTACTCAAGATGTGAAATGACCTACTTAGAGATTATCAAACGCTACTCCGTAACTGGGTAGTTATAAAGGTGGTCTTCGGGTTTGTCAAGAAACATGCTGTGAGACATAGACAATCAAGATGGAATTTGCCCCTCTCTATGTGAGAGAGATATCAATGGAACACTCTAATGATTGGATCAATAAATGCATGGCCGTGCTTAGGTTAAGTGTTAACCTATGAGTTGGACCAAATATCGTGTGGCAGAAGGAATGACATGTATATGGTTTGTGGTGGTTTGTCTGATATGATCTTTGTGTACACATAGGAGTTGACACGTCTTGCTAGAGACCGCTATCAACTAATGGCCGAGTAGGAGTCCTCGGGCCATGTCTATTTGTACATGAACCCATAGGGTCGCACGCTTAAGGGGTTGGAAGCCCAATTCGGGTTGGACCCGAATTTGACTAGGCTTAGGGTTTTCTAATTGGGCCTCCAACTTGGGGCTGATTAGAGACGCCTATATAAGAGAGGGAGGGGGCGCGGCCATATGACTCATGCCATTAAGCAGCCGCCGCCATCACCCTCCCCACGCTCACGCCTACTGTTCCTTGCGGACCTAGCAGTCCGGAGGCGCAATGCTTCCTCCCCGTACGTGTGGGATACCTTGGAGGTGCTGCATCTGGAGCACAAGGACGAACCGCACGAGAGGGATGATCCACGAGCGGAGGGTGGACATGACGGACGACCACGCAACTGCACGGCACTGCTACGACGCGTTCGACTACATTGAGTCGCTTCCGCTACACCTGCGCGTCTAGTGGTAATCCCGTAACCTGTAACTAGCAGTAGTTCCTAGTTTATGGGGTCGAAAAATTTTATTTTCCGGCTAGCGTAGCATCCCCATATCCCTACAGTGGTATCGGAGCCGTAGCTGCTTCGTTATAGGTTTGGTTGTATGCACATGGAGATATGCACGGTTGTAGATGAGTCTCTGATCATGGTTCGTGATCTTGCTGCGTTGGTCTTGTAACGATCTACTCGTACCGGTCGGAATTCCGCCATCCGAGTTAAGTGATACATGTAAACCCAGCCATGGCGAGATGGAGATCAATCAGATTGATCGAATCAAACCTAGGTCAAGTGCCGAGCGCATATGATGCGCGGCGGCGGTAGATTGGATCTACTCCCGGGCGTCGGGGTGCAGGAAAAGTGCTGTTCGGTAAAACAACCATAACTTTTGCATATGACCTCGGATTGAGACGAATTTTATATCAAAATTGATCTACAGAAAATTTTACATCCGATGGTCCCCTGCTTTGCTGGGTTCGCCAAAATTAGATTTGCAAAAAAAGGCCAGGAAGATGGTGTTCTAGACGTTTTAAGTTTAGACGTCGGAATCGGTTAACTCTGTTTTGCAGGAATTCATGACTGGTATAGCCCTTATGTGTATGTGATGCATGTATGTAATTAATTCATGGCTTGCAAGTCATGAGAATGAAAATATGGCTGGAGCCACATAGATATTGTCAACTTGATGTAATGGCCTGCGTGCCAAACTGTGATGATCCTATCTGCGACTGTGTAATATTACTTTGTTGCCTTGCGTTAGTGATAGATAGTCTTGGTGGACGGCGTACATAGGTCATGGAGATGGAGATCATCATGATGTACAGATTGATGGAGATGGAGATCCCCAAAGTGACAATTGGCTATACCAAGTCATATATGTGATAATGTCGTTCTTATTATTATGTTCTACTTTCACGTGATAATGTTTTTGTCTACATATGCGATAGTGAAGTAGAACGATCCCTCAGTAATGTTTAAGTTATATGCTTCCCCAAACCTTGCACTGTCATGTGTCTTGTACAATCAGTGGTGGGTCTATGAAATTAGGGTGCCACTGGTTTTCCTTGACTAGGCAGGTTCGTATCGGATACTTACTGCATAAGGGTTGGTTACTTGAACAAGGTCATCCTAATGGTTAGGGACCTTGGAGCATAAGGAGTTGGGCACCACAGCATATAGATGCTACCCAACAACAAGATTCATATGTGATATGATTAGCAAAGAGTTGCTTACCGATCTACCATGTCTTCTAGCGGTGATGCTAAAGCTCACTAGTAGACTTGTTAGTTGTGGGTCTTGAATCACTAAGTTTCAATTGAGGGATATTGATTTTAGTGGAAGTAGATTCTATTAAGATTTTAATATGATTTACTCTGTCTTGGATACTTTGTCTTAGTATTTTGCATTACTTTTGTTGTAGATAAATGGCGCCTAGCAATCAACCATTTACTTTGCGTTCAATTCTTGAGAAAGATAAGTTGAATGTAATAAACTATGCGGATTATATCCGCAACCTAAGAATTGTTCTCAGGGCTGAGAAAAAGGAAGAAATTCTAGACACCCCATTACCTGAAGAGCCTGCTGACAATGCACCTGCTGCTGAGAAAAACGCTTATAAGAGAGCATGTGATGATGATCTTGAAGTGAGTTGCCTTATGCTTGCTTGTATGGAACCAGATCTGCAGATGCAGTTCGACAACAACCATGCAGCGTACGATATGATCGTGGCGCTCAATGATATGTTCCAGACTCAAGCTAGGACTGAAAGGTTCAATGTCTCAAAGGCTTTTGCTGAAACAAAGCTAGCAGAGGGCGCAACAGTTGGGCCACATGTGATCAAAATGGTTGGTTACACTTAGAGGTTGGAGAAGCTAGGCTTCCCAATTGGCCAAGAGTTGGCTACTGATTTCATTCTCGCGTCTCTTCCGC
The DNA here is from genome assembly GCA_022457205.1 of Saccharum spontaneum. Classification (NCBI taxonomy): domain Eukaryota; kingdom Viridiplantae; phylum Streptophyta; class Magnoliopsida; order Poales; family Poaceae; genus Saccharum; species Saccharum spontaneum. The sequence goes on along the minus strand of CM039618.1, from coordinate 22,067,284 downwards.
CCAGCTATGGAAACTTCGTTTCGAACTACCATATACATGGGGCGGAGAAGGGCTTGAATGAATTGTGTGGCATGCTCAAAATAGCAGAGGCTGACATCAAGAAAGGTGCTGGCACTAGCCATGTGATGGCGGTCCAAAACAAGCCTAACTTTAAGAAGAAGGGCAATGCTTGGAGGAAGCAAAAGGGCAAGGGCAAGGCCAAAGGTGAGACCTCTAAGCCAAACCCACCTACGCCCAAGACTGGACCATCTGCTGATGAAGAGTGCTTTCATTGTAAGGGTAAAGGTCACTGGAAGAGGAACTGCAATTTGTATTTGGAGTCCTTAAAGAAGGATGGTGGTAAAGGTACTATCGTTGCTCATACACTTGTTGTTTACATTACGGACATTTTCCTCGCTAACTCTTATATTAAGTCTTGGGTATTTGATACCGGATCGGTTGCTCATATTTGCAATACGATGCAGGGAATGATAAGAAGTAGAAGCGTGGGAAAAGGAGAAGTTGATCTCCGCGTGGGCAATAATGCAAGAGTTGATGCGTTGAACGTTGGGATGATGCAACTCCACCTGCCGTCAGGATTTATTTTGGAATTGAATAATTGTTATTATGTTCCTAGTATAAGTCGAAACATTGTGTCACCTTCATGTTTGATGAAGGATGGTTATTCATTTGCGAGTAAAGACAATGGTTGTGTGATCTCTAAGAATGGCATGTTTGTGGCTTTTGCATCCATTGTGAATGGGATATTTATTTTAAATCTTGATGATGCACCTGTCTATAATGTTAATGCTAAAAGGCCTCGGCTTAATGAGTTAAGTCCTACTTATATGTGGCATTGTCGTTTAGGTCATATAAATGAGAATCGCATGAAGAGGCTCCATTCTGATGGGCTTCTAACTTCGTTTGATTTTGAATCATACGAGATGTGTGAGGCTTGCTTAATGGCCTTTCACAGGTTTTCCTGAGAGGGTGGCAGACTTGTTGGAACTTGTACATACTGATGTATGTGGACCAATGAGCACGACAGCTAGAGGTGGATTTCAATACTTCATTACCTTCACTGATGATTTTAGTAGATATGGCTATGTCTACTTAATGAAACATAAGTCTGAGACTTTTGAAAAGTTCAAAGAATTTCAGAATGAAGTAGAGAATCAACGTGGCAAGAAAATTAAGGCCTTGCGATCCGATCGTGGAGGCGGATATTTGAGCCACGAGTTTAGCAATCATCTAAAGAGTTGCGGAATTGTTCCACAGCTTACGCCACCTGGAATGCCTCAGAGAAACGGCGTGTCCAAGCGACGTAATCGGACTTTGTTGGACATGGTTCGGTCTATGATGAGCCAGTTGGACCTTCCTTTATCGTTTTGGGGATACGCTCTAGAAACAGCCGCTTTCACACTGAATAGGGTACCGTCTAAGTCCGTAGTTAAGACACCATATGAGATGTGGATTGGTAAGAGTCCCAGTTTGTCTTTACTAAAATTTGGGGCTGTGAAGTTTATGTCAAACGACTTATATCAGATAAACTAACACCCAAGTCGGACAAGTGCTTTTTCGTGGGATATCCGAAGGAAACTTTAGGGTATTATTTCTACAGCCGATCAGAGGGCAAAGTGTTTGTTGCTCGAAACAGTGTTTTCTTAGAGAAAGAGTTTCTCAAAAGAGAGAAAAGTGGACAGAAGGTGTATCTTGAAGAAGTTCAGGATGAGCCAATAGGGAATGATTCCACGAGTGATGCTAATGTAGCAGAACATGTTGACATACCTATGGCAATAGAGACACCGCCACAACCATGAAGGTCAGCTAGAATCCGTGCATTACGTGGTGATTTGTTATTGTTAGACGATGACGAACCTGTGACATACGCGGAAGCAATGATGGACCCAGATTCCGAGAAATGGCAAAGTGCCATGAGATCCGAGATAGATTCCATGAGTGAAAATCAAGTTTGGAACTTGGTTGATCCGCCTGATGGGGTTAGACCCATAGAGAGCAAATGGATCTATAAAAGGAAAATGGATATGGATGGAAACGTTCACGTCTATAAAGCTCGACTTGTTGCAAAGGGTTTTCGGCAAGTTCAAGGAATTGACTACGACGAGACTTTCTCGCCGGTAGCGATGCTTAAATCTATCCGGATCATTCTAGCAATAGCTGCTTATTTCGATTATGAGATTTGGCAGATGGATGTTAAAACAGCCTTTCAAAATGGAAATTTGGAAGAGGACGTGTATATGATACAGCCTGAAGGTTTTGTTGATCCTAACAATGCTGGAAAAATATGCAAGCTTAAGAAATCTATTATGGGTTAAAGCAAGCATCTCGGAGTTGGAATATTCGTTTTGATGAGGCAGTTGTTGGGCATTCTTAACGTCACTACCAAAAGTAGACTTAGTTTTCTAATTCTGATAACGGCGCCAAAAATGCCAAACCTATCCCTCATGCCACTTAAGCCAAGTTGTCATCCCCAGCATGACATGAGAGACGCGGTATTGAAATATGCATTTGCTCATCAAGATAAATAATAAAAGGGATCTGCAAGCGCACAGATTAATACCGATGTAGCATTTTAACCGGGAAGTATTCCAGGTATCGTTATTTATATTTTTACCACTGGGAAGGGATTTCTAAGTATCATGGTTGATAATGGAATGAGAATATGGAACTGAGTACACATCATTGCATGTATAACCGAGAGTATTTATCAATCTCTTTATACAGGTATAAATGTCACATTAAGTAAAGGTAAAGTGATAATGATGACAAAGATAATTAATCTGATCAGCTAGCCACATATAATAATGACAAGCACCTCAACAGATATTCTAGCAAGTCATTAGCATGGAATTAGGATGAACTACAAAGATATTCCCTAAGTTATTATTAACTATAAAGTCTAGCATATCATAGTTAGTGCAATTATACTTGGCAATCATGGTGAGAAAAGACTATATCCATGCATAGTGAATATTAGCAAGGAAGATGAAGAACATAGCAATCACTCCCCTGTAATAGTGTTGCTCTGCCTGCCCTATACACGAGAGGGGGACTATATAAGAATCAACGAAGCTGTCACTATCGCGAACTACCCCACAATCCGGCATATAGGGTGCAATCGCAGATAAATACGGTATAGACACCACGTCTACACAATAATTATCATTCACCCACTGTACACATGGATAAACGCTATACGATCCTAGGCATGTATATAATTCCAATCTAACTAAGCCAAGCATATAACTATGATAAACTAAGAACAATATAATTGCAAATATAATCAAGTAGAGCAAAGTCATAACCAATATATTGAAATAGAACAAAGTCATATTCATAATATTGAAGAACAATGATGAACAATTGAAGAACAATAGAGGCATTACCAAGAATCCTATGGAGCTATGCTAACTAGAGATCTAATCCTATGGAGCTATGCTAACTAGAGATCTAGTTGATGTGGTGGCTCTAGGGCTTGATCAGAGGCTCTCCTCCTGAATTAGGGTTTGAGGTATGAGACGAGGGCCTCTCCTCCAGGGGCAGGGGCCTTGCTTATATAGCCCTTTCGGATGAATCTGGGCCGTCGGATCAAACCGACATTGAACGGACGGTTTTCCTTGATCCTCTAGGTCGGTGGAGCATAATCCTCGAGGCGGAGCCTGATTGGCTCCGGGGCCAGGGCGGGCGCCCTAAGGACCAGGGCGGGCGCCCTGTGTCCGGCTCCGCTACGCCTCCCGTTCGTTCTCGTGGCTTCTGGACTCTTCTAGATGTAAGATAATTACGTGTTCGGTTAATATCCCGTCATTAATCCGACATGTGGGCCTTTCTTCCGTATTTCCTGATAACCCCCTGCAGAAATAGATAAACAGCAAAACTCGTGGAATTCTGTCAGATAAAACCCTAAGTCTAGGTGTTGGTTTCATTTGGATCCTTTTCTCTATTTATTTGATAGTTATAATTGATACTTAAGGACCGCCAACAAACTCCCCCAAGCTTACCTCTTGCTCGTCCCTGAGCAAGGAGAGACTCAGTAGTTGCTAAAATGCCTTTGAATTTTGACGGTACACATGCTTTCAAATAGAGTCTCATCTCTGAGTTAAAGTAAACTGTCAAGACTTAAAACTTACTCATTATACCTTTCACCATGGGGCTTGCAACCGTCACCTTTGTCTTGAGCGGTTAAAAGATAGAACAGTCTAGTCAAGCGCCATGTCTCTTATTCTTGATTAGCTATAGCTCTTGGAGTTTTTTGCAGATTTTCAAATAAAACTCAGAGATTCCTTGTATGACTCTCTCAGGTCTCTCTTTTGTGGTATTTCTGGATCCTCACCAAGGCAGTAATGATGTCTGCCTTCTCTCAAAGCAAAGTATGTAGTATTTGTGGTATAAGGCAGAGTGACATTGCCTTCTCTCTCATCCTATTCTAATAAGGCTTTTGATATCTGGAGCTCATCGGTGGGAGATAAAGTATACATACTTACAAGACATTTATTGCATAGTCAAACCATGGATCCAGAGAAACAAGCCAATAAGTCAAATCAAGATGTGCATGTGTGGCGAATAAATGGTGTATGGTGGTAGTGATGATAACAATGATGAAAGTCTAATTCTACTTTTGCTCTTTTTGAGGAGATACGTACCTTTCTTGCTTTTAAAGCTCTTGAGGAGAATGAGGTGCTCTATATTTTCTCTTTTTTTCCTCTCAGGTGGGTATCTTGTACCCCTAATTCTACTGTCGGACACTTGTCCATTTTTACCTCTCTTCTCACACTTTTTCTTTTTTTTTCATCGAGGTTCCGAGCACTTGCTCCTTTTTATTTCCTCGTATCTTTTTCTTTTCGAGGTTCCGGGCACTTGCCCCTTTTTATTTCCTCGTATAGAGCACTCATCTCCTTAGAACAATATAGCAAGTGGTAGTAACCAAAATAGCTTGAGCATTTATTTCACAGGGGATAACAAGAATGGGAAAATATTTTTGGCTATTCTCTCCCGGATTAGGAGTAGAATAATTTTATGTGGATCTGGAGATGAGAATGAGTGGATATATGTGGATGCGTACTTCCGGAGTAGAAGCAGCATGCATGAGTGATCGTGCAAGTGAATCTTGATTTTAACCGCATGACAAGCTCCTAAGGGTCTACACAGCTTGACTACACTCAATGCTCATAAGCAATAAAAAGTAAATGTATGGCTTAAAGTCTAGCAAGCATGTATGTATGGTTGTGGTAGGAACTTAAACTCTCATCATACAGGAACTCATCATGTAGCATTTTAAGATTTTCAAAGATAAAATTCTCCAGAATTCTAGCATCTCTAGGAATAGATAAACAGCAGCTCAACCTTCCCATATCATATCCGTTAACAACTTAGACTTTAGATCAAGTTCTCTTCCCACAAGTTCAGGTTTAGAGCAAGCTTTAAATGATAACAGTTATGTCTAAACTTAGAGAGAGGACTTCAAATTTGAAAGTTAGGCAAAGCAACTATTCATCATATCCATGCTAGAGTTTTATTATTATCTAGATTCAGTTTAGCATAGCCACTTTATTTATTTATTAAAACACACTAAGCAAAAGATATAGGTATATATATAAGCACAAAATCTTTATTTGGTTTTTTCATAGTTATGTATATTTTTATTTTTATAGGGTAGAAGTATATATAAATATAAAGATAAAGATAGAAATACTTAGCAAGATAATGGGGGTGCTCTCCCCCAAGCTGGATCTTGACATAATCTCTTCTGATGTAGCTAGCAGATGGCGGAAGTGTATTTGAAAGTCGGCAGCACCCTGACAGCGATTAGAATGTCCTCTGTCTGCTAGTCTCCTTGAATTCTGTGAAGCTCAAATAGACAACAAAGCTTTGTGGAACTGATTAAGTGTTAGCATAAATATCTAGCCTTTATCATGCTGAGCCTCCTTGATTTTTTTTATGTTTTTGTTTTTTTTCTTTTATAAAGCAAAAAAAAATATTTATGTATTTATTATATATATATATTTTTTATGCCACCACAGTGAATGTACTTATGGGTTTTATGCCACTCGCATACTCACATGGGGCTTTAGGGTTTTTTTAACATTTTTATTTTCTTTTTAAGATAGTATGAATATGATTAACTAAGCAAACTATTTAAGATAAAGTAAATAATTAAAAGGAAAGGATAACTACCAAGTTACCTCTTGGCAAGGCGTTCGGTGTTTTTAAGTCCTCCGAACGGGACTCTTATTCGTTCAGTCGTCCTGGGACTTGGTGGATGGCGTAGTCGGTGGTTCCGGCAGCGCCTCCTCTTCATGTACAACTGTCTTTTCTTTCCATACCTGTCTCGGTGCTTTGGTCTCCTCAGGACAGTGTTGGTTGAGTGGTATGTCTTCAGATCTTACCACTTCTCCTTCATAATCTGCCCATCCGTCCTTGATGACCTGTTGCTTCTGATTGTGGTTACGCCGCCTTCTTCTTGTCCTGACCTGCTTCGATTCTTCAAATACATAGTTAGGGTCAGTAAAGTAAAGACGTACCTTCTCAGAGGGGAAGTGCATGTGGACTTCTCTAGTTCCAATGTAAATGATTGCTTTGACAGTACTAAGGAATGGTCTTCCAAGGATGATGGGTGGATCGTATTCATCTTCTCCCATGTCAATAACCTGAAAGTCTGTATGGACAAAGTGATCGTCTATCTTGACAGGGACGTCAGTTACTGTACCTTCGACCTGTCGGAATGTCTGATCTGCCATCTGGAGCTGAATATATGTTGGGTTTAAGGGCATGGTTCCGAACAGAAGTTCATAGGTGACCTTGGCCATTATGTTGACGCCCGTCCCAGTGTCGCAAAGTGTCTTGTAGAAGTGGGACCCATTAATGGAGCAATAAATGCTTGGCATACCTGGGTCGTCCTTAGGCAAGAACGGTGACTTGAGTTGGCGATCTTGACCTTTGTGTACGGCAGTGACCATCTTAGCTGTCTCGGTCCATACTTGCTTCTTGCTCTTGTTCCTCCTGTTGGTCCTCTTCCTTGGTTCATATTGGGGTTGCTCTGGGATTTGTGCGGTCTTGTTCTTGAAGGAAAACGTTTCCTTCCTCCCCTTGATGTAGAAACTGATCTTGGCAGCACTAGCATAGATGACAGCTCCCGCGGTGTTCAGGAATGGTCTCCCTAGGATGACGGGAGCCCTCTCATCAGAACCGGTCTCTATCACTACGAAGTCTGCTGGAGCGTACGAGGAACCCACTCGGACACAGATGTTCTTCAATATTCCTCTCGGGAAACTCAGTGTCCTATCTGCAAGCTGCAAACACATGGTTGTTTCTAATAATGGTTGTGAAACGAGTTTTTCATAGAGTACCCTGGGCATGATGTTGACGCTGGAGCCAAAGTCACAGAGTGCTTCTGGGAAGTCTCGCATGCCGATGGAGATCGGGATGACGGGGCGTCCTGGATCGCCTCTCTTGAACGGCAGACGGTCAGTACTTACTTCCATGATAGGGTTACTCCAGTAATCTCCTGCATCAAACATGTCTACAAGATTTACAGATTCTAGTCCTTCCGGTTGTGATGGTATACCGGGGTTAGTAGCAGGAACAGCAGCAGCTATTTGATTCAACTGAGATTCAATCATTTTATTAAAGCTAATCTGGTTCTTGATGTCAGTAGAGAAATTATCTATTCTATTATTTATATTTTCTAGTATTTTATCATTAGATGCCAATTTCTTAGACAGGTTATCCATTAGCTTTCCTTGGTTGGACACTAACTCTCTCAAAGGTGGATAATTATTATTATTATTGAAAGAATTGTTACCTTGGTAATTACCTGAGTAGTTAGGCCTCTGTTGATTCCAACCTTGATTCTGCTGAGGACGGTTGTAGTAGTTGTTGTTATTGTTGATGTAGTTCACGTCCTCCAGCAACTCAGGACAGTGATTGCCCGAGTGTTCAGTACCTCCACACTCCTCACAAGTCATGTGGGAGTCGTAGACGTGCATGACTTCTTTCTTTTCTCCAGCTCGATCATCGAGCTTCTTCATGAGTAGGTCTAGCTTGGCAGACAGCATGTCTACCTCCTTGAGCTGGTGCATACCTCCACCTCTCTTGCGTGTCTGAGTTCTTTCTTCATTCCAACCTTGGTTGGATGCCATTTTCTCCACAAGAGCTGTGGCTTGAGGTATCGTGAGTGATAGGAATGCTCCTCCAGCTGCAGCATCTATGGTTTCACGGGCACTGTTAATGAGCCCATGATAAAATGTCTGCATCAACAGCCAGCTTTCCATTCCATGATGGGGACATTCTAGGATGTAGTCTTGGAAACGCTCCCATGCTTCTGGAACGGATTCATCATGTTGTTGCTGAAAACTTGTAATCTTCCCACGGAGAGCATTGGTCTTGCCCATGGGAAAGAATTTGGCCAGAAAGTTCGTGGAGCAGAGTGCCCACATAGCGTTCTTCTCCTTTGTAGCGTAGAACCACTGCTTCGCTCTCCCCAACAGTGAGAATGGGAAAAGGCGAAGTAGTATGGCGTCTCTGGGGACATCAGCCATGGTGAAAGTGCTGCAGATCTCTAGGAAGTGTTGAAGATGAGCACTAGCGTCTTCATGTGGCTTCCCACAGAACTGGTTAGCTTGCACCATGTTGATGAGCCCAGGCTTGAGCTCGAAGTTGCGGTCGATCTCCCCAGCAGGTCTAGTGCGGATGTTGTCCGTAGTGGGAGCTGAGAACTCGCGGATCGACTTGTTTGCCATAGCTTCGAATTTAGTCGACAAATTCGGGATGAAACTTCGGCGGTCTTCGGATTTGGATGAAGCTTTGTGCTGAAGTGTTGACGATGTCTTCTTGAGCTTGACTCTTGTTCTTCTGAATAAGGCTTCGGGATCATCAACAAAGTTGTCTGGAAGATGTCTTCTATTCATACATCACCCTGCAATAATCAAAATGGAAAATACAGGGGTAAAACTGTATAGGAGAATTGATAAGCTCGATCAGATTAGTGATGCAAATGATGACTCAAAGTTCCGTATTCATTCCTACTTAGTAATCAACCTTCCCCGGCAACGGCGCCAAAAATGCTTGTTGGGCATTCTTAACGTCACTACCAAAAGTAGACTTAGTTTTCTAATTCTGATAACGGCGCCAAAAATGCCAAACCTATCCCTCATGCCACTTAAGCCAAGTTGTCATCCCCAGCATGACATGAGAGACGCGGTATTGAAATATGCATTTGCTCATCAAGATAAATAATAAAAGGGATCTGCAAGCGCACAGATTAATACCGATGTAGCATTTTAACCGGGAAGTATTCCAGGTATCGTTATTTATATTTTTACCACTGGGAAGGGATTTCTAAGTATCATGGTTGATAATGGAATGAGAATATGGAACTGAGTACACATCATTGCATGTATAACCGAGAGTATTTATCAATCTCTTTATATAGGTATAAATGTCACATTAAGTAAAGGTAAAGTGATAATGATGACAAAGATAATTAATCTGGTCAGCAAGCCACATATAATAATGATAAGCACCTCAACAGATATTCTAGCAAGTCATTAGCATGGAATTAGGATGAACTACAAAGATATTCCCTAAGTTATTATTAACTATAAAGTCTAGCATATCATAGTTAGTGCAATTATACTTGGCAATCATGGTGAGAAAAGACTATATCCATGCATAGTGAATATTAGCAAGGAAGATGAAGAACATAGCAATCACTCCCCTGTAATAGTGTTGCTCTGCCTGCCCTATACACGAGAGGGGGACTATATAAGAATCAACGAAGCTGTCACTATCGCGAACTACCCCACAATCCGGCATATAGGGTGCAATCGCAGATAAATACGGTATAGACACCACGTCTACACAATAATTATCATTCACCCACTGTACACATGGATAAACGCTATACGATCCTAGGCATGTATATAATTCCAATCTAACTAAGCCAAGCATATAACTATGATAAACTAAGAACAATATAATTGCAAATATAATCAAGTAGAGCAAAGTCATAACCAATATATTGAAATAGAACAAAGTCATATTCATAATATTGAAGAACAATGATGAACAATTGAAGAACAATAGAGGCATTACCAAGAATCATCTTGACAGATCCGGGAACCAATCGAAGATTGACTCCTTCTAGTTCTAATCCTATGGAGCTATGCTAACTAGAGATCTAGTTGATGTGGTGGCTCTAGGGCTTGATCAGAGGCTCTCCTCCTGAATTAGGGTTTGAGGTATGAGACGAGGGCCTCTCCTCCAGGGGCAGGGGCCTTGCTTATATAGCCCTTTCAGATGAATCTGGGCCGTCGGATCAAACCGACATTGAACGGACGGTTTTCCTTGATCCTCTAGGTCGGTGGAGCATAATCCTCGAGGCGGAGCCTGATTGGCTCCGAGGCCAGGGCGGGCGCCCTAAGGACCAGGGCGGGCGCCCTGTGTCTGGCTCCGTTACGCCTCCCGTTCGTTCTCGTGGCTTCTGGACTCTTCTAGATGTAAGATAATTACGTGTTCGGTTAATATCCCGTCATTAATCCGACATGTGGGCCTTTCTTCCGTATTTCCTGATAACCCCCTGCAGAAATAGATAAACAGCAAAACTCGTGGAATTCTGTCAGATAAAACCCTAAGTCTAGGTGTTGGTTTCATTTGGATCCTTTTCTCTATTTATTTGATAGTTATAATTGATACTTAAGGACCGTCAACAGCAGTCAAAGGGTTTGGTTTCCGTCAGAATGATGAAGAACCTTGTGTTTACAAGAAGGAAAGTGGGAGCGCTGTAGTATTTCTAATCTTGTATGTGGAGGACATACTATTGATTGGAAATGACATTCCTATGTTGCAATCTGTAAAGACTTCACTGAATAATACTTTTTCTATGAAGGATTTAGGAGAAGCAACATACATTTTGGGCATAAAAATCTATAGAGATAGATCAAAGAGGCTTATAGGTTTAAGCCAACATACGTACATTGATAAGGTGTTGAAATGGTTCAACATGGAGCAGTCCAAGAAAGGGTTCTTGCCTATGTCACATGGTATGCGCTTTAGCGAGAAACAGTGTCCTTCGACAGCTGAAGAGCGGGAGCGCATGAGTAAGGTTCCATATGCCTCGGCTATTGGTTCTATAATGTATGCTATGATATGTACTCGCCCAGATGTCTCATATGCTCTAAGTGTTGCGAGCAGGTACCAAGCTGATCCAGGTGAGAGTCACTGGACACTTGTTAAAAACATCCTTGAGTACTTGAGAAGGACTAAAGATGTGTTCCTAGTCTATGGAGGTGAGGAGGAGTGATAAGGACATCGCCACGTTGGACACACCGATGCTATGGTCTTCTCCAAGTTGCAATTCGTCCCCAACTCAGCTGCCACGTCACCCTCGGATTCAGCAGACACGTCATCACTGTTTTGGTCATAACTCTCTCATACGACATCGAAACGGGGCGTTCTTTTCATCCCCTTTCTTTGGTTCCAATTTCTTTGATTTTGAACCATGATCAGGAGCTTAAGGAGCGCTCTCGCCGCAAGTCGCTCTTCATTCGTAATGAGAGCGGCGTGTGGGCGGCGCTATCCCGGCAACAGGCTCTGATCGAGGAGGCCAACCAGCGGCTTTCCCATCAGAGTGCTGAGGCAGCCGAGCTTCGCGTCGCCTATGCAGCGGTGAAGGAGGAGGCGGCGCAGGCCCGGGCGGCCGAGGTCACGGCGTGTGAAGACGCGACAAGGGCCCGGGAGGAGGCGACCCAAGCCCGCGAGGCTCTCGCGTCGTTGTCTGCGCGTGTTAAGGAGCTTGAGGAGGACATCACCCTTGTCAGCAGGCATCGCGACACCCTCAACTTTTAGATCAGGCAGGTGACTGCTCGCTTCGAGGCCTTGAAGAACGAGGTCACGACGCTGAGTGGAGCCGTCCGAGAGAGGGACGAGGCTCTCTCGAACGCTCGTCAAGAGATCGAGATGTTGAGGGCGGCCGTTCGTGACAGGGATGGCGCTCTCCAAGCACTTGAGAAAACATGCGAGGGACTTCGTGATGAGGTCGTGGGTTGGTAGACCCACTCCGAGGGTAAGTTTTTGTCGTACAGTGGCCTTGGTGTCGAGGTCCTTGACTTATGCTAACTTGATGCTTGTGTTTCAGAATTAGAGAAGGAACAGCAGGCGGCTCAGGCGACGGCCACCTCCTTCCAAAGCCTCTTCGAGGCCGAGGCCCAGCAGACTCAGTTGCTCCAGGGCGCCATCTCCTCCGTGTGTGATGGCCTGGGGGTCGAGCCCGACGCCGACACTAAGGAGGATGCCCCGGGGAACTCTTTCGTCTGCCGGATGGTGGCGTTGGGCCGCCTTGTCCGAGAGAGGATACGAGGCAGCCTTCATCACAGCGTGAAGAGGGTGCTGGCCGTTGTTTGATCTGGGTTCGTGTACGACATGGAGCTCGTTGCTGAAGGCTTCATCACCGATCCGGATCGGACGGACGAGGAGAATGAAGACGCCTGCCTAGGCCTGATTGGAGCCGCCGAGGAGCCTGGAAGTCGTCTGGCCAACCTATTCGAGGCCGAGGTGGTTCCGCCTACCGACGATGAGGGCCTGTGAGCCAAATCTGGGTGCAGGGGCCCATGTAATAAGTTAGTGTTTTTAACTTCGGTTGCGGTGGCCTCGGAGGCCTTAAACACTCGAAATGTAAACCTGCATCGGTTGTTTTAAGTTTTGTTCGAGTTTTCCTTCCCTTTTTTCGCTTGAATCATGTCCTCGCAGGATGTACTTAGCACGCTGTCACGCCCTTTGGCGTAAGGGAGTGAATGGAGGTACCGTAGCCTTGGGGGCGTAGGTGATCTCGCGGCTCGACTGCCCTCGAGCTTCAGGGAGCTCCTGCGGCCTTGCAGATCGTGTAGGGGCTTGACTTAAAGCGACCGGGGATATATTCTTTTCCAAAGTTATAAATTGTCATTAGGTCTTCTTAGCGTGCGGTCGCACACCTAGGCATGAGGGGTGAGTGGAGGTACCGTAACCTCGGAGGCGCGAGTGGTCTCGCGGCTCAACTGCCTTTGAGCCTTAGGGTGCTCCCGCAGCGTTGTCGACTTAAGTGACAGTTTTCTTTTTTGAAAAAGAGAACGAGTTTTTTCGGGGATAGGGGGTTCCCCCCTTGTAGCCCCTGAGGGAGGGTCGATTCTGGGAGAACAGAGTTGATCCTTCTTGGTTGTTATGAAACGAAACTTTGAACACTACTGTTTTCTTAATTGATGAGATTGAAAAGAGTTTTACAGAGCCTCGAGGCTTTTTTAAGGGAAAAAGTGATGTATTCAATGTTCTAGGCGTTGGTGAAGATTTTGCCCTTCTCGTTGGATAGCTTGTAGGTGCCCGGCTTTAGTACTTCTGCGATGATGTGCCGTTCCTTGGTGTTCTGGCTTCGACGTAGCACTAGGTCACCGACATTGAGGTCGCATCTGCGGACATGTCTATCGTGGTAGCGTCAGAGACTCTGTTGATATCTGGCAGAATGTAACAGAGCCACATCTCGGGCTTCCTCGAGCTGGTCGAGGGCGTCCTCTCTTGTGGCGTTGTTATTTCTTTCATTGTAGGCCTTCAACCTCGGGGATCTGTATTCTATATCAGTTGGGAGTATAGCCTCAGACTCATAGACTAAGAACGGAGTGAACCCCATGGCTCGACTCGGTGTTGTTCTTAGGCTCCACAGGACCGAGGGAAGCTCGGCAGCCCATTTCTTGCTGTGTTTATTTAACTTGTCCAAGATTCTGGGTTTTAGACCTTGTAGGATCATGCCATTGGCACGCTCTACTTGGCCATTTGTTTTTGGATGAGCTACGGCCGACCAAAGCACACGAATGTGGTGGTGGTTGCAGAAATCCAGAAACTTTTAACCAGTAAATTGGGTGCCATTGTCCGTGATGATACAGTTGGGAACCCCAAAGCGGTGGATGATGTCGGTAAAAAATAGCACAGCTTGCTCAGACCTGATGCTGGTGATAGGACGGGTCTCGATCCACTTGGAAAATTTGTCAATGGCAACGAGCAAGTGGGTGAAGCCGCCAGTTGCCCTTTTCAAGGGTCCGACAAGGTCGAGCCCCCAAACAGCAAACGGCCATGTGATGGGGATGGTTTGCAGGGCATGAGCTGGGAGATGAGTTTGACGAGCATAGTATCGGCAGCCTTTGCAGGAGCGTACTAGCTCGATGGCGTCGGAGACTGTGGTTGGCCAATAAAAACCCTGTCAGAAGGCGTTTCCGACAAGAGTGCGGGGTGCTGCGTGGTGACCACAAGCCCCCGAGTGCAGATCATTTAGCAGGCGTCTTCCTTCCTCGTTTGTGATACATCGTTGGAGGACACCAGTGGGGCTGTGGCGATATAGCTCCTCACTGTCTCCAAACATCACAAAGGACTTAGCCCTGCGGGCAACCCTTCGAGCCTCGATCTTATCTAAGGGGAGGTCCCCTCGAATGAGATGGTCGAGATACGGAATGCGCCAGTCAGGTTCAGGGTCAGATGGTGGGGCTGGGCCTTCCACCTGCATGGCCTCTGCCCCGGTCGAGGGGGCTTCCGCCTCAGGTTGGCGGTCGAGCGACGGCCTGTCGACCCCTCCTTCCGACCCGAGGTCGACGGATGGCTGGTGGAGGTCTATTGCGAAAATGTTTGGTGGGACCGTAGCTCGGCTAGACGCGATTTTCGCGAGTTCGTCTACGGCCTCATTATACCTGCGTGCGATGTGGTTGAGTTCGAGACTGTGAAACTTGTCCTCAAGCCACCGTACTTCTTCGTAGTAGGCTTCCATCTTGGGGTCACGGCAGCTCGAGCTCTTCATGACCTGATCAATCATGAGCTGGGAGTCACCTCGAACATCGAGGTGTCGGACCCCTAGCTCAATGGCGATCCGCAAGCCCGTGACGAGTGCCTCGTATTCGGCAACGTTATTTGACGCAGGAAAATGAAGCCTGATGATGTAGCGCATGTGTACTCCGAGGGGCGAGATGAAGAGCAAGCCCGCGCCTGCTCCTATTTTCATCAACGACCCGTCAAAGTACATGGTCCATAGTTTAGCCTAGAGCTGTATTGGGGGGAGTTGAGTGTCGGTCCACTCTGCCAGGAAATCTGCTAGTGCCTAGGATTTGATGGCCTTGCGCGGCGCATACGAGAGGGTCTCGCCCATGAGTTCTACCACCCACTTGGCTATTCTACCCGAGGCCTCCCGGTTCTAGGCTATCTCTCCCAGGGGGAAAGAAGAAACCACGGTCACCGGGTGGCCCTTGAAGTAGTGACGGAGTTTGCGCCGTGTCAAGACGATGGCATATAGCAGCTTCTGGATCTGTGGGTAGCGTACCTTAGTTTGAGAGCACCTCGCTAATGAAATAGACTGGTCTCTGAACGAGCAAGGTACATCCTTCCTCGGCCCTCTCGACAACCAAGACCGTGCTGACTACTTGTGTTGTGGCGGCGACATAAAGTAGGAGCGGTTCCCCTGGGGTCGAAGGGATGAGGATCGGTGGGTTAGAGAGCGTAGCTTTGAGTTTCGCAAGAGCTTCTTCGGCCTCGAGGGTCCATGAGAAGTGTTATGATTTCTTCAGGAGACGGTACAGAGGGAGCGCTTTTTTGCCAAGGCGTGAGATGAAGCGACTGAGTGCTGCCAAGCAGCCCGTGACCCTCTTTACGCCCTTCAGATCTCGGATAGGGCCCATCTTGGTTATCGAAGTGATCTTTTCTGGGTTGGCCTCGATGCCATGTTTGGACATGATGAACCCTAAAAGCATGCCTTGAGGGACGCCGAAGACGCATTTCTCAGGATTGAGCTTGATGTTCTTTGCCCAAAGGCATTTGAACGCAACGTCAAGGTCATTTACTAAATTATCGGCTTTTTGGTTTTGACAACGATGTCATCGACGTAGGCCTTGACGGTCGGTCTGATGTGTTCCCCAAAAACGTGTTGCATGCATCGCTGGTACGTAGCCCCCATGTTCCGGAGACCAAAGGGCATAGTAACGTAGCAATACATACCAAATGGGGTGATGAACGAAGTCACGAGCTGATCAGACTCCTTCATTTTGATCTGGTGGTAACCGGAATACGCATCTAAAAATGAAAGAGTTTCACA
Organism: Saccharum spontaneum; assembly: GCA_022457205.1. Classification (NCBI taxonomy): domain Eukaryota; kingdom Viridiplantae; phylum Streptophyta; class Magnoliopsida; order Poales; family Poaceae; genus Saccharum; species Saccharum spontaneum. The sequence continues at coordinate 22,051,197 of CM039618.1, read as the reverse complement.
CCCCGCAGTGGAATCAACGATTTGATCAATACGTGGCAAAGGAAAGGGAACTTTTGGACATGCTTTATTTAAACCGGTATAATCCAACACATCCTCCACTTCCCACTCTTTTTCTTAACTAATACAAGATTAGCTAGCCACTCGGGATGATGAACCTCGTCGATGAATCCGGCCTCCAACAGTTTGTGTATCTCCTCACCGATGACCTTGCGCTTCTCCTCGTTGAAGCGGCGCAATCGTTGCTTCACCGGTTTGGAGCCGGCTCGAATCTCCAAGGCGTGCTCGGCGACCTCCCTGGGTATGCCCGGCATATCCGAGGGACTCCACGCAAAGATGTCAATGTTTGCGCGGAGAAAGTCGACGAGCACTGCTTTCTATTTGGGATCGAGGGTGGCGCTGATGCTCAACGTCTTTCCCTTTGGATCGGCGGGGTCGAGAGATACGAGCTTGACGTCTTCTGTGGGCTCGAAGCTGCCGGCGTGGCGTTTGGGGTTGAGGATCTCGTTGGCCAGACCGTCGAGGTCCGCCGCCAAGGTCGCAGACTCCAAAACGGCGTCTCTGTGCTCGACGCACTCTATGTCGCACTCATAGGCGTGCTCGTATGAGGGCCCGATGGTTATGACGTCGTTAGGGCCAGGCATCTTGAGCTTGAGGTAAGTGTAGTTTGGGACCGCCATGAACTGGGCATAGCACGGGCGCCCAAGGATAGTGTGGTACGTTCCACAGAATCCGACCACTTCGAAAGTGAGGGTCTCCTTTCTGAAGTTGGTGGGAGTGCCAAAGCAGACAGGCAGGTCGATGCGGCCGACAGGCTCCGCCCGCTTCCCTGGCACGACTCCATGGAAGCCCCCGACGCTGGGTTGGAGGTGGGTCCTCCCGATCCCCAGGAGGTCGAGGGTCTGAGCGTAAATGATGTTGAGGCTGCTGCCGCCATCCATGAGCACCTTGGTGAGGCGCGTGTTGGCGATGATGGGGTCAACAACAAGCGGGTAGACCCCTGGATTGGGGACGTGGTCGGGTTGGTCATCACGGTCGAAAGTGATGGCCACCTCGGACCAGTCAAGGAAGTGGGGGATCGTCGGCTACATGGAGAAAACCTCTCGCCGTTCTCGTTTGCGTTGGCGTGTCGAGAGGGGGGTCCAGGGTCCTCCGTAGATCATAAAGCAGTCGTGGATTTCAGGGAACCCCCCATCCTTGTCGTCGCCCTTGGGACCTTCCTTCTTGTCGTCCTTCTTGACACCTATGCCTTCAAAGTACCTACGGAGCATATGACAGTCCTCGAGGTTGTGGTTTGTGGGTCCCTTGCGGTAGGGACACAGCTCCTTGAGCATTTTGTAGAAGGTGCCCCCGCCAGGGGGCCCTCGAGGTTTCTTGCGTTCAGTGGCAGCAACAAGTTCGTCGACCGGGGCCTCGAGCTTGCCCTGCTGGTTCTTCTTCTTCTTTCGATTGTTCCTTTTGGAGCCCCGGCTGGGGTCCGTGGGATCGTCGACCTTCTGCTTCCCCTTGTCCTGATCACTGCCAAAGATAGCGCCAACTGCTTCCTCGCCGGCGGCAAAGTTGGTGATGATGTCCATCAATCCATTAGCAGTGAGGGGGGTGTTTCGGCCCAGCTCTCGGACCAACTCTTTGCAGGTGGTTCCAGAGAGGAAAGCCATGATTACGTCCGAGTCGGTGACGTTGGGGAGCTCGGTGCGTTGCCTGGAGAAACGCCGGATGTAATCCCCGAGGGATTCGCCCGTCTTCTGCTTGCAACTCCGGAGGTCTCATGAGTTGTCGAGGCGCATGTAGGTCCCCTTGAAGTTTCCCTCGAACACCCTTACGAGATTGTCCCAGTCGCGGATCTGTCGAGGCGGAAGATCCTCGAGCCAGGCTCGAGCGGTGTCGGACAGGAACAGGGGGAGTTATCGGATGATGACTCGGTCATCGGTGGCCCCGCCCAGCTGACACGCCAAGCGGAAATTAGCGAGCCAAAGTTCGGGTTTGGTCTCGCCGTTGTACTTGGTAAGAGTCGTGGGAGGGCGGAACCATGCCGGGAGTATTGTTTCTTGAATGGCCTTGCTAAAGACCCTGGGGCCCGGTGGTTCGGGCGATGGGCTTCGATCTTTTGAGCTGTCATAGTGCCCGCCTCTGTGCACGCGGTAACTGATGAGGACATCGCCACGCTGGACACACCGACGCTATGGTCTTCTCCAAGTTGCAATTCATCCCCAACTCAGCTGCCACGTCACCCTCGGATTCAGCAGACACGTCGTCACTGTTTCGGTCATAACTCTCTCATACGACATCGAAACGGGGCGTTCTTGGATGCGTTGGAAAGGGGACGACGACACCTTTGTTTTGGATCTGGTCCCAGCTCCCGAAGGTTCGTGGATCATTCTGTGTGACCACGGCAAGGTGCTGCATCACCTATTTGGGCCAACTTGGCCATGTATCATGTCGAGCCTTAAGACCAAGTTGTGGGTGCCCAACCCCTGGCCGTCCTCAACCCTAGGTCAAGTCTTAGACTATAAACACAGCCGCCGTCGCTGTTAGACAATTGGGTTTTGTTTAGAGTTTAGTTTTCCATCGAGAAACTGAATCGTTCATTGTAACTGTGGTGATAAATCCTTTTACAGTGATCCAGGGCCCCTGTTCTTGATCTCCTCCACTGTGTCGATTAGTCCTTTGGAACTGAGTTCTTGAACCCTCTATTGATATTTGCATCATTCATATTTGCAATTTCAGATTGCGTGTTTTTACCTTCTTGCTTGTGTTCTTCGATTCGCTTGCAGGAAAAGCCTTCTTGGCGAGGTCAATCAAGTTGTGCTTGGTTGATAACTAACGGAGCAGTGGTGTAACGGTTGCAGGGTTCGAATCGTGTCTGATTTGAAGCCGGATCGCCAACGTCGAGATCTCCACAAATCGAACTTACCGGTTACCTCTCGGAAGATCGGGCCTGTATTTCATCAATTGGTATCAGAGATTTTAGGTTTACCGTGAGGTATATTCTCGTTTGCCTTAGACTCATATTTGTTCATTACCTAGAGTCCACAAAAAGCCCAAAAAGATTTCAATTTCCGCTGTCCTATCACCTTTTGTGCCTTTGCAATTTCGTTTCAGATTCACGTTGTTGAGTTTGTGTCCGTGGTCGAGTCTTGTTGCTGGTTTAGGATTGTGTTCGTGGTCGTAGTTCAATCGCCCATTGCTGTGATTTTTATTTTCCGCCGCTATCCCATCCACCGTTCCCAAACAACAAGTCGAAGCCACCACATTACTCGACTTGCCCCCGCTAGCCGCCTTGTGTAACTTCTCGCCGCCGCGCTAACCCTAGATAAGTTGCCAGCCGCTCTTATTTTACCTGCATCGCAGCCCTCCTTACATCATCAGGCGAATACCTACTGTCGTTGTTGGAGTCATAGGGACGATCTTGTGATCGGTGTTGGAGTTTAGGGACGCTTTCCCCTAACTGTCGCTGCCGTGTTGTGCCTACCGGAAAACATAACTTGAGATACCTTCGGTAAAACAGGCATAACTTTTTGCTCGTTTATCAGAAAAATCTGAAATTAATACAACAGCTTCTTGACACCATTTGGAGCCGACCCAAACTGGGCTTCGCCCTGTTTGGTTTCGTCAAAATTGCCAAAAAATCAGGAAAATAAAGAAAAAAAATTGTCAAAGTTTTTGCACGCTTTTTAGAGAACGTGTTGTATTTCTGTAGACCACATCCCACCTCAGTTGTAGGTGCCAATTTTTGTGGTTGCATCTTTTGTGATCCTTGTTCAGAGAAAAATATAAAAAAAATAGTGAAAAAATAAAAAAGTTTGATTCCTACTAGTGCCTTTTGGAAAAATCAGGGAAAAATTCAGGAAAAAGGAAAAATCCAGGTTATTTGCTTGTTATGTGCGTTCTTTTCATCGTCCTTTGTTTTCACCTTGTTGCGCTACGTCTCGACACGTCTTAGCCAGCAGCTGTGATTTGTACTTTGGATCTGGATTGAACAATCGCTAATCTGCTTTCGTTAATTGCTAATCCTTGCTGTCATATTGTGTGCCTACCCATAGCTCCACATATTCTTCTGTCAGCATAGGTTCATCTTGCAACTGTTACCCACGCTTAACAACAGATTGCTTCGCCACGTTGGTTTTGCTCTTGTTTGGCGTTGGTAAGAATACAGGCAAGACGGTGGTAAGCCGCTTGTGATTTTGCATTCCACTTTCACCACCACCACCACTTGGTTCCTTTTAGTTGATAGGGATAATACTTTGGTGTTGTCTTTTTCTATCTTCTAACCATGGCAGGATCTTCGACGGACTTCAATGATTGCGTGTCCAAGGGCGAGCTTACAACGTTCATGACTGAACAACGCAATCTTATGACCGAGCTGACGCGCAATGTGAACAATCTGGTCACCCGCATTGAACAACTCGAGCAACGCCCTCCACCTCATCATGCTGATGATGACGATGCCGGTGATTTTGGTGATGACGATGCGGATGCTGACGGTTATGCCCGTCGCCGCCTCAACTTCAACCATCGCGGTATGGGAGGTAATAATCATGGTAATAATGATCCTTTTGCTAAAATTAAATTTAGCCTTCCTCCTTTTGCTGGTAATGTTGATCCAGAGGCTTATTTAGATTGGGAGCTTGTTGTTCAACAAAAATTTGATTCTCATAATGTTCCTGCTGAGTATAGAGTTAGACTTGCTACTAGTGAGTTTACTAATTTTGCTTTGTTCTGGTAGAGTGATCTTTGCAATGCTAATAATGATGCTGCTGTGCCTCAAACTTGGAATGCTTTAAAGCAACGTATGAAATCTCGTTTTGTTCCTCCTTATTACCAATGTGATTTATGTTTGAAACTATAAACTTTAAAACAAGGTGATAAAGGAGTAGAAGCTTACTATCAAGAATTGCTTATTGGTTTAGCCCGTTGTGGTATAAACGAAGATGATAATGATGCTAGTGCTAGATTTTTTGGTGGTCCAAACCATGATATCCAGAACATACTTGATTACAAAGAATGGCGCAATTTTTCCCAATTGTATCATCTTGCTATTAAGGCAGAACGTGAAGTACAGGGTCGCAAACAACACCAGCCTTTCAGGTCTAACAATGGGAGGAATTTTCAGCAGCGTTCTGAGCCGGAGACGCCCAAGCTTTTGGTTGCACCACATGGGTGAAAGGTCTTGATGGCTAGAGGGGGAGTGAATAGCCTTTTAAAAATTTCTACAAAGACAAGCTAAACAAGTTTATCAATACAACAAATAGCGAGATGCGTGTTTTGCTTAGCCTACGGGGTGTTTGCAAGCCACCTATCCAATTCACAATTCTAGTATATTAGCACTCAACCGCACAAGTCAAACCGAGAAGGAAACTACAACTAGCAAGCTACACAAAAGAGCTACTCTAGCAAAGTAACTAAGAAATTAATACAAGAGAGAGTTAGAAGGGTATCACCGAGGGGCGAAGTATTGAGCCAACCAAACAATATGATCAAGAGATGAATTCCACAATACACAACCACCGGGATCGATCAATCACAATAAGAATGATGACACAAAGATTTATCTCGAGGTTCACGTGCTTGCCGGCACGCTAGTCCCCGTTGTGTCCCTCTTCACCACGTGGTTCGGTGGCTAATCGGTCACACACCGAGCCTCTCAAAAGGCGCCACAAGAACCTACCAAATGGCAAAAGGTTGCAATGACACGAGCAATTTACTAATGTTGCCTTTGGCGCTTCGCCGAGGTAGGCACAAACCCCTCACAATCACCGGAGGTGGCCAAGAACAATCACCAACTCTTGCCAACGCCTCCAAGCTGCTCCAAGCCGTCTAGGTGGCGGCAACCACCAAGAGAAACAAGAATCCCGCAGCAAATCAACCACCAAGTGCCAACTAGATGCAATCTCACAATGCAAATGCACTTGGATCACTCAATCTCACTTCGAATATGCAAAGAAGCAAGAGAGATGAGTGGGAGGGGAGTTGCTTAGCTCAAAGTGCTCACAAGTATGTCAAAATGTCCAAGAGAGAGAGCCTTGAGCCGGCCAACGAGTATTTATAGACGTACCCCTTCGAATATAGCCGTTACTCACTTGAAACAACCGAAGTCGCGCTGATCGGACGCGCTGGTCGTGCGGACCGGACGCGCCGGTCACACAACGGCTCTTTTGCGAAACACCGACCGGACGCGCTGGTCGCAATGACCGGACGCGCTGGGCTCGACCGGACGCGCTGGTCCCGTAACTGACCGGACGCACTGGTCAACCCAGAGCAGTGCACAACGAAACAGTGACCGGACGCGCTGGAGAACTGACCGGATGCCACAGTGCCCGCGTCCGGTTGGAGTCCAGTAAGCTCCCTCAACGACCGGACGCGTCCGGTCGGTCATGACCGGACGCACCACGCGTCCGATCAACAAACTGAAACTCGCGCAGACGCTGAACGCTGACCGGACGCGTCCGGTCAAACAGAGACCGCGTCCGGTCCAGCGTTCGGTCACCACTGTGACCTCCGTTCGCATCCGTTCGATTTCCGACTTCTGGCGTAGTGGAAAATAGGTGTTTCAACTCCTCAAAAATGCTTGAATCCCGCCTCGCAAGCTCGGCGGGAGGGAGAGAGGACCCCAAACCCTCTCTACCGCTCAAACTCCACCGCCATCGCAAATGTGCTAACACCACCAAGTGGTCATGTCATGTGCAAGTGTGTTAGCATTTTTCACAATCATTTTTCGAGGCATTATTAGTTCTATCCAAATGCATATGCTTATGAAATACACACCTAGAGGCACTTAGGAGTTCAATAGCCGCGTCATTCCCCTCTTTATAGTATGGCTATCTATCCTATAATGTAATCACACCCACTAGGTGTCTTGGTTACTAAAACACAACCCTTAAGCATATACCTTTGCCTTGATCATGTAGGGTTGCGTCCAAATCCAAGTGTGGCCATCATGATCACCATGTCCATCTTGCCACCAACCTTGGAATGTACTAATCCTCATATGCTACATACAACTTAGGCATAGGATTAGTACTTAGGCATTGTCACTAATTACCAACACCAAACATAGGACTTTCAATGGGGTAAGTAAATTGTCTGATGTGCAGAAGAAGGTGCCACTCCAGGTGTTTCTACTAGCTCCTCCTCGTCCAGCTCTAAAATCATTTGCCACCGATGCAAAGGCATGGGACATGTCATGAAGGATTGCCCCAATCGTCGTGCTTTTATTGCTACCGAGGATGGATATGTAAGTACTAGTGATATTGAAGATGATTTAGCCCTTGCTGCTAACATTAATGCAGATTCCACCGAGGGCGATCAAGACAAGGAGGCCATCATCATTGACTCTGTGGCTGCTGCCGCGGACTACCCTAGCCTTCTTGTGCAGCGTGTGTTGATTACACGTGTGGGACATGAAGAAGAGATGAAGATCCAACGAAACAATTTGTTCCACATGTATTTCATTGTGCAGGGTTGTCGTGTTCTCACTATCATTGATAGCGGGAGTTGCAATAACTTGGTGAGTTCAGATTTGGTTGAGAAGCTTGGCTTGACCACACGACAACATTCGTATCCATATAAACTTTAATGGTTCAATAATAGTGGTAAGACTAAGGTAACTAAATCAGCACGCATTAGCTTTTTCACAGGTTCTTATCATGATACTGCTGATTTTGATGTTGTCCCTATGCAAGCTTGTTCTATTTTGTTAGGTCGTCCATGGGAATTTGATAATGATGCTTTACACCATGGTAGAACTAATACATACACTATCGTACATAAGGACAAGAAAATTACATTGCTGCCTTTGTCTCCTACGGAAATTATTAAACATGCTAAAGAGATTAAAAATAAACCTCCAACTGACATTGCTAAAAATAATGGGATTAAGTTAAAAGGAGGTACTTTTCTTGCTACAACTTCTGCTACTGCTGAGTTATGTGATAATCCTGATGCACCATGTTATACTATGTTTTGTCAACCTATTATGTCTGGTGCATTGCCTGCTGTCACTAACCTTTTGCAGGAGTTCACTGATGATGGGATGAAGTCGAGGGCGACTCCAATTCTAGAAGGAGGGGATGATGAGGTCATCGCCAAGATGGAGTCGAGGACGACTCGGTCGTCGGTGGCCCCACCCAGCTGACACGCTAAGTGGAAATCAGCGAGCCAAATTTCGGGTTTGGTCTCGCCGTTGTACTTGGTAAGAGTCGTGGGAGGGCGGAATCATGCCGGGAGTATTGTTTCTCGAATGGCCTTGCTAAAGACCCTGGGGCCCGGTGGTTCGGGCGATGGGCTTCGATCTTCTAAGCTGTCATAGCGCCCGCCTCTATGCACGCGGTAACTAATGAGGACATCGCCACGTGGGACACACCGACGCTATGGTCTTCTCCAAGTTGCAATTCGTCCCCAACTCAGCTGCCACGTCACCCTCGGATTCAGCAGACACGTCGTCACTGTTTCGGTCATAACTCTCTCATACGACATCAAAACGGGGCGTTCTTGGATGCGTTGGAAAGGGGACGACGACGCCGTCGTTTTGGATCTGGTCCCAGCTTCAGAAGGTCCGTGGATCATTCTGTGTGACCACGGCAAGGTGCTGCGTCACCTATTTGGGCCAACTTGGCCATGTATCGTGTCGGGCCTTAAGCCCAAGTTGTGGGCGCCCAACCCCTGGCCATCCTAAACCCTAGGTCGAGTCTTAGACTATAAACACAGCCGCCGCCGCTGTTAGACAATTGGGTTTTGTTTAGAGTTTAGTTTTCCATCGAGAAACTGAATCGTTCATTGTAACTGTGGTGACAAATCTTTTTACAGTGATCCAGGGCCCCTGTTCTTGATCTCCTCCACTGTGTCGATTAGTCCTTTGGAACCGAGTTCTTGAACCCTCTATTGATATTCGCATCATTCATATTTGCAATTTCAGATTGCGTGTTTTTACCTTCTTGCTTGTGTTCTTCGATTCGCTAGCAGGAAAAGCCTTCTTGGCGAGGTCAATCAAGTTGTGCTTGGTTGATAACCAACAGAGCAGTGGTGTAACGGTTGCAGGGTTCGAATCGTGTCTGATTTGAAGCCGGATCGCCAACGTCGAGATCTCCACAAATCGAACTTACCGGTTACCTCTCGGAAGATCGGGCCTGTATCTCATCAGTAACCTCGAGCTACGCCGTCACCGTGTTTGCGCGTGCAGCGCTCGACGATGTTGCCATGGGTGTCTCGAGGTTCGCGGTCGTGGGTGACGTGCTCAGGGGCAGGAGCCGCCCGGTTCTGTCGTGTAGGCTCGGGATGAACTGAGGCCTCTCTCTCCTATCGGGAGGGCTCGGCGAGCCGCTCCGAGGCTAGCTCGCGTCACCTCGAGGCAGAGCTCTCGGCCTGCTATATAGCAGTGGTCTCGAGGAGTTCTCGAATTTCATCTCGAGCTCGACGGGCGTTAGGGTTCGACGGCTCGGGCATGTTGCGGAGGAGCATGGCGGCGGCAACAACGTTCTAGCTGACTCGACCGAAAACCGAGGGGTCGATCGCCCGATCCTCATCGATGCGACAATTGACGTCGCGAGCTCTCTCTCGAGCTCTCCCGCCATGTACGTGCGCCGCACGCTCATGCTCGAGGGTTTGTTGGAGTAGGCATAGGTTATCTCATTCCTCGTCGAGCCTATCCCGCAACTCGCGAATTTGCTCGAGCTGCATTCCTTGATCAGCAAGGAGTTAAGCCTCGTCCTACTCGCCAGGTAGCTCGACATGGGGTGGCGTGTTCCTTCCTTCGACAGGTTCCTCGTCCTCCGAATCTTATGTGCTTGCCCCATCGATGTTGAAGCACTCGTGGGTCAGATCGTAGGTGTCGTCGGCAGAGTCGGAGTCAGGAGCGCCAAAGTAGTAGTATGATGGAGGTATGTGAGGTCGTCGCCAATCGTCTCTGGGATTGTATCGTCGAGAAGCGGTCGCACGGGGCTCTATTTCTAGGGTCTCCGTAGAGTCCATATACTCAGAAGCCGGCGTGGATGCAACAAGGTCCAGAGTGGAGCGTAGATGGTGCCCGGGGAGTTCCTCGTAAGCGCTCATACTAGTGCTCACAGAGGAAGCGTATGTTTGGGTAACCGAGTCCAGCCCAAACGGGAACGCTGATGGAGACATCGCCGCTCGCGCCGGAGTGGTGGTGGTGTCACACCGGACGGGGGAGCGGCGGAACTCTCCGTCGGCATCTTACCCTCAGCCAAGCTCATCCTACACAGACCCTCAATGAGAAAATCTAGGTTGGCGTCTGGCTGAGAGGCGCCGGATCGGGGAGTCCCACCGCCCTCCGTGAGGTGATGACGGCGGCTGCGCCGGGCTCGTTGTCGCCTGGCGGCTCACGCCTGAGAGCGGCAATGTCGGCGCAATGCTCCCCTAGGCTGGGAGAGCTCATAATCCCCGTCGGTCGGGTGCCTGGGCGGGAGGAGGACCATGTCGTAGCCGTGGCCAAGCGACATGAACTCCAAACTCCCAAACCAGATCACCGTGGCCAGCGGGAGAGGGCGTTCGGGGTCAGCCATCCAGGAAAATGGTGGGAAAACGATGTTGGCACGCAGCGGCCCCTACCTCGCGCACCAACTATCGGTGTTCGGTCCCGTGGGGGTCCTAAGCCGATGAGTGAGTGTTGCGTGTCCCTAACCCGGATGGTGATGCAAGGGGAATACATGGGGATTTATCCTGGTTCGGGCAAAAGAAGGCCCTACGTCCAGCGGGGAGGGGGAGTATTGTATTTCCTTGCACCTAAGTGCTTGCGTAGGGGTTACAAGCGGTGAGAGAGGGAACTGAGCCCAGGTCTCAAGTGAAATGAGAGAGTACAAGGGTGATTGCTTGAGATGTTGATCCATGGAATGTGTGCCTTTGCTTGCTAGCGCCTAGCTTCTGGCTCGTGGTCTGCCCCGTCTTGTAGAACCCTGGCCTGCCCTTTTATAGGGCAAGAGGAGGCCAGGGTTCCGGCGTGCCTTGAGGTGAAGTTTTGTCGATCCCTGTGGGGGTGGCTGTAGCGATGTGCCCTAGGAATGGCCGGCCATCCCTGGACACCGTGATGACGTCGGGGACGAGACGGCGAAATGACCCTGAGTCCTGTGCCATGTTGGCTTTTCTTTCCTGCTAACCGGCGGGGGACGCCGAGGCCAGGTCGAGGCTAGGTCGAGGCCGGGCGAATAATGCTGAATCCCTGAGATCGTGGAATACGGACCTTGTCGTATCCTCCCTTGAGGGTGATCGATGGAAAAACAGTGCGTGGTAAGGTGTGTACAGTGACAGGTTTCACCTCCCATCACGGGATGGGCGGTAAAAAGTGAGGACTGACACTGGCGTTGCTCCCACGTCAGTCACGGCTATAGCCATGTCTGTAGATGGTAGCAGGTAATCGCATTGAATGCTCTGACTTTTCGTCTCAGAGTAGGTGGAACAGAGTGGGTCGAGCGTCTCGACCCGGGGTCATGCAAGTCGGAGTTTTGTCGGTAGTCGAGATGCCTTGTCGAACGGGCCGCGTGCGTGTCGGGACGCGGTCGAGGCATCCCGTCGAGGGTGCCTCGTACGAATCGAAGTCAGAGCGCGGTCGAGGCGTCCCATCGAGCCGGCCTCGTGCGAGTCGGAACGTGGTCGAGGTGCATCGTCCGCTATTTCTCTGTTCTTGCTGTGTTTGCGCATTAATGTTTCGTTCGTTCTAACCGTAGATTGTGGGTACCCCTATACTACTGGTACCGACAACCGGATTGGGAATTTTGTAAATTACTTGCACCTTGTACTTTGTTAATCATGCTGGAGAAGTACATGTCCTTGGTTTGCATGACGTTGCCCTTCATCTCTAGAAAACAATTTGTAGGGGCTTGATCTCCATCAATGATACGGCAATTATCAGATAAACGCACAACCCCTTTAGCACCTAAAAATCAAGTCTAGCCAATTTCTTGTGCTTCCCTTGTTTTGATACAACTAGACTTGTTTCTTGAGAAGGAACTGATTCGGATTGGATATTGTTTTGTTCAGTCTTGTCAACAGAACTCTTGCTTATATCCGAAGCAGCTTTAACCTCAAGATAGTACTCATTAGATTTCTCCTTCCGAGTAAGAGAAGCTTCATATAATTTATTAAAACAAATATGCCATTTAATACTTTCATGCTCAGGGAGAGAAGGCATGCCATTTAAAATCTCAGTAATCCAGCTTTTTAAAATTGAAGCTGAATCATGAATATTAACTTCTACATGTGGTGCTAAATTTTTATTGATTCGGCTATGGTTACTAGTAACATGTGAAGCCGAATCATGAGTATTAATACTTAAATACCTTGCTGAATTTTTATGAGTTCGGTCATAATTATTGGCAACATATGAGGCCGAATCATGAGCATTAGCTCTTGCATACCTTACTGAAATTTCATTAATTCGGCCATAGTTATTAGTAACATATGAGGCCAAATTATGAGCACTAGCATTTGCATATGATGCTAAATTTATAGGTAAAACCTTTGTTCTATTAGTATGTCATGCACCATATGAAATTTGAGAGTAATTGGCTAAGCCAATTCTCTGATTCATTGGCATATCTGTGGTGGAACCACATATTGTGAGCTTATAACCGATGAATAAGGATAAGGATATGCATGTTGTATGTTGTTAGTAAAATTAAAATTCAAAGAATTCATAGTTGACATCGGCTCTTGACCATAATATCCAAGATGCATATGATGAGGACCATTATCAAAAGCATTAGCCGATGCAATATATCTATTACTATTATAACTAGCAACACCAACATGAGAGTTCATATTACTTGCAAAATAATTCTTATAACCATAAGATGCATGTGCAAGCTGTACCTCAGGGTAATTGTAGTAGTTTTGTGATGCAACACCCTAGTACTCCATGATTTAGAACTTGACCACCTTGCTGAATTTTTCAATAGCAAGTGCAACACGTTGCAAAATAGCAAACGAGATCACAAGGGGTCAAAATCAGAAGCGATCGGGCTTTTGGGCCAGATGCAACGGGAATGGTGAGCACAAGAAGATAAATCAGCGAAGAATAGGGCTAGGGTAAGAAGATTCTGCTACAAAGTAAAGCCAAAGCAAATTCTTCCTCAGCGGAGTCACCAAGAAGTGTGTTGACATTGGATATTATCCAAATCGCACACCAGCAAGGCCTTGCACACCCAGTCCGCCACGCACCGAAGAACGCAGCTGAAAGGTCCTTGTTTGGTTTTGGTAATTGAGTGACAACCTAGGTGGACTAATTGTGTTTTATGTGAGATACACAGGTGATTAGTCCACAGGTACATGTGTGTGAGCAACATATGCCATGGAGGTGAAAACAACGGCAGATCCAGGATGAAAATCCACCTATGGTGAATTTTTACTCATAAACAATATGATAATCTTGTGAGGTTCCAATTTATAGTAAAGAAATCCTTTTTCTTCATAATTAATCATAAATAAACATAACTAAAAGATGAAATCTTATGTTAGACGATTCTAGTAATGGGACAATAACTATGTTGTAACAAAAAATGATGTAATCAAATACCAAACATTAGTTATTACCGGAGCAATGATTCATGATACAAATTCAAAATAAGAAAACCCAATTTCACTTACCTTTTCTTTTGCCCGCCCCTTTTTTCGTACTCTAGTAGAATCGCACTTGCCATCGATTGTACTATCGTGGTGCACACAAATGAAACGTGACTCGAGGAAACTGAATCGGCAAAAGGGAAAGGTACGGAACTATTCAACTTCTGTAGTTCCGCAAGGCCAGGCTTGTATACTAGTTCCGCACTTACATGGCCCATTAGGCCCAGCCATGTCGGTCCATCCGTTCGCATCCCGTAGAACGTCTCTCCCTTGCGACGACCATCAGTGGTAGTCCGACTAGAAGAGGAGGCCGCCTCGCCGGTGGTGAGGTCTGGCGAACGCCAGACCTTGCCAGATTGGTAGATCCGCCCCTGGGTGGAAATGGCTTAGAGATGTTGAAAAGCTTGCACATGTGATAATGGAGGAGCTGATTGCATATGAGACATGACATGGAGTCATGTGACCAAGGCGGAGAAGATCAAGATGAGGCTTGGCTCGACGGACCGGTTGCAAGTGTGAAGGGCAAGTCGAAGGCTATGAAGTGAGGGACCGCGTGTGACGGTGAAGCTTGAGCAAGACTTGGCGCCGATGGACCGACGCAACGGTGAAGAGCAAGTGAGGTCAAGATCGATGAACCAATACGGTCACGTGATGATATAAAGTGGATCATATCATTTGGTGATTGGTTGGTGCATGTGTTGCATCAACATCGGAGGAGATGGAACGAAATACGCAAGGCAAAGGTATAACCTAGGGTATTTCATTTCACCGGTCATAGGTGTGTAGAGAAGTTTATGACCGAATTTAGGATAGATGGCCGTACTATCAAGAGGGGCAAACTTATTTGCATATCGGTCATCTAGTGCCACTCGAGTGATCTAACTTTGCATCGTTGCTAGGATCAAGTGGCGTGGCAAGTTGAGTGGCTAACTCCTTTGGAAAAATGATTGTAAAAAATGCTAACACACTTGCACATTGTGGTGTACACTTGGTGGTGTTAGCAGATTTGCAAAGGAGGTGGAGTTTGAGGGGTAGAGAGAGGTTTGGGTTACGCTTTTGTGGAAGTGAAACGCCTATTTTCCACTGCGCCGAAGGCGAAGAAACGGAGGCGAAAGAAAGTCATTGGTGTGACTGGACACTGGACCGGATGTGGTCTCGGCACGATCGGTGCGTCCGGTCAGTGGCAGCAGCTGTGCGCGGCGCGGGGCGCTAGGGTTTGCAACCGGCACGTCTGGTCCCTCACGAAACCGGAGCGTCCGGTCATGCACCTAGAGAACAACGCGAGTCTCAGAAGCTGGTCGGACACGGTGGCGTGTCCGGTCACATGCGATCGGACGCATCTGGTCATGATAGTCGATCTCTGGAACCTCTCTGGACAGTGACTGGATGCTGGCACTGTCGTGTCCGGTCGTGGCATGGAGCGTGTCCGGTCAAACAGTGAAACGCGTTCGGTTGATCTCTTGACCGTTGGCGTGCAAGTGACCGTTGGGATCGCACGGACGACGTTGAACGCAGGATGACACGTGGATAGCTGCGAGTAACCAGACGCAGTGCAGCGCGTCTGGTCAGTTCGACCGGCGCGTCCGGTCATCCCGAAAATTCACCCAGTGAAGGGGCAATGGCTATATTTCGTGTGGGGGCTTATAAATAGCCCTTTGGCAGGCCTTAGTTGGTGCTTTGCACCCTTGAGACTTAGTGTCCATGCTTTGGGAGTGCTAGGAGAGCCTCTAACTCACTTGTGCTTGCAAGAGTGTGAATCGTTTACGAGTGAGTGTGATTCTAGTGCGTTGCATCATGAGGTTGCATCGAGTGGCACTAGGTGTTCGTGTTGCAAGCCGGTGGTGCTTGTTACTCTTGGAGGTTGCCACCTCCTAGATGGCTTGGTGGCTTGTGGCTCCGTCAAAGCTCGCAAGAAGATTGTGCGAGGCTCCGAAGAAGCTTTGTGAGGGGGATTGTGGTCACCCAGCGGGGATCGCAAAGAGCAACTCTAGTAGAGTGTGTCATTGAGCTACCACACTTGCGGTGAGTTCTTGCGGCGCCTTTGGGAGGCTCGGTTGTGGATACCGATTAGCCGTCGAACCACGAGGTGTTGGTCGACACAATGGGGACTAGCTTGGTGGAAACCAAGTGAACCTTGGGAGAAAAATCACCGTGTCAACATTGTTCATCATCTTCTCAGTGGTTTGCCTTCGTGCAACACAAGCTTGTATTTACTTTCATATATATCACGCTTGTGTAGTTGCTCTTGTATCTAGTTGTGCTTGTGTAGCTAGCTAGATATCTTCTTGCTTGTGTAGCTAGAAGTATCCCCTTTGCGTGGCTAATTTGGTTTGAGTAACCTTATTAATCACATTGCTTAGTTTGTGTAGCTAAGTAATTTGCGCTCTCTAATTTGGCATTTGTTGCCTTATTATTGAGCATTGCTAGTGAGCCTAGGAGCTTTGTGCTTTTGCTTACTAGTTGTGTAGGAGCTCCCGTTGCTTGAAGTACTAGTTGTATAGGTTTGTGTGATCTTGCAAGCTAGAATTATTTAGGTGAGCTCTCGCTAGTCTAGCACCTTATTTGCTTGATTAAAGATCTTTTGTAAGGTACTAGAGTTATAGATAGAGGGGTGTAGTCTTGGTTAGACCGATAAGTTTAATTTCACATTTATTTTGGTTAGCTGGCGAGATTAAGTTTTAGAAAGGACTATTCACCCCCCCTCTAGTCCGTCATCTCAACCCTTCAGCAGCAAGGATATCACTCTTTCGTGGTGAAGAACGGAGTGGTTTACGAGCAAATCACCAAAAGATAACCAACATGCTTGTGTGACGAAGAACCAGCTAGGCAAACTAGCAAAGAAACCGTTAAAACTCTCGCCCGGGAGGGACCCCATCAAGGTAAGGACGTCGCCGGACACCCTAGGACGGCCGGCAAGCCTAGGACGCCATCCTTGGTCATCGGATCAAGGGATGAACATCATGGGTTGAAAAAGAGGGTAAAGGGTTGGAGTAGATTGATTTTGACGATTGGATAGATGAGAACTCAATCGGCCATGTACCACTTATTTTATAAGGGGTATGGGTGGTCTTATCCCATAAGAAAACCAATGTGGTACTATTATGTTGCTTATGGAGTTCTCCTTAAATTGAGCCAAAAATGTCATGGGCCTATTTGGGCCCAATTTGAGTGTCAACACCACTATTTAAAATTTTCCTACAATCCAAACAACAAACTTCAAGTATTCCTTTGTCTTAGTATTCCTTTGTCTTAGATTCATGCGTTCTTTTGTTTTATACTACGTCATGTTCCTGTGTTTATTACTATTCCTCTGTTTACCATTCCTACGTTCCAAACAGGCCCTAAAATAGCTTCTTAAGCTAGATGAAACCGGTAAGCTGTCTATAATACCTTCCTCTTTTTTTTTTTGTTCCTTTATCCTTGGGCTAAAGTTTAGCCCTTGTCACATTGAATGTTCGGAGGCTAATTAGGAGCACTACATATGAGCTAATTATAAAACTAATTCCAGAAGCCCTGGGCTAATTCATGAGACGAATCTATTAAATCTAATTAATCTATCATTTGTGAATATTTACTGTAGCACTACGTTGCCAAATCATGGACTAATTAGGTTTTATAGATTCGTATCGCAAATTAGCCTCCATCTGTGCAATTAGTTTTATATTTAACCTATGTTTAATTATGTTAATTGGTATCAAACATCTAACGTACCGGGCTAAAGTTTAGCCTCGTGGAACCACACACCCCGATCTGCCTTCTTCTCCCTATTCTATATCCCAATCCGGCAATCCACACCATACGCATGCCTGATTCCTCGCAGTCTCTTTTCTATTGCCTCACTCGGTGTGCCCGTGCACATGCGCATGGAGGAGCCACAAAGGACGCCGACACCCGCGCTTCGACGGCGCACCTCATCGTCACAACCCATGCCAGTGCTCCAACCGTGCCTCGCCGTCGTGGGCGTGGCCCCGTGCCCCTGCCTCGATGCCTCAACGGCACAACTCCACCCTGGCGCCACTTTGCCTCAAGCTCCGCCTCGACTCCGCTGACCTGTTTGGGACGCCTCCGCTAGGAACAGCTTCAAGAGCTGTCGGAGAATCGGTACCAAACAGTCTAGAGGATTGATGGATCGGAGAACCTTAGGGGCACAAATTCGGACCCGTACTAGTACACCAACAAAAAAAAAATAGACAGGACTAGAATTACAACCAGAACAAGTCCACTTTTCAAATGTATGCCGACAACTCTCACACCATACATACACGCACGCCAGAGTTTTACGAGATACCCATCCTGGAGCCCGGAGAGCCATGGGTACCTCTACATTGTCTTATGGATAGTATGTATAGAAAATTAAAGGGACAGTATTTCCAAAGCGCATGCAGTTGTCTCCCTCAGGATTGCGTAGGGCTGGCTGTCACACAACAAAACCATTTCTTCTGCAAACACAAGAATATACAGTTAATGATAGAGTGGAAAGATCACAGGTTTTTAAGAGATGAAATTGGTGTTAGTGTCGTCAACTCGTCATCAGGTGGAGTTCAAAGAAGAGAGTTCATATATAAGTCATGAAGAAACGCACCGTGCTTGGTTTTGCAGCATAAGATTCCACCCTCTCAGTCCTGGTGTCCTTGGAAGGTGAATCAGTGTCTTGTCCATTCCCACCCTTCTTCTCATCTCTGGCTTTGTTGAATATGACGGTGAATCCGTCTGCAGAAGCTGGATCATTGACATCCCATTCACCAAATTTTGGCAAGGGGCGGCCTGATTCCTCCTGGTAAAAGCAGCATTATCCACGTCAAAAAGTAAATCTACTTGTTATTTTGTACTCTGAGTAGCATAATACTGAAGCCCTAGATCATGTCATAAACTTGTGTCCAAGCAATTGCTATTGTCACAAATTAGAAATACCAAGCTTGTTTCAACAGGAAAAATACATATTGAGTGTGATTGTGTGACTGTTTGATCAAATATAGTAAAACACAGGCTTCTGAAAGCAGATAAATGCAACAGAAACATAAATCAAATATCATTCAAGAAGTTGGAGATGTGGTTCCACTAAATACGCAGGTGTCCTAATGCGGGACAAATGCAGCTATTAATGATTGTATTCCATCATGTGCAGGCATCTTGATGCAGAGAATGATAGATACAGACAAAACAAAATATTCAGAAGACAAAACAAAATATTCAGAAAACGGGAGAGGATATACTTGCAGTAATTGTGAATTGCAAACATGCCGGCATGGGTCAATATTAGTGGCTCAAAATTCATTAGCACCAAAGACGTATTGTGTAACATAGTTATTGACCTGTGAGTTGTGACCTCTTGACAACTGAGTCAAATCAGAACATATATTCCTTACCAAAAAAAATCAGAACATATATTCTAGAGATCAAACTAGCATCAAGAAAAGAGTTGGCATGTCAAGTTGTCAACAGTTTCCAAAAAACCATGTGGTCACCATGTACTGCTAAACAGCTTTCATGGGAAGATTCAGCTGCCATGCTGATATTTCCAGGCATGATTCAATCAACAGCCCCTTAAAACAGGAATTAGGTACATCCTTTATATGAAGGATAGGCTGCATAATCATTATTTTTATTTGTAACAGATAAATTGGTCGGTGAACTACAATACAAAAATGGGATGTGATCTATCAGTATCAGTGTCTTCCTAAAAGGAAAACCCATCATTCCATTATGAAACCAACAATCAAGTTCCACAAGGTTCTAAAAAGTAATCGCCAAGCATGCTATTCAGATAAACACCAAGTCTCCAATGTAAGCTTTAGTAAGTGAAGTAGTTTTCTAAGTGTACTAGTAAGGCAACAGGCCTCTTGTGTGACCACTAGCCTCCATTTGTGCATAATTCCAAGTCTCGGCATATTCATCAGTGACAGAAGTTCCCTCCAAAGTCATCTATGCCCATCTCCATCCATCTGGCTTCCATCCAAAACTTGGCATAGCTTTAACACGATAATAATCTAATGCTGGATCAATAAAACTCCAGCTGACGGCACTACTAGCCAGGAGCCCACTGAGTAGCAGACAAAATAACTGAATGAAACCGCTTAGGACAATTTTTCGGATTCAGCATCTACACGGCAACGGTTAAAGGCTGGGCTGCTAATTGACCGTGCTGTAGTTGCAAGTGAACCTTGCATCCTGTATCGATCTCGCTCATGGAATGCAAAGCAAAGCCATGGACTACGCTGACAATCACAGGCCTCGAAACGAAAACAAAACGCCAACCTACCCGGCCCGGCGAAAAGAAACTCCACCGCACTAGACATAATAGTTCTCCCGAGACTTGGAGGATACATCAATCAATCGATCGATTTTGTGAACCACAGGTGAAAGAATCATCGCACTAGCTTCCTAGTCCTATCACATCGCGCGCAAGCGCAAACAACCCCCCTCCCAATCCACTCGCGCAGTCCACCCGGCTTTGATGCCAGGCAACAGGAGAAACAAATCCGCGTTCGAAACTACCTGTCCCGAACTTCATCACAAGGCGAGCTCACCTCGATCAGGACAGCAAACACTGATTTCCCCACAAGCTAACACCGCCGGGGTGGGGAGGGGAAATAAGAAAAAGAAACGGCAGAGAGGCAGCACGTACCGCCATGGACGGATTCCGCAGAGCAGAGGTCCCGATCCGCTGGGTGCTGGGGCGGCGGCGGCGGCGGCGGCTGCGCTGGGGAAAGCTTCTTCCCCTTTCTCTCCCTCTCTCTGCTGCGGTTGCGGGTGGGAGGAGACGACGAAGAGGAAAGTCAGGGCAGGCACAGCGGGGATAAGAGCGGACGGAGAGGAGACGAATCGATGTGGAGAGGAACGGAAAAGAAAAGGAAAGCAGGTGACGGAGAACTTGTACTGCCTCGAGTGGTGCGGGGGCACTGGGGAGGGGGAGTGAATAAAAAATCTCTAGCCCGTTCGTTTCGTTGGTTTATTGTATTTAAAATTACTGTTTGCTGATTAATTATGAGAAAAAAAACACTATTGAATAATTGTTGATTTGGCTGAATAGCTCAAACCAACGGGTGCTCACTTCTCCCCTCTCCGTAAATAAAAATAAAAGAGGAGTAAAAAATAATGGAAAGCGCCTAAAAATCGCTTGTACGTGTACCCGGCGCGCCGGTTGTCGGGGCCCCGGGCGGCGCGATGCGGATGTGAGCCGCGCGGCCGGTGGGGCCCGTAGGTCAGCCGGGGCGGGTGGGAGATGGGGACAGGAGGAGGCGGGTTTGACCGGTGCGGCGGTGGCGACGGGCGGACAGGGTGGAAATGCGAGGGGAGGGGACTGGAGGGCCGCACGTCGGTGGTGAGTGGTGACTGGTGCAGCCAGCGCTTCGCTGGCGCTCGGAATCTCTAGGCTGTGGCGTGGAGTGGAGGGCCCAGCCGTTGTTTTTTTTAGGAGTGGCCCAGCCGTTGTTTACTTCTCCTACTTGGGTCTTCTTGGCCTCTTTCTTGGAGGCTGAAACCAACCATTTGCTGTACTCGATCGTTCAAACTGTGAGCTGAAAATCGTCCCGTTTTTAGCCGTTGGCTGGCACTGGATCCGAGCCGGCTCAGCTGTGAGCTGTCTGTCCTGCCCTCCCGCTGATACCCGTGCGGCGGGCGATGGGTCGAATGTCAACTGACGTAAAGATGCCTGTTCGTGAGGGCGAGGGTATTACACTATTATCACGAATATGATATGACAGCTCGGCATGTCGTCGTGCCTAATACAGCGTCTGAAACCTGACAGAGCTCCAAAACGATGAAGAAAAACCAGGCCAGCAAGCGTTCAGACTTGAGCTGAGGCTGTCCCCTTCACACCACCACCCCTGGAGTAAAGTAAACGGCACATCATGTGGCGTGGTGGTGTGGTGCGGAGAGTAATAAACGAGCCTCTCGCGCCTCAGGAACGGCCACGCCAAACCGTCCGTCCCAAAACCGTAACAAACTCAACTGGGCCGACCACGTCGAGTAGCTTTGTTCACTCGAGTAGAGTAATAGGCCCCGTTCGGTTGGGCTAATAAGCCGGCTGAAAAACACTGTTGGCTAATTTATTGTGAGAGAAAATACTATTTCGACTGAAAAAACAAGCTAAAAAGACGAATTATAAGCCAGATGAACGGGCTTATATACTCGTACGTGCTGTAGTCCTACTGTGCAAGTGCAACGGCCAAGTGGCCAACAGGTTCTCCCAACCACGAGGAGAGAGAGAGAGGCAGACGCCGCAGTTTGAACTTTGAACTGGTACACGGTGCTTCGCTGGATGCAAATAGGGGCTTGTTTAGTTCGCGTTTTTTTTTCGAAATGGTACTATAGCACTTTCGTTGTTATTTGATAATTAGTGTCTAATTATAGTCTAATTAGGCTTGAAAGATTCGTCTCGTGAATTTTGTCTAAACTGTGTAATTAGTTTTATTTTTTATCTATATTTAATGTTTTATATATGTGTCTAAAGATTTGATGTGACGAAAAATCTTGAAATTTTTTAGAAACTAAACAGGCCCTAGCTAGCACACTGCCTGCTCTACTCTGCTTTTGTCGTGCTCGTAGCATCCGCAGATCGCGCACCCCCATGGCGCCTCGCTCACGTGCCGCGCCACTCCAGCGTGGAACTGCCACGGCTCACGAGCTCCACGTCAGCAACAGACCGTGCCGCCGGACTGCGTTTAGTTCGTGAAAAGAAAAAAAAATTATGTCACATCAGATGTGTCGAGAAGATGTTGGAAGAGGTTTTCGGATATTAATAAAAAAATAAATTATAGAACCCGTCAGAAAACTACGAGACGAATCTAATAATACTAATTAATCTGTCATTAACACATGTTGGTTACTGTAATAATTAGTTTTTTTCATTTACGTTTAGTACTTTATGTATATATCAAACTTTCAATATAATAGATGAAGGCAAAAAAATTGGGAACTAAAGAGACCCTAGTGCGTACGCCCAAACTTCAAATGCGGCCCAAAACGCACAACTGACGACCGGCCACCAATGCAGTCACCGAATCGCTTGTTTACCAGAGCAGTGAGCTGTCCACTGTCCATGTCCAATAAAAGGAAAACTGTCCAAATCGCCTCTGAAAACTGTCCATGTCTCTATGGGAGATGCTCAAATGCAGCGACAGAGTAAACAGGGCCTCATCTGGATGGACCCTTTTCACTCTCTTTCCATCACATTAATTTTTAGCCACTTACATAGAATATTAAATATAGATAAAAAAATAACTAATTACACAGTTTAGTTGGAAATCATGAGATGAATCTTTTGAGCCTAGTTGGTCCACCATTGGACAGTATTTGTCAAATAAGACGAAATTGGTACTATTCATCGGGTTGAAATTTTTTGCAATCTAAACGTGGCCCAGATCACGGACACAAACTCATTCGGCTTTGGAAATATTGTTGCGCTTAAAGTTACACACCCTGTTCGTTTCACTGGTTCAGCGGAATCAGCAGCCATCCAAGTTTTTCTCTCATAATAAACCATCGTAATAATCCAGCGAAACCAACGGCCTGACAACTTATTCATGCGTGCGCAGTAGGGTGAAAACGGTACGGATATTTTCCGACCGTATTCGAGACCGAATCCATTTAGAGGGGTTTTAATCCGTCCGTATCCGAGTCCGGATATTTAACATCCGATACCGTATTCGTATCCGAATATTTAAATCACATATTTATGATGTCGATATCCAATCGTATCCTATCCGGCATTTTTTATACTATCCATATTCGAATCCGAATCCGGACATAAATATGAAAACAAATACGATATAAGTGATATCCGTCCGTAACCGATCCGTTTTCATCCCTAGCTGCGCAGTACCGAATATATGAAACCGTACTGACACTTGCCTAGTACTGACGTGATCACATTCAAAATATAAACAGGCAAGGAAGTATGCCCAACAAAACTCGCCAGCAAAGGCAGTGCGGATTGCAGAATGTGCATACAGTCACATGTCCAGCAGACCAGCAGCAATTCATACGTCACATATATTTTCTACGAGGGATTCAAGAATCTTTCAGTAGTGTATGGCCGTGTTTAGTTCGGCTGATTTGGCGGCGGCCGAATTACTGTGCAACACTGTAGTGCACTATAGCATTTCATTAGTATTTGGTAATAATTATTTAAACATTGACTAATTAGGCTCAAAAGATTCGTCTCGCAAAGTACAACTAAACTGTGCAATTAGTTTTTGATTTTATCTACATTTAGTACTCCATGCATATACCGGCATTTTGATATGATAAGGAATCTTTTTTTTGTATAGTAAAATTTAGGAGAAAATTTAGCATCTAAACAAGGTCCATGTATGCCGAGTAGCGACCTGAATGAAGTTGTAATGGGACAGTTTCCGTATATAGTTCGTTCAGAGGGTTCTAGCAGTCTTACATACGTCCCGGTTAGGACCTGTCAGTGTGCCAAAATTAAATCTGGACGTGAATGAAGGAAGAAAAAAAAGAAGATATACCAAACTTTTTGTCGCCAAAATTAATTCTTGACGTGATCTTTGTTCACCAACAGTGATCCAATGAAATATAAATTTCTATCAGATCCCACTCTGGAGAAGAATCTAGATTTTATTGGTCTTTAGACTAGGAAGAGAGATTGCTCGAAATCTTTTCTCAATAACCTACGTGCTGGAAAAGATTTTCTATGGCATATCAAACCTCCCAGGGGTAGATCTGGTGCCATTTTTCTAGGGACTAATCCTTTAACTTTTGACATTGGAGAAATTGAAGAAGGAGAATACTTTGTAAAATTTAAAGTTAGAAACAAAGAGGATGGCTTTCAATGTTTGTTAGTGGTGGTTTATGGGGCTGCCTAAATTGAGTACAAATAAGCCTTTCTCACAGAGTCACCTATGTGCTAAAGAATCCTTGCCTATTTATGATGGGTGGAGACTTTAACATTATACAAGGACCAACTAAAAAAGACAATGACAATTTTAATGATAGATGACATTTTCTTTTCAATGCAATTATTGATACTTTTTTTATCCCAGAGAAATTCAGTTAACACAGTATACTTGGGCCAACAATTTAAAGGTTCGAACATATGGAAAGTTAGACGAGGTTTAGTATCTACGGAATGGGTGCTAAAAATACCCTCGTACAACTGTTCAAGCTCTCGGGGGCTCGCTACGCCCCGAACGACAACTCCGCGCCGAGCCACGGCAACCTGCTCATCAACGGCTCCCGGTGCATCAATCAGTGACGTTATCCCTGATTTTGGCCGCTCTACCCAAGCACGTCCACGTGCACGTACAGGCTCACCCTTAGCCCCAGAATAACGTGACCGATCCGTGGAATGAGCCACGGAAAAGCGTGCCCGCACACCTCACCTCGAAGCTACCCAAATTCCTGAAGTGACCCGATCCAACCCGCGCAAGTAGCCAGACACGATTCACTCACAGGGGCCACACGCGAAGGTGCATCCACATGCTCCACAGCGTAGCATTGCTTGTCACTATCCCAGCGACCCTTTCTCAAGCGCCTCGCAACCGCCGGCAACCCGTGTTTCAACCTCGCATTTAGGCTACCCCGGCCAACCCAATGGAACAGTTCCTAGGCAAGGCCAGGCGCCTGCGCGCGAGCTTGAGAAGAAGCAGGAAACCGTTCATCCGCGACCAAAGGCGCTAAGGAAAAGAGGGCTTGTGTCGACCCCTCACTTCCTTCTCGCATCAAACCGGATCTACCACCATCTCTCGCCGCTCTACCGCCCCGATGGAGCACGCACATTTTTAGCCCCGTGGGCCAGCCCCCAGGTTAAAAAACGTGTCCGCAAGCACAGGGCTACGGGGATAAAGCACATTCCACTTCGGACGAAAAGTAAGCGAGATAGTGATAACATGACAAGCAAATACGATGACCGTGCGCCGTGTGTGGAGAGCCCAAATACCACCTATCGCCGAACAAGGGACCAGCATCAAGCACCTCTGAGTGCACCCGCGACGGGGCAAAACGGCGAGCTGTCCCCTGACACCTTGACCGTTGCGTCAGGTTGTGCAACGTTTAGCCCTGAAGGCCAAATCCTGAACCAAGACTTGTTGACATTTCTTACATCACTATGTACTAAGTTGTCATCTCTAGCATGATGTCAGAAATGCTGGTAATTATAACTACACTTGAAAACTTTAAATAATATCGAAACATAAGTATCTGCAAGCGCACAGATAAATCACCATTGTAGCATTCTACTCAAGAGTATACCGAGTATCGTTATTTATTTTAATTCCAAAGAAGAACCATGTGATAAATGTTCATATGGCTAACTATAAATGTGCAGACCTATAATAAACCAACCACTCTTATACTTAGCTGGGGTAAGTCAAATAAAAGATAACTAAATGATAATGAATGCAATATGATAATGATATTCCAGAGATAAAGAACAGAGACTCAACTAATGTAATATGGCTAAGCTCGAGATTCGGTTAGAGTAAAAGATTCCTAAATCATTCCTAAATACTAAGCCTTTTGCACACTCAAGCATATATACTTTCATCTATAGCATAACTAAATTAGAAAATAAGCATAAGGAACATCAACTAGGGAGGATCAAAAATATAGTCGTCTCCTCCTTCGAGACCGGGTTCTATAAGTCCTACACACAGGGGATGGACTATATAGGACTCAACGGGTCTATCACGCCCGTGATCTATCACATGACCCGGCATGTAGGGGGCATTCGCAGGTAAATAATATCTAAGCATCACGTTTACATAATACGTACCACCTAACTCTCTCGAGAACTGAATTAGGTGCTCTATAAACATATGCATAAATTCATCATCAACTATAACTATATCAAATATACAACTAGAGCAAACTAAGAATATAATAATAAAATAGAACAAAGTCATAAATGAGATACAATGGCTAATTACCAGTCTCCAGACGAACAGATCCAGAATTCCGAGCAAAATAGTCCAACTCTACTTGAACTTTGCTAGAAAGCCTATACTAAGAACTTGAAGAACTAGTGCTCTCTCTAATATCTAGAAACCCTATTTCTGGTCTACTCTTGACAAATGAATTACAGGATACAATGATATATCCCAGGAGGGTCAGGGCCTGTATTTATAGTTTTGAGGATGGAACGTCAGCCTTCGGATCAAACCGACTTGAAGTAATGGTGTAGATGTGACCCTAGGAGGTGGAGGAGGAATGTTTCAGAAGCTCATGGTCAAATCTCTCTGTGGGGGTCGGGCGGCCTGATGGTGGGGCTGGGCGGCCCCACCTGGCAGCCTTTGCTCCTTCGCTTTGGTCTGGTGTCTTCTGGTGTCTTCTACAGTCTTTTGGTGCATATTTCGTCGTGATTAAGTTTCATTCCTTTTTGACATTTCAATCCTCCTTTTCTTGTTTTCTGAAATAACCCTGCTAAAAATATAAACTCACCAAAACTTATGGAAATTATCAGTTAAAACCCCTAAATTTCTATTGGTGACCATTTCTATACACAAAGTTGATAGTTTATGATGGATGATAACTATCATCAACACTAGCGCCCGAGATCACGGGGCAAAGGGAGAGGATCCCGAGCAATGAGCTCATCACACGCTGAATCAACGAAAGCAGCCCACTTGTGGAACACTCGCGCTCACCCGAACGATAACGGCGGGCGCACCATCCAACCAGACGAAACCGTCAAGAACTCCTTGAGTCTCCAAGAATCACGACCCGCTTGGGAACGCCGAGTGCCTCGGCGCACACCCAAACGGCCTACTAGGGTCACTTCATCTGGGTCTGCGACAACCGCCCCCCCCGAAGGGAAACCTAGTGGGGAACGACAAAGGCGCTGCCTCTCTCGATTATAGCAGAGCACACCGCGGCACGCAGGCACAAATCCCTACGGCCCGCTAACGGCTCAACGGCGAGCCTAGCCAGAGAGAAGAATTCGCGAGAATCAGTAACGTAGAGATCGACCATCTCAGAAAAAAAAGACCCTTTACGCCAAGGACCATTGAAATAAGCCAATCAAACAACTGATATTGGTGGTTACAAAAGGGAAATCCGAAAAAGCGACGCATACACCGGAGCCTCAAGGACTCATGCGTTCGCTGACTACATCACTGTCCTAAACATTAGGATCACCAACTTCTAAAGCCGTGAACGAAGGCATCTAGTCTAGCGCATCTCAGGACTAGATGGACCCGAGGTTACAACAATCATCAGATCCCCTCCTGAAAGCATCTAGGCCCCAAGGTTTGGTTTCGGTAATTAATGACAACACTTTATTACCATGACTAACGTGTGTTTTGCAGAAACTTTGGTAAGTTAGGTCATGGAGGTGATAACTGCTTTGAGCACTGTTGGCTTCGTGTCCCTTGATGGAAATCGTTTCGGTTTTCAAAAGAGTGACGTCAAGATTAAGGACGGTTAGTTCCGGATGACGAAGTGTTGAGACACATTCGGAATAGTCGTTAGGATCTTCGTTTTTCTCTTTTGGCCGTACTATAAAGGGGGGCATGAATGGGTAGCTTGACCTAGGCGAGTCCTATGTTTAGGTGTGGTGCACACTTGTTAAACTTGGCGCTAGGCAACCCTAGATTAGCTCAAGGTTCAGTTAGAAGCAACTTGGTTGAAGTTGCGACGCGTTTCGACGAGTTTCGGGCTGTTTTTCTGGCACCGGACGCGGTCTTCGGGAACACCGGACGCGTCCGGTGTGTACTTAACCGCGCTAGGTTTCGGGCCTGATCACCGGACGCGGTCCTCGCGAGGACCGGACGCAGTGGTCAGCGACCGACACGTGTCTTCGAGAGAGAACGCCCGTCGGACGCGAAGCTGGACTTGATCGGCGAGTCCGGTGCGAGTCCAGTAAGGTCCAGAGAGGACCGGACGCGTCCGGTCTTCAGGCATCGGACGCGGTCTCGCGTCCGGTGTGACTCCAGTAAGCTCCCTTGCACGTCGGACGCGTCCGGTGCTACCTGACCGGTGCGTCCGGTGGTTCGATTTCAAAAACGGGTTTTGACCGTTACGGGGGACCGGCGCGTCCGGTGCGAAGCACCGGCGCGTCCGGTGACCCCGTGTCAGAAATAACGGTTCGTTTTCCTTGAGGGGTGTATAAATACAACCCCTCCACCTCTTTTAGAGGTCTCTTGCTCATTCAAACATCTGAGAAAACCCTTTAGAGTGCAAGGGAGTGCAAGAGCTCTAGTGAGGATAGAGATTCGAGAATCAAAGTTTGTGATTCCTCACTAGTGATTCGAGAGTAGCAAGTGTGCATCCACCTCCTCATTTAGGCTCGTTGTGGTCAAGTGAGAGTTCTAGCTTGTTACTCTTGGTGATCGCCATCACCTAGACGGCTTGGTGGTGATTGGGAGTTTGGTGATCATCCGGCGGAGCTTGTGGATGACCCAACTCAAGTTGTGAGCGGTTTTGGGTGATTCGCCGCGACGGAGTGTCGAAGAATCAACCCGTAGAGAGCACTTGATCCTTGCGCGGATCAAGGGGGAGCGACACCCTTGCGCGGGTGCTCCAACGAGGACTAGTGGGGAGTGGCGACTCTCCGATACCTCGGAAAAACATCGCCGTGTTCCTTGCCCCTTTACTTTCAAGCAATTACTTTCTCGTATTTACTTTCATTGCTTGTTTTACATTCCTAGAATTGCCATGCTAGACTAGGATTGGAAACTAGGGTGCAAAACTTTTTAACGGTAGACTCTCTAGGAACACAAGTAGGCACTAGGGGTGAATTCCGGCTTATAGGATTTAACTCTTGCAATTAATTTTTAGAAAAGCCCAATTCACCCCCCCTCTTGGGCATCTTGATCCTTTCAATTGGTATCGGAGCCGTGTTGCTCCTAATTTAGGCTTTACCGCCTAGAGCAAGATGTCTAACGGGGAAGGACCACCTCCCACCTTTGAGGGGGATGATTTTCCATATTGGAAAATCCGGATGGAGGCGTATCTCGAAGCCATAGATGTTGGGTGTCTTAGAGCCGCAACCGAAGGGCTTCCCGCTATCAAGGATCCCGCAAACCCCACGGGTGACGAGGAGAAGTACGACCGGTGGAATGCAAAGGCCAAAAATGCACTCTACCGGGGACTAGGCAAAGATATCTTCAATCGTGTGCGTAATGCAAAGAACGCTCATGATTTGTGGGAAAATCTTTGTGCTCTCCATGAGGGAACTAAGAGTGAGCGTGAGGAACGCTATCATATTGCTTTAAAGAAAATTAATTCTTTTGAGATGCTTCCCAAAGAAAGCGCTAATGAAATGTACACTCGCTTGAATGTTCTTGTAGAGGACCTCAATGCTCTTGGACTCACTCAAATGAGTCAATCGGATGTTGCAAGGCGGATCTTGAGTGTGCTTCCCGTTGAGAAGTATGGTCACATTGTCACCGTGCTTCATCAAAGTGATCTCTCCACCGCAACACCGACTCAAGTATTGGGGAAGATCAATGCGCATGAGATATACATGCACATCACTCCGGAAGAGGGCTCATCATCTTCCAAGAAGAAAGACTTGGCCTTCAAAGCTAGCCATGACAAGAAGAAGAAGAAGGGCCAAGCCATGATCGTGCAAGAAAGCTCAAGTGAAAGTGA
This sequence comes from Saccharum spontaneum, assembly GCA_022457205.1. Classification (NCBI taxonomy): domain Eukaryota; kingdom Viridiplantae; phylum Streptophyta; class Magnoliopsida; order Poales; family Poaceae; genus Saccharum; species Saccharum spontaneum. The sequence goes on along the minus strand of CM039618.1, from coordinate 22,021,077 downwards.
TGTCGATGATGAATCACTTGCACTCATGGTGAGGAAGACCACCAAGATGCTAAAGAAGCTTAACAAGAGTGGCATCAAGTTCGATGGCAAGAAAAAGAAATTCTTCACAAGTAGCAAGAGAAAGCCTATCTCGGAGATGGATTGCTACAATTGTGGTGAACTTGGCCACCTCGCTCATCAATGCCCTAGACCACCAAAAGACAAGTTCAAGAACAAGAACAAGGGCAAGAAGAATGATTCAAGTGATGAAGAAGATGAGAAGAAGAAGAACAAGCCATACAAGAAGAAGGATGGCAAGAAGAAGGAGTTCTACAAGAAGAAGAAGGGTGGAAAGGCTTATATTGTTGGTGATTGGCTCACCGACATTGAATCATCTTGTGGCTCCTCCGAAGATGAGAGCGATGATGAGAAAGAGAAGGTTGCCGCATTTGTGATGGGGCCATCATCTTCACCGACATCTTCACCACCACCTTCACCGCCTTCTTCACCATCATCGTCCACTACTCACCTATGCCTTATGGCCAAGGGTGAACGTAAGGTACAAAATCATGATAGTGATGATGATGATGATAGTGATAGTGATGATGAATTTGATGCACCTTCTTATGATGAACTTGTAAAATTGCTAAACAAATACACTAAAATCATAAGAAGGACAAGAAGTGAAAATGATGACCTTCAAAATGAAAATGAATCACTCTCATCTAAGCTTGAAAATGCTCAAAAGACTAGTGGTGAGCTTAGAGATCAAAATGAAATTATGTCTTCCACTCTCAAGGAGCTCAAAACTTCTAACAAAGAGCTTAAAGATCAACATGATAAACTTGAGAAGAAGCATGATGAGCTCATCACTAGCCATAGCTCTCTAAAAGACAAGTACACCACATTAAAAATTGACTATGATAGTCTTGTGGTTGCAAATGAACTTGCTCTTGAAACACATGATGCTACTAACCATGTTGTTAAGTGTGATATAGCTACCTCATGTGATGATTTGATCATTGAAAGCATTGAGCAAGGTTCTAGTAGCAAAGGCAAGAGTGTGGTTGAGTCATGCAACCATAATGATTATGCCAAGATCAAGTGTGAGAATGAGAAGCTTGCAAATGAGAACAAGAAGCTCAAAGGTTTGATGGCTCTTGAGAAGCAAACAACAAATGAGTCACTCATTGAAGAGAACAAGAAGCTCAAGCAAGAAAAAGAGCATCTCAAGACCGGCCTAAGCAAGTTCACAAGAGGCCAATATTTGCAAAGTGAGCTCCTCATGAACACCGTGATGAAGATGGATAGAAGTGGTATTGGGTACTTGGCAAATCAAGAGAAGAAAGCAAAAGCTCAACAACAAAGCAAATCAAAGCCCAAGCCTAAGAGATGTGTTGAGTGTGGTCAAGAAGGTCATTTTGCTCATGAATGCAAAACTCCACCACCACAACCCTTGCCCAAGCATGCTAGACCCTTTGCCTTCAATGCTCATTACATGCTAAGAAAAGATTCAAATGGAAAGATGAAAGTCATGTTTTTGGGTCCCCCAAACAAGAATAGGCCAAAGAAAATATGGGTTGCCAAGTCACTAGTTGAGAAAGTCAAGGGCCCCTCTCAAGTTTGGGTCCCTAAACAAAAAGCTTGATCTCTTGTGTGTAGGTGAACTACAAGACCGGTGGATCTCATTGGGTTATTGATAGTGGTTGCACTCAACATATGACCGGTGATCCTCGTATGTTCACCTCAATTGAAGAGAATGGGATATGTCAAGAGAAGATCACATTTGGAGATAATTCAAAGAGCAAAGTCAAGGGTATAGGCAAGATTGCAATATCAAATGATCACTCACTCTCAAATGTGCTCTATGTTGCTTCATTGAGTTTCAACTTGTTATCCGTTGGGCAACTTTGTGACCTTGGCTTCCAATGCTTGTTCACACCAAATGAAGTTGAAGTTTCAAAGATAGATGACAAGCAAGTAATATTCAAAGGCTTTAGATACAACAATCTTTATCTTGTTGACTTCACCTCCGAAGATGCAAATTTGATGACATGTTTGTTCACCAAGACCTCACTTGGTTGGCTTTGGCATAGGAGGCTTGCACATGTTGGAATGAGCACTCTCAACAAGCTATTGAAGAAAGAACTAGTAAGAGGATTGAAGGATGTGAAGTTTGAAAAGGACAAACCTTGTAGTGCATGTCAAGCCGGCAAACAAGTTGCAAACACTCATCCTACCAAGGCTTTCATGTCAACCTCAAGAGTGCTAGAACTTCTACACATGGATTTGTTTGGGCCTACAACATACAAGAGTTTGGGTGGTAATCTCTATTGTCTTGTGATAGTGGATGACTACTCAAGATACACATGGACCTTCTTCCTTCATGACAAATCCGAAGTGGCAAGTTGCTTCAAGAAGTTTGCAAAGAGGGCTCAAAATGAATTTGAAGTCAAGATAAAGAAGATTAGAAGTGACAATGGCAAAGAGTTTGACAACACCAACATAGAAGCTTATTGTGATGAAATTGGAATCAAGCATGAAGTTTCTTCAACCTACACTCCTCAACAAAATGGTGTAGTTGAGAGAAAGAACCGGACCTTGATCACCCTTGCAAGAACAATGCTAGATGAGTACAACACTCCCGAGAAGTTTTGGGCCGAGGCAATCAACACCGCATGCTATGCTTCAAATCGCCTCTTCCTCCAAAAGTTTCTTGGCAAGACCCCCTATGAGTTGCTTAATGGGAAGAAGCCGGACGTCTCATTCTTCCGGGTGTTTGGTTGCAAATGTTACATCTACAAGAAGCGTCAACACCTAGGGAAGTTTCAAAGACGTTGTGATATTGGTTTTCTTGTTGGTTACTCATCAAAGTCCAAAGCATATAGAGTATTTAACCATACCACCGGGTTGGTTGAAGAAACATATGATGTGGAATTTGATGAATCTAACGGCTCCCAAGGAGCAATTGAGAATTGTGATGATGTAGGTGATGAACCCTTGAGGGAGGCCATGAAGAACATGCCGGTGGGAGACATCAAGCCAAAAGATGATGAAGACGATGTGCAAATCATTGATCCACCATCTTCATCACGTGTGCCTCAAGATGATGACAAGAATGAGAGAGTTGAAAATGAAGATACTTATGTCTCTCATGAACAAGCCGAGGCACAAGCACAAGATGTTGATACTCCCCATTCACCTCCTCAAGTGGTTGATAGAAGAAACTCACCTCTACTTCAAGCTCATCCACAAGAACTCATCATAGGGAGTCCTACTAAGGGAGTAATGACTCGATCTCAAAAGTTAGCTTCTTTCGTTGAACATCATTCTTTTGTCTCTTGTGTTGAACCTAAGAATGTAGAAGAAGCTCTTCAAGATCCGGATTGGGTGAATGCCATGCATGAAGAATTGAACAACTTCACCCGCAATGAAGTATGGACACTTGAAGAGCATCCTAAAGGTGCAAGAGTCATTGGAACCAAGTGGGTGTTCCGAAACAAGCAAGATGACCAAGGCATAGTAGTGAGGAACAAGGCAAGACTAGTTGCAAAGGGGTTCTCTCAAGTGGAAGGCCTTGATTTTGGAGAGACCTTTGCACCCGTTGCAAGACTTGAAGCCATTCGTATCCTTCTTGCATATGCATCACATCATGATATGAAATTATATCAAATGGATGTGAAAAGTGCATTCTTAAATGGCTTTATTAATGAACTAGTCTATGTCAATCAACCTCCCGGGTTTGAAGACCCTAGATATCCTAATCATGTTTATAGGTTGTCCAAGGCGCTATATGGGCTCAAGCAAGCCCCTAGAGCGTGGTATGAGCGCCTTCGGGACTTCCTCATTGAGAAGGGCTTCACCATCGGGAAGGTCGACACCACACTATTCACCAAGAAGCTTAATGGGGAGATCTTCATTTGTCAAGTATATGTTGATGATATCATCTTCGGGTCAACAAATGAAGAATATTGCAAGGAGTTTGGTGAATTGATGTCGAAGGAGTTCGAGATGTCAATGATTGGTGAGCTCACATTCTTCCTTGGTTTTCAAGTCAAGCAAATGAGAGAAGGGATTTTCATCTCTCAAGAAAAGTATACCAAGGATCTTCTCAAAAGATTCAAGATGGAAGAATGCAAGCCAATCAAGACCCCAATGCCATCAAATGGACATCTCGACCTAGATGAGGGAGGTAAATCGGTTGATCAAACTCTCTACCGTTCTATGATTGGTAGCTTGTTGTACCTTACCGCATCTAGGCCCGATATCATGTTTAGTGTGTGCATGTGTGCTCGCTTTCAAGCGTGCCCTAAAGAACCTCACTTAAGTGCCGTAAAAAGAATCCTAAGATATCTTAAGCACACCCCAAGTATTGGTTTATGGTATCCCAAAGGAGCTAGATTCCAACTAGTTGGCTATTCCGACTCGGATTATGCCGGTTGCAAAATTGATAGAAAAAGCACATCCGGAGGGTGCCATTTACTTGGGAGATCTTTAGTATCTTGGTCATCTAAAAAGCAAAATAGTGTGGCCTTGTCCACCGCCGAGGCGGAATACATTGCCGCGGGGGCTTGTTGTGCACAAATCTTATATATGAAACAAACCCTCCTAGACTATGGAGTTGTTCTTGAAAAGGTGCCACTTTTATGTGACAATGAAAGTGCCGTTAAAATTGCTAACAATCCGGTACAACACTCTCGCACCAAGCACATTGATATCCGCCATCACTTTCTAAGAGATCACGTTGCTAAAAATGACATATCACTAGAAGGTGTACGAAGTGAAAATCAATTAGCGGATATCTTCACTAAACCTTTGGACGAGACTACCTTTTGTAGGCTAAGAAGTGAACTTAATGTGCTTGATTCTAGTAACTTTAAAAAATGAGCGCGTGTTGTCCCTTGCATTGCATTGTATCATATGTCATGTTTACTTTATCGCAATGCATTTAGGGCTTGGCTAACACGGTTACGATAACCCTCCTTCGGAGGAGTGAAGAAGCCTAACCGTGGATCAAACTTGACAAGCAATCTAGCTTTACTTTATTGTATTGCATATGCATGGTTGTTTGTTTGTCGTTCTTTTTCGGTTTAGCTTTGAGCAACCGCTGTGTTCGTCCATGAATAGAGAGAGCATTTGACGCTCCTTAAGGTCCGAAAACTCTATTGCATGGCCATACGTTGCTCCTCGGGTGTTTATTGCCTATTTTCGTAAAAACAATACTAGCCTAAGGCAAAATAATTTGAAAAGTTTGAGGGATTGAGTGAGGTCACTCATATCGGGTTCCAATTGGTGTTTATTTGTGTCTCTTTGAATTGGAACTTGATTGGGAGAAGTCGCGTCGAAGTTCGGAACGAAGAAAGGCGAAAAACCGCGACAGGACGCTGCACCGGACGCAGTGCTGCTTCACCACCGCGTCCGGTCCCGGTGTCCACCTGCGCGTCCGGTCTTCCAGGTGAACAAGTCCAGATCTAGGCACCGGACGCTGCACCGGACGCGCCTCTGACCACCACCGCGTCCGGTCCCGGCTACCACCACCGCGTCCGGTGCACCGCTATGAAATCCCGAGCACTCTGGCATCGGACTCTGACCGCGTCCGGTCTGTCCACACCGGACGCGTCCGGTGACTCCAGGAGCTTACTGGAGTGTCACCGGACGCTGCACCACTGCGTCCGGTGATTTTCACCACCGCGTCCGGTGCTTCTATACCGAGCAGATCTCGCCTCTTATAACCGTACCGTCTTGATTTCTTTTTCTTCATCCTCTCGACGAATCCGCCGCCGCCGCCTTTGCCTCGCCGATTCCGCCGCTCGCCGTGACTTCCCCCGCCGCCGGAGCCGCCCCACGCCTGCCCTTCTTCCTCCTGGCAGCTCCCGTGCCACCAGCCGAGCCGTGCCCTGCCCGCTCTTCCTCCTCGCGCTGCACCCGCACCAGCCCGCGCCCGCGCCACCTTCACCGTGCGCCGCCGCTCATCCTCACCGCCGGCGAACTCCAGCTCGAACTCCAGCCGCAGCTCCTCCCCTCGTGCGCACCAGGCTCCTCAAATCCCCTCTTTCGGCCGAGCTGTTGATTCTAGGGTTTAACCCTAAACCCTAACCTAGGGTTTGGTGACCCTATCTTGAGGTATTGGCAAGGTTTTCGTTTCCGATTTCGTTTCGACTCAATTCCTTTCATTCAACTGTTAGGGTTGTCGATTGACCTCTTCAACTCCTTGATTATCTCGTTGGTCGTTTCAGTGCTCGATCGCCGAATCTCGGGAATTCTCGCGACCTAGATCACCTCGTCCCTTCACCGTCGTCTCGTCGATCCGAGGTAGCTTAGCGTCGATTCCTTTCGTATCTTACATGCTTGCTATCTAGGGTTTCGCATCTTTAGATATATATATATGCTTATTGTATATCTCCCTATTCCATACGTGCAGCGAGTCAGTCGGTGTGCCAGGTCTGTTTGCTAAATCCGAGGCCAAGCCTGCGGATACGGATTGAGGCCAAGCCTCTCGAGTGTCAGTTCATCATCTCACAGAGGCTTTCAGGCAGTCAGACAGCATGGTGCGTTGCAAGAACGCCGGTGGTGGTCCAGGTGACGGGGACAACAGTCCTCCCCGTCGTGATGAGATTGCGCGTGGTAAGCGCGTCAAGATGATGGCAGTCAAGAAGAAGAGGAAGACTCTTTCAGATGCAGAGGTCGCTCAGGCAGTAGCAGACGCCGCAGAGCAGGCAGAGAGAGGTGGCAGACGCAGTGGATTACACATAGGCGAGCGTCGCTTTCATCTTGAAGGTCGACAGCTCGGTACTGAGGCCACTGAGGGCACTGAGACTACAGCACCGACAGAGCAGATGTCAGTTGATCCTCCCTCAGAGCAGACACAGGCTACAGAGACTGCACCCACTACTGAGGCTACCCAGACTGCTGAGGCTCCACAGGCCACTGAGGATACAGAGGAGCAGGCAGCTCAGTCTCCACCTCGTCGCCGCTCCACACGTGCTCGTTCACAGGTGACACCCAGGGCAGAGGGCCCGCGTCGTGGAGCACGACCTCCTCCCAGGGTCAGAGGGTCACCTCCAGTCGTGCACTTGGACCTGAGGGGTGCTTCTTCACGTCAGGTGAAGAACTTGAGGTTTGTGGAGGTCAGCCGATGGTTTCCACCTGTCAGAGATCCCAGAGCGTCAGAGGGTTTCTATACACCACTCCAGGAGGATTTCTACAGGGCCCTAGTCGACAGTGGCATAGCTTTCAGACCTCAGAGGGTATGTCGACTAGAGGCATTGGTTGATATTGTGGGAGAGCAGCTCCGTCCTTACCTGTCCTATATGCCTGGATTGTCAGATCTACTTGGACGGACAGGTGCTTACTGCGGCACATGGGTCAGGGAGTTCTATGCTTCTTTGTGGATTGATCCTGCCCATGAGTTCATTCACTTCGCATTCAGAGGCCGCGACCACAGACTCTACAGCTCCAGAGCCCGTGAGCTCCTCAGACTACCTGCTTCTGACACGAGGATCCACCAGCTGTGCTATGGCCAGACTACACCTCCCAGACGCCCTCACGGCGGTTCAGTGCCACCCACCGACCTGGTCCGACCCTGCTTTCGCGAGCCTTTTGGCGAAGGGTCACCTCGTACACCTGCCAGCCTGACACCTCTAGCCCGAGTTCTGGATGCTATACTCAGACGCACTCTACTGCCCAGACTTGGTTACAGAGAGGGACTGACGAGGATGCAGCTTTGGGTTGCATACCACCTCCTTACACAGCGACAGTTTGATGTTTGGGATCTCATCCTGAGTGAGATGGAGGATACCATTGCTGAGGGCTTCAAGGGTAACCGTCAGCTTCCTTATGCCCACTGGATTTGCTACATTATCAGATCTGCTATTCAGATGCCACCAGAGATCAGGGCAGAGATTGCCAACACCACTACAGCATTCCCTGACTATGACATCAGACAGCTATGGGCTTCAGTTACCAGAGAGCAGGCTCCAGCACCAGGACAGCGTGAGCGCCCTGAGGTTCCTGAGACAGCAGCTGAGCAGGACGCTACAGTTGACGAGCTTGCTGAGGCAGAGCTCGCAGACCTTGACACTCAGCCTGCTGAGATACCTGAGGATGTTACTTCTGACAGCACAGATGAGGATTACCAGCCCATCCCCAGGTACCGGTCTCCTCGGTCCCACGACCACGAGGCTGGTGGATCTGGCTCAGCCTCCCGCTCAGACCCAGCCATGGTGGCTATACTTGAGAGGTTGACCCAGGCTCAGGAGCAGCAGCAGCAGCAGATACAGCGCCAGGCTCAGGATACAGCTGCCGCACTAGCACAGATACAGGCTCGCCAGGACGAGTTCCAGAGACAGCAGCTAGAGATTCAGAGGCAGCAGGTTGAGATGCAGCGACAGAGTCAGCAGCAGTACATGGACCTTCTGCGGCATCTCATCACAGTTGGGGTTCCTCCGCCTGCATCCATCATGGCTCCGGCTTTGCATTCCAGCGGTCCCTTCTAGTCAGACACAGCCGAGCATACAGTTTACATCTCCACAGCAGCAGGTTCCCCAGTCGTTTCAGTCCCCGAGTTTCACACCTATACATACGGGGTTCACACCGTCAGACCAGACTCGCCCGCATATCCTGACAGGCACACCTATCGGTGACTTCAGTGCCACTTACAGCGAGTTGACTGGTCAGCCGACACCCTCACATACTACTACGTTTCACACTTCGTCAGGGTTGTCAGCTTCCGAGGCAGTTGCTCCACCAGTGACAGGGACCGGGACTACAGAGACCATCCCTTCTTCAGTTGCCTCGACAGATCCCCCAGCTACTGGCGCACTTCAGGCTCAGGTCACTCAGACAGATCCACTTGTTGCTACACAGTCAGTGCCTGTTCCTGCTCAGACCCAGACCGCTACGCAGCCACGAGCTTCTTCAGAGGGTCAGCCAGATAGCTCGGACTCCGAGGATTCGCTTCACTTCGTGATCACTCCGCGCACCTCGGCACCCGACACGACTCCGTCTGTCCCCCGTCAGATTAGATTAGTTTTTGGCGCTTGATGCCAAAGGGGGAGAGAGAGTAGTTTCAGGGGGAGTTTGTTAGTGGGTTTTCGTTTTTTTTTCGTGTGCTTCATTCATGCATATCATGTTTATTTTCAGCATTGCATTCGTGTGACATTGTCGTCGAGTCGTAAAACTTTGAGTCTTAATGTCTTATTCGTCACTGTGTTTAATATATGTCACCGTTTTAGCTATAGCTCTAAGGTTGTGCTTCCGTGCCTTACTCCGATTACTTATGAGCTATATCTTTTTGTGTACTAACGCTTTTTGTCTTATCTTATGAAGTACACTCTTTTGGCTTGGAGCACATAAGCAATTCCTAACTCTTTATGCTTATTGTCTACTGCTTATGTGAACCAAGCATGCTCGAAAACCTTCACTCTAATCCATTGAAACTTAGTGTTGTCATCAATCACCAAAAAGGGGGAGATTGAAAGCATCTAGGCCCCAAGGTTTGGTTTCGGTAATTAATGACAACACTTTATTACCATGACTAACGTGTGTTTTGCAGAAACTTTGGTAAGTTAGGTCATGGAGGTGATAACTGCTTTGAGCACTGTTGGCTTCGTGTCCCTTGATGGAAATCGTTTCGGTTTTCAAAAGAGTGACGTCAAGATTAAGGACGGTTAGTTCCGGATGACGAAGTGTTGAGACACATTCGGAATAGTCGTTAGGATCTTCGTTTTTCTCTTTTGGCCGTACTATAAAGGGGGGCATGAATGGGTAGCTTGACCTAGGCGAGTCCTATGTTTAGGTGTGGTGCACACTTGTTAAACTTGGCGCTAGGCAACCCTAGATTAGCTCAAGGTTCAGTTAGAAGCAACTTGGTTGAAGTTGCGACGCGTTTCGACGAGTTTCGGGCTGTTTTTCTGGCACCGGACGCGGTCTTCGGGAACACCGGACGCGTCCGGTGTGTACTTAACCGCGCTAGGTTTCGGGCCTGATCACCGGACGCGGTCCTCGCGAGGACCGGACGCAGTGGTCAGCGACCGACACGTGTCTTCGAGAGAGAACGCCCGTCGGACGCGAAGCTGGACTTGATCGGCGAGTCCGGTGCGAGTCCAGTAAGGTCCAGAGAGGACCGGACGCGTCCGGTCTTCAGGCATCGGACGCGGTCTCGCGTCCGGTGTGACTCCAGTAAGCTCCCTTACACGTCGGACGCGTCCGGTGCTACCTGACCGGTGCGTCCGGTGGTTCGATTTCAAAAACGGGTTTTGACCGTTACGGGGGACCCGGCGCGTCCGGTGCGAAGCACCGGCGCGTCCGGTGACCCCGTGTCAGAAATAACGGTTCGTTTTCCTTGAGGGGTGTATAAATACAACCCCTCCACCTCTTTTAGAGGTCTCTTGCTCATTCAAACATCTGAGAAAACCCTTTAGAGTGCAAGGGAGTGCAAGAGCTCTAGTGAGGATAGAGATTCGAGAATCAAAGTTTGTGATTCCTCACTAGTGATTCGAGAGTAGCAAGTGTGCATCCACCTCCTCATTTAGGCTCGTTGTGGTCAAGTGAGAGTTCTAGCTTGTTACTCTTGGTGATCGCCATCACCTAGACGGCTTGGTGGTGATTGGGAGTTTGGTGATCATCCGGCGGAGCTTGTGGATGACCCAACTCAAGTTGTGAGCGGTTTTGGGTGATTCGCCGCGACGGAGTGTCGAAGAATCAACCCGTAGAGAGCACTTGATCCTTGCGCGGATCAAGGGGGAGCGACACCCTTGCGCGGGTGCTCCAACGAGGACTAGTGGGGAGTGGCGACT